>CM056380.1:62181318-62581318 GCA_029718625.1 Synaphobranchus kaupii
TGGACATTTTACTCTGGACTCATGTCTGTGTGAGGCCGAATTATAAACAGCGGGGAGATAATAAGCGGCAGCTGACATCACACGCTTTGGCAGAGAGCAAACGCTCGTCTGCGCTCCCTCCCAAAATCGGCAACGGAGGTTGCGATGAGCTTTGCAGAATGAGTGCGAATGAGCATTCAAAATTTGGGAGAACGAGGGGGCAAATGATTTCAAAATAAATAAAGAAATAGCCACAAATGTAAGGCGAATTGAGGGAGACGTGCATGTGAAGCAGTAGTGATACAAAATGAATAATCCTTTGAAACGTCTGTGACAGGAGCCGGGTGAAATGGTCAAGCAGGCATCGCCGGCCTCATTATCAACATAATGAGCCACTCCAGAGAATGATGGGCACTCACTCTGTACCTTTACACTCGTTCCTCCCTCTTTCTTTCCTCCCTTCCCTCTCTCTGTCTATCTCCCTCTGTCTCTGTTTCTCTGCAGATGTATAGCACAGCTCGTTCAGGGTTTTTATTCCATCTCTTTTGCGGTCCTGAGTAAAGAAGGTGTGGAATGAATCTTCAGGGAGCTATGATATGGTCTATTTGCTTCCTCGATGAAGGCGGAGGCAATGTATGATGCCTTTGTTAAAATAAAAAATAAAAAATTTATAAATATATAAATGCCACACTTGCTTCGGTAGGAATGCAGTAATCTAACACTGACACAGATCAGCTCCACATTGTAAAATTGGCTCAGTTAGTTTAAGGGATCAATGCAAACTCGATGACTGTAATATAAATGAGCCCAGTCTACATTTGACTCCCAGAATCCAATCACTGGAAATAAGCCAGCTTTGCAGAGAGAGACACATGCACAAATCATAGCACCCTAATTAATGAAACACCGACTGTCAGTAGCCAGAGAGCCCAGACTCTCGTTTCTGTACATATCGCCCATGTGTCGTTTGAAAACGACCACGTACAGAGGCTCTTCCTGTGAACTAAGAGTGAACTACGCTGTCTACTCATAAATACAGCTTTCAAGCCAATCAGCGGTCTGGCTTGGGGGCATCATCTCAGAGAGTTGGCTTCCACATTACGATAATGTGAACCTCCCTCAATCCCATAATACTGGCAAGCAGGAATAAAATACCGTCCTTCCTCCACACCCATGCCTCTGCTGGCATACAAATGAGGGTGTGTGGGGTTCGAGAGCCTGCTGATCAGACGGCAAAAGCGGTTCAGATGTCTGGGAACAGGTGAGGTTTTGGGTGCTGGTTGACCCTCTGACCCTCAAAAAAAACAGTATGGGCATCTGTCCAAATAGGACAACGCCTCCTTTAATACACTTTGAAAGTCTGATTTAAAATCTGTCTCGCTTATGCCTTTTTCCCAGGCTGCTTACAGTACATACTGACATTCTCATTTACAGAAGCAATTTAAACTACATGCTCAGCTCAAGGTAAAATATCCCAACCAGTCAGTGTTTATAATCTTACGCCTTCCATTTCATCATAACTATTGGGACTCGTTGCTGCCATAATGCATTTTGGTAGATGAGATAAACTGTGCATGATCACTCAAAATGGCAATAGCCTGTGCAGAGGAATATCGTAAAGTAACAACCAAGCGCAGAGTTACAGCCGTGGTCTGAAGTTTCTTCCCCGCATTCTGAGGCGAGAGGAGAACTTCTGCAGCAGCTCTGCTTGACGTGACAATTAAACTCCCCCAATACTTACTTTTGCTCCACTAGGCGCAACAGTGCAATTGGCTTCTAGAAGTAGGGGCACGATGGTGTTTTTGCTCTCTCTCCTTAAATTACCACTTTCGAAATGGGGAGGGGAAAAAAAATACAAAGAACTGTTGGTGGACACTGTTTGCCGTTCCTAATTTGTAGACATGGGGACAAGTTTTTTTTCCACAGGATCACAGCGTGATTCATATTAAAAGTCAATTGACCTTCAAATTCCTTTGGTCTCCCAAAGTCTCGGCTCGAAAGCAATGACTGTTAATGGAACGCCACCACTGCAATAAAAAATCTGAAATTGAATCTGACCACAAAACGGAATGGGCCAGTAATGGAACCTGTACAAGTGACCATTAGGGTGATGGTATTCTATGTCCTACAGCTCTCCAAAGCGCTCCTGTGATTGCAGCGCGGTGTCGGCGCCCACTTTTCCTTAGTATTTAAACATCCGAACGGCGAACACTCATCTGTACGTCCCTGCCTTAATTTCTCGCCTGTCTGCTTACGTTCCAAGTGATTGTGTTACTAGATAGGGGTGATAAGGTAAAAGGCTTTAAAATCCTCCCGCTGCGTATAGTAGATTAACTTTAAACTGGTGATAATTACAAAACAAATCAGTCAAACCAACTATGCTGCTCCAGATAGCAGAAATATAATCATGTGCACCAAGCATTTGAAACAGTATGAACAATGTTATGAACATTATATATACATTATGTATATCCCTTTTTTCTAAGACAAAGCAGTTTATATAAACCATTATTTTCTATATTTTCCACTCCAGAATTGGAGTCAAACACATCAGAAAGTATGTTTGTCTGAGGGTATTGGTGTTTCAATAGTTTTTACAAATCTTTCTTGAATAATATATATTTTTTTGTATAATAATTTTACATTTCTTTGCCAGTTTGTCTCCCAGACTAAATGTATTCAAAAGTTTAAAAAAAAGCTTTTTCGAATAAATGAACCTGAATAATTGAGAAAGGCATGTCTGCTGTACTCTGCTCTTTGCCCTCAGCATATTAGCATAACTGAAATATGATACAGAGCCATACAGAGCACAGAACGGCACGATTTGCAACATGCTCACAATGCCACCTTCAGGCCTGACCAACTGAAACCAACAACGCAGAAATGCATAGCTAAGACGAAGCAGTCTATATATGCATAAGCAGTCTATATATGCATACACACATAATTACATCCCTTGTCAATGAATTAGACTGCAGAGCAGCAGAAGTCTCCACTGGTGTGGACTGTGGGATCCATCACTGTGTCTAGTGCTTTACAGGATGAGGCACTCAGAAGACCTGGAATGGACCATGACTAAAATATTTGATAACAGGAATATTAAATAAGATAATAAAACACTGTCTGTTTTTACCAGGCTAGCATTTGAAAAGTAAAGTCACTGGGGGAGGGGGGGGGGGGGGGGGGGGGCGGGGGCTTGCAAACAGTCTTTGTCTTTGTCTTGTAAGAGAGATGCTGTCCACTGCACTGTCAACTAATAATGGGGGTTATTGGTGTGTCCAATCACCGTTCCCCACATATTAATCACAATGTGCTACAACTATATTACTTGCAGTAGATGAATCCAAGCAGAAGCACAAATAAAAGCAGTCACTATCAGGATGTATCTTTCCCATTGTGTGCATTAGCACTTGTATCAAAGTCTTGCTTTCAATAACGACCTGACTGTGCTTAAAATCCACCTATCGATTCCGTCTCTCTCAGGATACCTGCACTACGAAGACAAGTTACAGGTCATGTTCATACCATAGGTATCCCATACTCATATACATAGATATCGCTTACATGCATTAGAGTCCCTAGTTTGAGTCACTCAGCTGATTCTCTCTTTCGCTCCCCCTTGTCCCTCTCCTCCATCCCTCTCATCCAACCCTCTCTCTCTCTCTCTCTCTCTCTCTCTCTCCTTGACAGATGCCTTCAGGCCCTGAGGCAGCAGTTAAGATGATGTGATGCAGAGATTCTTTGTTAACATTCCCTACACGATATAAATTAGATGGGCTTTTAAATCTGTCCGATTGTGGCAATATGTCACAGCAATGACGGGTGATTGGATGCCCTGTGTATCCCCGCTGTGAATTTTATTGTCATTATTATATGGTCCGAATTAGAGAGTTGATATGTAATCTCATTGTTTTTTTGTCAAGGGGATAGTAGCATGCATTCACAAAATGAATGCAAGTGTGTGTGTTCTACCATTACATTAATCAGCTTGCAATCATGAATAAATTTAGCTTTTTATTTTATATGTACAGGTACATGTCAGATCTCGCTATAAGATAGTTTGCCTTGAAATGACAGCATCATAGCTCAAATATATCATCATTTATATTTCAACTGAGGAAAAATGTTTGGTGGATATATCAAGCGGTTAGTACAAGCCTCATATGAGTGCTATGTTTTATTTAAAACAATGCAATTGGGTTTAATTTAAAATGTAGACCCAGGCTTTAGTAAGCTAAATATAAACATGCAATTATAACAGTGAGGCAGATTTATTTACTTGCTGGAATGTATGTAATTTCAGGAACCCAAGTAGGGGGCAGGTATTAAGGTCGTATGCACCATAAGAGAGAGAGAGGGTAAGTGAGTAACATTGCCTCAGTTTATCGTAAGAATTCATACTGATTATAACATGCAGTTTTTTTCCCCCAGTCCTTGCTTTTGCCATCTCACAAACCTGTCCTGTCATTATGGCACTGCAGTATTATTCTTTTGTCAAAACATTGGTATGTATTCAATCAGCATTTGACCATAACTTGAGTCATATATAATCATAAATAAATGCAAGGGTTAACTTCTTTTCTTCATGCAGTTTCGGGCAAGTTCATTTTTAGTGATTCTTGAACTCACCACACCGCGTTTCTGAGGAAGAAAAAAAATGAACAAGTTAATTAACTTGTGAGTTAAGGGCAAGTGTGCAATGGATCCTGGCCTTTCTCTGGTAAGGGCAAGTGTGCAATGGATGCTGGCCTTTCTCTGGTAAGGGCAAGTGTTACGTATCTGTGTACGGGACGAACCCAAGTGCAACGACCAGGAGACAGAATTCACAAAAGATGGTATTTAATAATTTAAGTGTTGGGGTAGTCCCAACACTGTACAGGAAAGGCAAGACACACACAGAATTAGGAGATCTTGCGCCTGGAAGCCCGGGACGGGCTGCTCCAAGCCGGAGCTGGACTGGAGGTTCTGGAACGGGCTGTTCCAAACCGGAACTGGACTGGACTGGAACTGGACCGGGTGGTCCACACGGGAAACAGGTACTGGAACGGAATTGTCCCAAACCGGAACTGGACTGGACTGAACTGGACCGGGAGGTCCACACGGGTACAGGTACTGGAACGGAATGTCCCAAACCGGAACTGGACTGGACTGGAACTGGACCGGGAGGTCCACACGGGAATCAGGTACTGGAACGGAATTGTCCCAAACCGGAACTGGACTGGACTGGACTGGACCGGGAGGTCCACACGGGTACAGGTACTGGAACGGAATGTCCCAAACCGGAACTGGACTTGAGCGAGTGCCTGTAACACTCACGCCGGGACTGGACTGGAACTGGCAGGGGAACGACTCACTACGGCAGGGCAGGACTGGACCGGGCTGACTGCACCGGTATAGAAAAACAAAAACAGAGGAGGGTTAGTGCAAGGGAAGGCACGGGAAAGACCGGGAGGTTCTCACGGAGGTGATGGGTTTGGAAGTCGGGAGGTTTTGCGGAATCACGGCAGGGCAGAGTGGTGTGGCGTAGCTGCGGTAGGTCCGGAGGTAGCTGACCGTCTCCAGAGCTCCAGGAGCCGGCGCCGAAGAACTGGGTGGTTTCCTCGGTCGGACAGGAACAACTGGAGGGTAGCCAGGTAGCGAATCACCCCGGAGCCTACACGCGCTGGAGGTGGAGGTACCGCAACACACACAAACAAACACGGGGAAAACAAACACTGCCACGGGAGATAGGGAGCAGGGTTGGATGGAGGAGAAGGGAAACAAGTTAGCCAATACAATAATTACAGGAATTGTGCGGGAGGTAAACTACCAGACTGTAGTTTGCAAGGGACTATACGCTGTATGGGAAACACATTCCACAAACACGCGAATAGTTTACACGGGGAGACCAGTTAACGACTCAAGCACTACACCAAGTGATGATAGTTAACGAACTGGCGCCGACTGGCAGCCAGCCGAAAGACTATATAGGGCTAACTAATGTGACAAAATACGAAACAGGTGTGAACATAAACCGGGAGTGATTACAAGACACCAGGTGAGGAAATGCATGCAACGAGGGGGAGGGAGTGAAAGGCGGAAGTAAACCAAAACAACCAGACGAACAAGACAGGGAAGGACATGCCTAGTCCGCGGCAGAGGGGAAAACACGGACAAAGGGATCCAACATGACACGGAGGGAAAACAGGAAAACACGGAAAACGGACAGGAAGGGAGCGGAACATTACAGTACCCCCCCCTCAACGTACGCCACCTGGCGTACCTGGCGGCCTGGTCTTGAATGGGAAGCGACTGTGGAAATCCTGGATTAACGTTTGATCCAGGATGAGGCCCTTGTGGAGCCATGACCGCTCCTCAGGGCCATACCCCTCCCAGTCCACGAGGTATTGGAAGCCCCGACCCTTACGGCGGATGTCAATGATGCGGTCCACCGTATAGGCCGGGGCGTTGTTGATGACCCGGACAGGAGGAGGAGGGAGGGTAGGGGCACTGAGGGGGCTGGAGGCGACAGGCTTGACTTGGGAGACATGAAAAACGGGGTAAACTTTGAGGGAGGCAGGGAGGGAGAGCTTGACAGAAACAGGGTTAACAAGACGTACAACAGGGAAGGGACCAATGAACCGGGGCCGAAGTTTTTTAGAGGAGGAGGGAAGGGAAATGTTAGACGTGGACAACCAGACCTGCTGACCGGCCCTGTATTTGGGGGCTGCGGTCCTGTGCAGGTCCGCCAGACGCTGGGACCGGGAATTGGAACGTAGGAGTGCGGTGCGTGTAAGCCTCCAAATGCGCTTGCATTTGAGGATGTGGGCCCTGACAGAGGGGACTGCTACCTCGGCCTCCTGGACCGACAGGAGAGGGGGTTGGTACCCTAACGAACACTCGAAAGGGGATAACCCGGTGGAGGTACTCTTAAGGGAGTTGTGGGAGTACTCCACCCAGGGAAGGAAACGGCTCCAGGAGGCGGGGTTGCGAGCCGTGACGCACCGCAGGGCGGCCCCCAGGTCCTGGTTCGCCCTCTCTGCCTGGCCGTTCGACTGGGGATGGAAGCCAGACGAAAGACTGGCCGAGGCCCCCAGGGCTACACAGAACGCCTTCCAGACCTGGGAGGAGAATTGGGGCCCACGATCCGACACGATATCGGAAGGGATCCCGTGCAGCCTGACCACATGTACCACCAGGAGCTCCGCCGTTTCGAGGGCGGACGGGAGCTTGGGGAGGGGGATAAAGTGAGCCGCCTTGGAGAACCGATCCACAATTGTCAAAATGACAGAGTTGCCATCTGACAACGGCAGACCGGTTACGAAGTCCACCCCAATGTGGCTCCAAGGACGGCCCGGGACAGGGAGGGGAAGGAGATGACCAGAGGGAGGCTGGTGGGAAGCCTTGCTCCTGGCGCATACAGAGCAGGCCAGAACAAAGGCACGGGTATCCTCCTTGAGGG
The DNA here is from genome assembly GCA_029718625.1 of Synaphobranchus kaupii. NCBI lineage: Eukaryota > Metazoa > Chordata > Actinopteri > Anguilliformes > Synaphobranchidae > Synaphobranchus > Synaphobranchus kaupii. The sequence continues at coordinate 62,188,739 of CM056380.1, forward strand.
TGGGCCACCAAAAGCTCCTCCTGACGAGGGCGGTCGTCCTGGCAACACCTGGGTGACACGCCAGGCAGGAGGCGTGAACCCACTCAAGGACCTGGGAGCGGACGGAGTCGGGAACAAACAGGGCAGGGTCAGGGTTATTACGGGGGTCAGGGTGGGAGGTCTGGGCGGACCTCACGATTTCCTCAATCCTCCAGGAGACCGCAGCCACCATACAGGACGCTGGGAGAATGGTTTCGGGGTCAGCAGGACTGGAGGGAAGGGAAAACACACGGGATAAGGCATCTGCCTTAATATTGCGGGAACCGGGGCGATAGGACAAAGAAAAATTAAACCGGGCAAAGAAAAGTGACCACCTAGCCTGTCTGGCATTCAGCCTCTTGGCAGATCTTAAATAAATTAAATTTTGGTGGTCAGTCAAAACAACAAAGGGGGTACCTGCCCCCTCCAGCCAGTGGCGCCACTCCTCAAGAGCCAGCTTAATGGCAAGAAGTTCCCGATCCCCGACATCATAATTCTGCTCAGCGGAGGACAGCCTCCGGGAGAAAAAGGCACAGGGATGGAGCTTGTTGTCTAAGGCGGCACGTTGGGACAGAATGGCCCCCACGCCGGTGTCGGAGGCGTCCACCTCGATCGTAAACTGACGGGAGGGATCAGGGTGGCAAAGGATAGGGGCTGAGGAAAACCGCGTTTTGAGTTGCTCAAAAGCACGCTGAGCTTCGGGATTCCAACAGAAAGAAAAAGTGGTGGAGGTAAGTTTTGTAAGGGGGGCAGCAATGACACTGTAATTTCGGATAAAACGACGATAAAAATTAGCAAAACCAAGGAACTGTTGTAACAGCTTACGAGAGGTGGGTTGGGGCCATTCCGTCACCGCCTTGACTTTGACCGGATCCGCCCGGATACTGCCCTCCTCGATAATGAAGCCGAGGAACGGGACTGAAGAGACGTGGAATGAGCATTTCTCCGCCTTCACGAAGAGCTGGTTCTCGAGGAGCCGCTGGAGAACCTCCCGGACATGGAGAATGTGCTCCTGAGGGGACTTGGAAAAAATTAAAATGTCGTCAATGTAAACAAAAACGGTCTTACCCAACAGGTCTCGCAGGACGTCATTAACCATGCCCTGGAAGACTGCCGGGGCGTTAGTAAGGCCGAAAGGGACCACCAGGTATTCATAGTGGCCCAACGGGGTATTGAAGGCAGTCTTCCACTCATCCCCCTCCCGTATGCGCACCAGGTGGTACGCATTACGGAGGTCGAGTTTCGTGAAAATGACGGCCTGCGAGAGGGGTTCAAAAGCAGTGTTAATGAGGGGGAGAGGATACTTGTTGCGGATAGTGATGGAATTGAGTCCCCGGTAGTCGATGCAGGGCCGTAGTGAGCCGTCCTTTTTCCCCACGAAAAAGAACCCAGCACCAACCGGAGAAGAGGAGGGACGGATGATGCCCGAGGCGAGGGACTCATGGATATATTCCTCCATGGCGAGTTTCTCTGGTCCCGACAGACTGTAGAGACGGCCGGACGGAAGTTTGGCTCCCGCCAGCAGATCGATACAACAGTCGTACGGGCGATGAGGAGGTAGGGACAGAGCACGTGCTTTCGAGAAGGTGCGACTGAGGTCGTGATACTGCTTGGGAACGGTGGACATATCGGGTTCGGGTAGGTTGGTGCTGGGATTCTTGGACCCCGGAGGGGGAAGCGCGGAGCGGAGACAGCTTGCCAGGCAGTGGCCACTCCACGCCAGGATGCGTCCGCCCTGCCAGTCAATGTGTGGGTTATGGAGACGGAGCCAGGTCTGACCTAAAACTATGGTTGACTGTGTGGAGTTGATGAGGAGGAGTTGAATGCTCTCCCGGTGATTGCCAGAGAGGACAAGCTGTAAGGACACGGTGGAGTGGGTCACTAATCCCAAGCTCCGACCGTCTAAGGCGAAGGCAGTAATGGGTGATGGAAGAAGCTCCGTAGGTATGCCGGCCCTCTGGGCGAAGGTGGTGTCCATAAAGTTGGCGTCGGCTCCAGAGTCGATGAGAGCCGACGAAACTAAGGACTTGTCGCTCCACAGGAGAGTGGCCTTGAAGACTAGGCGATTCTGGGCTGCATGGCAGGGAATGATAGGGCTCGTCAGTACGCCTAGTTTAACTGGCGAGCCTATTCTTTTGGGCGGATTGGACACGAGGCGATCTGATGGCCAGGTTTGCCACAGTAGAAGCACGACCTGGATCGCTGACGGCGTTGGCGCTCCGCAGAGTTGACCGCAACTCTGCCCAGTTGCATGGGCTCCTCTTCGGAGACCCCAGACGCCGCCCTGAATCCAGAAACAGATGGGTGAGAGCGAATATGAGGAAGGTGACCGGGACTCCCCCCACGCTCACGGGCCCGGATACGAAGACGGTTGTCGACTGCTATGGCCAGGCTAATCAGGCTATTGAGGGAGGTGGATTCCTCACGGGTGGCTAGTTGGTCTTTGAGCTCCTCGCTGAGTGCCTGGCGGAAAGCCCCCTGAAGGGCGGTGTCGTTCCATCCGGACTCCGCGGCGAGGGTACGGAATTGGATGGCCATCTCTGCGACGCTGCGACCCCCCTGACGGACTTGAAGTAGGCGCTGAGTTGCATCTCGCCCACAGGTAGGGTGGTCAAACACGCGCCGCATCTCGGCGGTGAAGGCAGCGAAGTTGTTGCAGAGCGCGGCTTGGCTATCCCAGATGGATGTAGCCCACTCCAGGGCACCTCCTCCCAGGCTGCTCATGATGAACGCGATCTTACATGGGTCGGAGGCGAAGGAGGAGGGCTGCATCCGGAAGACAATGTCGCATTTCATCAGAAATTCGCGACATTTCCCCAATTCCCCGCGGAATAGCTCCGGATGTTGAACGCGCGGCTCCCGAAATGAAGCGGACACAGGAGGGTCCGCCGGGGGGTCCGGAGCGGGCGGTGTAGGGCCCACTGGAATACGCGGAAGCGGCTGGTGAAGAGACAGCTGAGTAACTTGTTCCGTGATGCCCTTCAGTACTTCCAACACGTCGTCCAGACGACGGCCCTGTTGGTCGCTGACCGCAGTTTGGCAGGAGAAGGCGTGCCGAATCTGCTCCAGGTCGGCTGGGTCCATGTTTTTGGCCAGTTCGTTCTGTTACGTATCTGTGTACGGGACAAACCCAAGTGCAACGACCAGGAGACAGAATTCACAAAAGATGGTATTTAATAATTTAAGTGTTGGGGTAGTCCCAACACTGTACAGGAAAGGCAAGACACACACAGAATTAGGAGATCTTGCGCCTGGAAGCCCGGGACGGGCTGCTCCAAGCCGGAGCTGGACTGGAGGTTCTGGAACGGGCTGTTCCAAACCGGAACTGGACTGGACCGGAACTGGACCGGGTGGTCCACACGGGAAACAGGTACTGGAACGGAATTGTCCCAAACCGGAACTGGACTGGACTGAACTGGACCGGGAGGTCCACACGGGTACAGGTACTGGAACGGAATGTCCCAAACCGGAACTGGACTGGACTGGAACTGGACCGGGAGGTCCACACGGGAATCAGGTACTGGAACGGAATTGTCCCAAACCGGAACTGGACTGGACTGGACTGGACCGGGAGGTCCACACGGGTACAGGTACTGGAACGGAATGTCCCAAACCGGAACTGGACTTGAGCGAGTGCCTGTAACACTCACGCCGGGACTGGACTGGAACTGGCAGGGGAACGACTCACTACGGCAGGGCAGGACTGGACCGGGCTGACTGCACCGGTATAGAAAAACAAAAACAGAGGAGGGTTAGTGCAAGGGAAGGCACGGGAAAGACCGGGAGGTTCTCACGGAGGTGATGGGTTTGGAAGTCGGGAGGTTTTGCGGAATCACGGCAGGGCAGAGTGGTGTGGCGTAGCTGCGGTAGGTCCGGAGGTAGCTGACCGTCTCCAGAGCTCCAGGAGCCGGCGCCGAAGAACTGGGTGGTTTCCTCGGTCGGACAGGAACAACTGGAGGGTAGCCAGGTAGCGAATCACCCCGGAGCCTACACGCGCTGGAGGTGGAGGTACCGCAACACACACAAACAAACACGGGGAAAACAAACACTGCCACGGGAGATAGGGAGCAGGGTTGGATGGAGGAGAAGGGAAACAAGTTAGCCAATACAATAATTACAGGAATTGTGCGGGAGGTAAACTACCAGACTGTAGTTTGCAAGGGACTATACGCTGTATGGGAAACACATTCCACAAACACGCGAATAGTTTACACGGGGAGACCAGTTAACGACTCAAGCACTACACCAAGTGATGATAGTTAACGAACTGGCGCCGACTGGCAGCCAGCCGAAAGACTATATAGGGCTAACTAATGTGACAAAATACGAAACAGGTGTGAACATAAACCGGGAGTGATTACAAGACACCAGGTGAGGAAATGCATGCAACGAGGGGGAGGGAGTGAAAGGCGGAAGTAAACCAAAACAACCAGACGAACAAGACAGGGAAGGACATGCCTAGTCCGCGGCAGAGGGGAAAACACGGACAAAGGGATCCAACATGACACGGAGGGAAAACAGGAAAACACGGAAAACGGACAGGAAGGGAGCGGAACATTACAGCAAGTGTGCAATGGATCCTGGCCTTTCTCTGGTAAGGGCAAGTGTGCAATGGATCCTGGCCTTTCTCTGGTATATGAAGTTCCTGATTATCTGTCAGTCCCTGAGCAACATATGCCCTTAATGACATGAGAATGATTGACTGATCATTTTCTTTTCAGTCGTAATGAAGACCATTGTCATGTGTCTCATGGCTAGCACAGTCTGTTCATTATTCATCTTATCCCCACTATCTTTCCACTTCATTTCAATGCACTGCCTTGAGTTTTATGACTAATTTGGTGGTAATGAACCCAGCATCTTATAGTGGTTGATGAATACGGTGATAAATAGCGTGCACATTTAATTCAGACAAGCTGCATTTTATCTCATTAGAAACCAAAAATTAGAATTGGCCCTCATCTGTAAAGCGGGCACGTGAACTGATTAACCCTCTGCAGATAAAGCTCCGCTTTGAGTTCCTGTGCAATCCGGAGCGTTTCGGACGAGATGGTAATAACTCGATATCCGCCTGCCACCTCACTCACGCTTCCAAATGAAAGCGCAGGGAGAGTGGTATGAGCTCACGGTGTAGGCGGCTAGGCACCCCGTTTGCTTGACTTGACGGAGCAGAGCTCGCATCATCCTGTCCGGCAGGCACCCTGGGACAAATGTCAGACCAGAGACTGAAATGACAGCCCGGGGGTCTCTGGGAAAGATCCTGTTCTCCCAGATGAAAACACAAATTGGATCTGAGCGTTGAATGTGAACCAAAATGTTAAGTTCCCATTTTTACACCACAATGGCCAGGAAATGTTCAATATAACCATTAAACGAGAATAAGGAGGGGGCACTGCTGGCCGTGTGTTTAGCCCCATTCGATAGGGAATGACCTCTATCCATTACTTCCTCTGCTCACGATCAAGAAGTCCCTTTTACCATTTCACTAAAGATGTACTCTCGCTGTCTGTCTCATAGCCTGATAATACCTGGAGCTGAGCAATATCTTCTATGCCTAACAGTTCCACTTATAACAAGGTCACGAGCCAAGTAAACCTTCCATGGCAAAAACAGCTTTGAGCAACTCGTCAAAGCAAGTCTCGGTTGCATACAATTTCCTTGAAAGGATTCTGTTGATTTAGCAGTAATATAAAATCATATCTATTGTTTTTTGCATTGTATTGACATTGTATTGTCTTGTATCTTGAATTGGTATTTATTCTACTTAAAAAAGTGAACTAAAGATGTACCGGATGTTCCAACAGTCGATTAAAACACGTGCCTAAATAATAAAAAATATCCGTCTTTATCTGCTCCAACTTCAAGAGTTACCAGTTTTTTGGAGGGAGACAACAGTGATTGAAAAGATGTAGCCGGCTCCTTTGTTTTTAATGGTTCTTGAGGAGAGCATTCACACTCCTCCGTTCCAGAGACACCACAGCCGTCCTCCAACCATGGCCGATCCCTGAAGCATGGCTCCGCACACTCAAGCTGTTTCCCCAGCCTGCCAGATAATGGGATTTGGGAAAGGTACATTAAGTCTGTATGGGTCTAAGAGAGCCTGTAGACTAACATGGGTTCACCATGCAGTAATATAGCAGTGCGATGCCCTTGCATTTAACATGTCAAACAAAGCTATCGCAGAAGGGCAGCTAGGCTGACTCTTTGGCATGTTTTGCGTCTTTATGAGAATCACACGTGTTCCCATCTTATGGAGTCCAGTTCTATATGGCGCCAGGGCAGTGATATGTTTCTCACTGAGGTTTTAACTACCGTTGTCTCTTCATACCAAAACCCCAAGTTTATCCCTTGGGACTTATTAAGATTTGCCGCACAATTACATGCAAGTGTATTCCGTCTTTGTAAAGGTGAAAAACAAATGCTTTATTTCATTGCAAGTCAAAGTTAAGCACAAATGTAGATTGAATCCAAGCCTTTGTCTCTCTGTTTGCTACCACAGGAGCAAATGCTTGAATCTGCTTGGCTTACATACGGGGGTATGCGCTTACATTGGCTTACAGCAGTGTTCCCTAGCTATCTTCTCTGGTTCTACCACTATTATGTTTCAGAACCTTGGGTCAGACCTCATGTAGAATCTTAGCACTGAAAGGGAGATTTTCAGCTGAATCCTGAAGTAGTATTTTAACTTGGATTAGTGTTGGCTATGTAGCCTTTTGCTTTTTCAGGATTTTAATTCAGCCAAGCCATATAGTCCTTTGACTTTAAGATCCTGTGGTATACAATGATATCAATATTAAAACCAAAGTTCTTTTATACATTTATATATTAAAATTTTCTGCACCTGAAATTTCCTTGTTAGGTTCTCCTATGTATCTGCTACAATACATACATAAATAAATGAATTTTATATATATATATATATATATATATATATATATATATTCCATTTACTATTATGCCTGTAGTAATGACATGTGAATTTTAAAATTTAACATTATAATAATTTCCGAGTTATGGAACAAAAATAATCATAACTATTACCTTTAGTGTGCACTTAAATGAGACTAGGAAGCAAACTTAAATAAAAACTGAATTAAATAATTAAATAAAAAATGTAATAATTAAACTGTTCAATCAAGACAGTAATTAGTCATAAAAGGTCCTTGGGTAATAAGGTGGAACAATGACCTCCTGGACAAAAGACCAGTCCAGTCGAGAAAATACTGCTGCAGTCCTATTTTAATAAATGCATCTCAATCTGCACCCTGACCGGCAGCTGAATTTCTGAAAGGACTGTCTTTATACCCTGTCGTGTAAATGTGAAATGGGTAATAAAGTTGAGTGATGCCGGGGGTCGTGAATAATCTGTGCCAGTAATCACTGTAATAATTGATAAACCAGATAAGATTTAAACTGGCTTCTGTTAGCAGGGAAACGGGAGCCCTTGTGCTCTGTGACATGTGTATGGTCTACCCGGAGATGCAGTGCAGCTCGGTTGATGCACCTTTGTTTTGGTTAATGACAGGAGAGGTGTTAGACTCAAGTGTTTAATTAACCCTACCCTGGGCGGCCTGTCACAGACGCCCATTCTCTACTGATCGACACCGCTCCGTGTCTTCAGAGGAAGCAGGGACCAGGGAGATAATGTGGAGCCACAGCGCAAGATTGCTTTTTTATTCCATTTTATGGGTCACTGCTTTGAATTCATTACGGGCTACACAGATATTCAGCTGTAAGAATAATGCCCTCTTCCTTTCCAGAGGAGAATTGTGGGTGCCTGTGTGAAGGGAATTAATATGTGACATCTTAATCTGGTCTTAATTTCACTTGTAAATATAGTGTGCTTTATTTGCAGATCTGCAGTGAAGAGATTTTATCTCAGCACTGGTTCCATTGCTCACATCTTGAAATGCAGCTAAAACGATCACCAGAACCTTGGAGGTAATTTCAAATTTGTTGTTTGTTTGTTTAAGCTTATATTTAAATTAATTGAAATAATAACAATTTTATGGTCTAAATTAAATCGAACTAATACAGGTAAAAAAAAATGTAAAACCCCTTCATGATTTGTGAATAGGTTGACAAGAAGTGGATTACTGTTGGAAGAAGTTTAAGCAGAAATAGGTTTGTCAGACCTGAAACTAACCTCCATTTGTCTCACATATTGATAGCTGTGAATGTTCTCCGTGAGGATAATGCATTCTCCGGCCTGGAATTCTATCAGAATCCTCTGCTTCGTCAGTTTAATCGATAGGCGCCCTATGACGGTGGATCAACGCTCACTTTCGCCAGACTCTCAGGGCCGTGCTGGAAATTTGTTTGAAGCCCGCACCAATTAACTTCAGGATGATGTATGACGGGGTGGGGGGAGAGAAGGCTGGCCTCTTTGTGTGTGGGGAAAGCTCAGCTGTCTGAGCGGGGAGGGGGGGGGGGGGATTCCAACAAATAAATCTGCTGAGTTTTGGGCCCACCCACCCCTAATGATTATGTCAATCTCGGCAACCGCACACACATTGGAGCTGTCAGGACGTAATCACTCAAAGAGGGGTTTGGCAAAGGCTTTTGCCGAGATTAACGAGCCTGGCACACACAAAAAAAGAAAAAAAAAAAAAAAAAAACATAGACAGATTTGCATAAGAAATTGCCCTAATCTTTGAAATCTGATAGCTGTGGAGGTCGAGCTGTTTTGTTATTGTTAATTCCTGCCCCTTAAAGAGACACGTGCAAAGACTGCTCATCCCTGTCTTGGTTTTAGTTGAAAAATTCTGACATCCTTTCAAATGGTTGGTTGGAACCTGTCATTGATATACAGAAATAAATGTGTGCCAAGCTGTCCCAGATCCAAAAAAAACGTTGCAGGTTTTTTGCACTGCCTGAGCTAAATAACAGTAGAATAGAGGTGAAATAAGCAAATCTATCATGAATAATGTTGTTGTAAAAAGAAATAGAAAATGCATGTTTTCATGGTGTATGCTAACATGAAATACGCTAGTAATGCATTGCAACCATAATTAATTTTCTTTGATGGACAGCTGTCCACCAGTAACTGTATCTTTCCTAGCAATTGCATATGATTAGTATATTCATCAAGTCATTGGTAGAAACAGATGTCACAATAAAATATGTCCCAGTGTTCTTTAACTGAATTTTCAAACCTCACTGCATCAGGTGAATGCATGTGTAAGTATGCAGTAATCAATGCAGACCATGCAGTATTCAATCCAGATATACATGAAGTGTCTTCCATTGACTCAAGTCTGTGTGAGCCTGACTTGCACACTGTGTGGTGAGAAGGGGCAGCTAACCTCGAGTGCTTCAGAGGAGAGCTCACTTGTCTGCACTCACCCAAATTGGCCACAGAGACAGTGAATAACATTGCAGCATGAGCATGATTGGGCATTCCACATTGTGGAGAAGAGGAAAAACAAATTAATGAATTAATAAATAATAAATAAAGGAATGAAAAGAAAACATCAAACTGAGTGATAAACTCAAGCTGAATAAGGATAGACTACATTTATGTTGCACGTTTCATGATCTCAGTGTACTTTACAATGAAGGTGAGGGGGAAGCTCACCTCAGCCATCGCAAATTAATCTTAACGGCAGCAGAGCTGAATACATGTTTTGATGAAAGACCAGCACCAGATATCTGGCATTTCAACAAGGATATAATGGAAAGAATATGAAGGTATTTTCAGTTTCCTGACATGAAAACAACTCAAACTCCCTACACTATCCCCAGGGCCACCCCATGAAACGGCGTGTTAAACCTTGCTGCTTCTAGTCAATATCATGGCAACGGTTTTTTATGAGCTGACATCACTTTCGGCACAGCTCTGAGCTCTGTCCCCATGTTTGACTCAGTTCACCATTTCCACACTGCCATTTTAAACCAACCATGGAGAGTCTTCACTGAGGGTGGGTAACATTCCAGCCAGCGCTACTAATATAGCCTCATCTGCAGGCCCTGAGGCCAGCCTATACCTGGATAAGCTCTGCTGCTATGAGGTTGGGCACCTGCAGTGGAGCAACTGGAGGATTCGCGATTTAAGCCAAGGCCCCACAGTGCTCTGGCCAAGTAAATGCGAGGAGAGCATAAAAAATCATTTGGAAATATTGTTAATAGACAAAACCCTGTTTGTAGAAGAACAGTAATCTGGCAATCTGGCCGAGTATCTGTTGTTTGACCCTGCCCTTAAGCCTTATCTGCCAGTCCTATCTGGATTTTTGTCATATTTGGGAGTCTTCAACTACTTTATGCTTAGTATGGAGAACTATAGAAGGTGCTTACATGGCGGTAGAGAATTAGGTATTAACATGAGTGGGGATTTTGTCTTGTCAGTCGTTTTGTTTCCAAATGTGCTAGTGCCTCATTTTTAACTGTTTTAACCCCACGTTCTGATGAGCTGACCATACAATTACTGTATGCATTTAATCTTAATCTTAATTGTAATGCACTTATTGTACATCGCTTTGGATAAAAGTGTCTGCCAAATAATATAATGTGATTATATTTTTATTAAACACAATCCTGAATGAACTATTAAATTATACTTTTCTTTGAAATAGTAACCGAAGCGATAAACAGTTACATAAATTATTTAATGGCATAGGCTGTGTCATGAACATCACTGCAGACTACAAGATCACCCCCCCCCCAAAAAATAAAATAAATAAATAAATCAATGAATAATAGTAAACTGTATTTAGTGTAACTTAGGAACATCAGTGGGCACAGTATATTGGTGTAATGCTAGAAATAATTCATGTCTGTTCACCGTTAGCTGCACATTAAAACACACTGATCAGATATCGATCACTATTCCACAGGGGAATAGCCTAACCTCATTTCAACAAAGCAATAAGACCCTCACACTGAAGCTGAAGAGGGACGCGCACTATTACAGCCTGCGTTCTGACAGGCTGTGTGCCCCTGTTGTTTTCCACCAAATGAGTCAGTGATAAATAAAGTCTTTTCTCTTCTTTATGAAGTCTGTAAGTATCTCCCCTCAGTTCATAGCCCTTTTGCCTTTTGCCACATCCTATTGATGAAAAGGGGCCGAGAACCCAATGGGGCTGTGCATTAACACGCTCCTCAGCATGCCGTATACAGCACTGCGACCATCTGCCTTTGAACAACATTGTTCTTTTTTCCTTCACATGAACAATGAGGGGTCACGTCACCTGCGGAGAGAGGGTCAAACTATTTAAACTCGTCCCCCTAAAGTGTGTGAAGGTACCGATCCACGGGGATCCTAAAAACATCACCGCGCGCGACGTCGGGGGTGTCCCGCTCAAAGGAGGAACAGCTGCCAGGTTTAAAGTGCCAGCTTCCTGATTTTACGCCCTACACAGCAACACATTTCTTTAAATTGATCACACTGGTCAAAAATAAGGTCACGCAGTACTTTAAGGCCTAGAAAGCGAGCTGCGAAATACGTTTGTTTCTTACCCTCTATGACGGGGCTCTCAAACTCGGCCCTGGGCTGCTTTTTATGGCAGCCAATCTCTTGAGCAAGGGGTTTGAGAATGTGTGTTTAAGTTCTTCCACAGTGCACATCACAGAAAAGCAAGGGGTTTGAGAATGTGTGTTTAAGTTCTTCCACAGAGCACATCACAGAAAAGCAAGGGGTTTGAGAATGTGTGTTTAAGTTCTTCCACAGTGCACATCACAGAAAAGCAAGGGGTTTGAGAATGTGTGTTTAAGTTCTTCCACAGTGCACATCACAGAAAAGCAAGGGGTTTGAGAATGTGTGTTTAAGTTCTTCCACAGAGCACATCACAGAAAATGAAAGCAGTGGTTGGTCTGACTGATTAAAAGTTCTCAGATGTGAATATGGGACAATTAGCCATTTCTGACATAATGCCTTTAACGGGTAAGGCATCACTCAATAGACGTGAAGCTTCAGGACAATTAACAACTTCCAGAGATGCCGTTGCAGTTGGATCTTAAATCAGCATGCATACCGGGCCCAGCACCAAGTCTGAGAACCCCATGTAGTTCTGTATTACTTTGCTCAGTTAAGAGACAAATGGAATACAACTTTTCCACACTGACTCACAATACAAAATATCAACAAATGAGGTTTTAAAATATAATTTTATAATAAAATATAATATTATAATATAAGAAATGTATTAACCTGTCTTGTAGCCTCACTTCCCAGGTTTTTCCATATGCTTGCAGAAAAAATCTTTATTTATTTATTTATTTTTCTACCCATTAAAGTGCTTTTAGGGAAAAGCTCATGCAAATTTCAGGGAGGAGTCTAGTTGATCCTCCTTGTCAAGAATTGAATAAATAAATAACAATTGAGGGTGGCAAATTCAGAACTGGTACAACAGTATTCATGATATAACACTGACTGGAGTATTTAGCTGTACTAACGCAGCTCTGCAGATATCCCTTGTAACATTTGTTAAAATGTCATGCTCATTACAGAACTAAACATTTCTTTTATGCACAGAAACCAACCACACAAACGTGTACTGAGTAGCCTATAGGTGCAACTTTGTGCAAAAAGAAAATAGCTGTAATGTTAACTTGATAATATTAGCTAACATGGTTCAGCTTTAATTTATCATAAAAAGCAAAACGTTACAGAAAATTGACAACTGTGTGGACTGCTTTGACTAAATCCCCTATCAAACACTGGTGAAAAACTGTGAAACACTTCCATTCCTCATTGGCTACAAAGGTCCCTGGTGTTTCCAACTGCAGTTTTCTCATCAATATCATTACACTGACTGGCATATGTGACAGATACTCCCTTTAGTATACAAATATCTAGCTTGATCTTCCATGATTGATAATAAACAACAGTGGACCAAACCCCAATTTGTTTCCTGACCACTCTTTTTGGAAGTTTTAACAATTTACTAACCATTGGCAACACTTGGTAAGTCAAACTAAGTATCTATATTGAAAGCAAACATGGAAGAACTTTCAGTAAGTGTGAAACAGGAGGCGGGGCCCTAATAGCCCACTAATGAACATGCTAAACATAATGCCAAAGACCTACATTTCTGAAAATATTAAACAGATGTTAAGCCGAGGGGCGCGCTATGAGAGTGATAGCAATTAATTATAAAGAGAAATGTGTTAATAAACTTTTTCATTATACAAAAAGGCACTTCAAATAAAGTGTGAAAATTTTAACATCTCTTTTTTATTTGTGCACCTGAGCACTTTTAGCACTTGTTTGTCTGTATGTGAGTTTAAATAAACACATGTTTTACACAGTGAGGATTTTTTTCTTTTAAGTGTGAGGTTGGCATTCAAATGTTTTCACTTAAAAAAAAAAAGCTGCACTATTTATAAGCGCTAGAACGCTGGATGTTCTTAACCAATCAGCATTTGTGCTTCATCCAGGTGATGTCAGACGAATCATCACTGGACCAAGTGCACACGCACACGCACACACACATGCACATGCATGCACGCACAAACAGCACTGCGGCGGAAGTGTGAGATTCTCCTGTGCGGCAATCCCAGTACAAAAGCACAGACAGTCCCACTAGCAGGCCGCCATCAGCACAGCTGTCAGCACGCCCGCATTTTGTAGACTGGTGCTACAGCAATCCAACAGTGGACAGACTAAGCCAGGCCAGCCAAGAGTGCAGTCGTTGGTGAATGGTCCTGCCACTGGTGAACCCCCTGGAGTGCTGGTTTGCAAAAGACTGGTGAGCCGACAGCTGTTGCCAACGGCAGTCCGATAGGCATTTGCTTGCTGGGGTGGCTATTTTTTGCACAATAAAGGCCATGCAATACTGCGCGAGAGATACTGCTGATTGGAGAAGGAGATGCCCCCCTATTTGGGAAAAGATAATGACCCAAGAAACCATGGCTGACTTACACCTACTCTACCACCTTCAGGACAAGGGCATTTGTAAAGGACTCCTGGTTTAACCACTTGAGACACTCATTTCAATTTCAGCAGGCCTATGACATGAGACATTTACTTATTATGGGATTTGAAATTATTTTATTTAAGCTTATTAATTCAGTCCAGGCATACATATTACTAAACTGAGAAAATGGAAATTACAGATGTATATAAAAAGTGTGATAATTTGTCAAATGCATTATACTGCAATAAAGAACATCATGAGAGCTATTTATTTATTCATTCATTTATTTTATGAGACCGAGTAAACAAACTGCGCATGTCAAATGCTTAATCTCTTATAATATTCCCACTGTAATGGCAGCAAAATATTTTAGTTCCCGTAATTTACATATAAATATTGTGTTTATCATCTTCTGGAAAGTGCCATTTTACCGTTATTAATCAGGCCAATATCCACAGGAATATGCAGGCTAGTAATTCATTTTCCTGTTCTTTCTGTTCTACGGCTAGGCAATATTGCTTTTGCATTTAAATACTGATTTTTTCTGCAAGGATATATTCAGTGCTCCCTAACAAGCTTTACACCCACGATAAGTATGGACTTTTTCATAACGGAAAACTTACCCAATCAATCTGTTTGAGGGTGTTATATGTTTTACCTGACAACTTGAGTCTCTATTGATTCAGAATTCATTTTTCAGATAATCCCACTGTCATTTAACCATTGTAATAATTAACCCCTTTTCAAAACACACCCTCCCAAGCAGTGCAGTCGATCTGAAATTGCTTTCATGAAAGAGTATAGATTTTGGCTGATCATATTAGCCCCATATATTATACTGCACATTTCCTATTGCTGCATAATTATGCCGCTGGGAAAGGGTAGCGGTATTGTGCACAATGCTAAATGATATTGCCTCACATTCCCATTTATCTACAATGAAACCTGTCATATTTCATCTTATGATTAGTATTTGGTCTTTTGTAAAAAATAAATAAATAAAAAAGTTTGATCTGAGTAAACGTTGGTTACTGCATAAGGCATGTGTGGGGTAAAGTAATGGAATTTGACACTTTTTACTGTGCATGTTAGATCAATTGCATATCATATTAGCCTACATTCTAAATAAGTAAATTACTTTTTGGATTTGCTTCCACAACCTAAGTACTTGCTAACAGCCGACCTGAAAATGGAGGCTCTGCTTGCTAGTTCCGCTCTAATTAGATTGTACCTCTGAGGTAACACTATAGTTAGGTATATACATTAGCATATAACACCATTTCACCAATGAAGAGAATATGCTGAAACATGAGTGTTATAGCTTCATTGGAATTAAAAATGTTCTGGATGGATTTTTTCTGAATGTAGTTATAAAAAAAATCATGGATCCTATACAAAAGTCCAGAAAGTCCTGTGTTGACACTTGGTCTCAGACACCAGTGACAGGGTTTGAAATGAAGCTGACGGATTGCATAACAGCATATATTTTATAAAAATAAGGAAATGCAAAGGATTTCTGTCAGATGACACATTCAAACATAAAAGGTTCTTGTGCCCTCAACCTTATATCCTTTACATAATTTCCTCAAAAATCTTCATCAAGTGAAAATGTTTTGTATGTAATGTACCGAAATAAAATCTGTTTTTTGTAATTTTAAGGTGCTATTGGCGACTGTCTATTGGGTTTTGGTAGGATATAATGCTTCTCTATTCCTCTCTGGCCCTGCTGTAAGTTTAGAACAATAAAAGTAACTAAAAAGTATTTTTAGTTTAAAAACCTTAAACAGCCATTTGCATACTTTTCCCAAACACCCACTGGGTGCTGGTGAGGGAGGCGGGGCTGGGGACTTATGACTGGGATCCCATGGTCAGGGTGAGCCGCTCCTGCAGCATAGCTGGAGGACACCATAGCGGATCGAAAGGGGGCTGTGATCAGTGCGCTTGGTTTAGGGGGGGGGGGGGTACAGCACAGTAGCGCACAGGCGGCCCTATAATTGCATCATCAGGGGGGCCAAAAACTCACCTGCTTTTTTTTCTTTTTTCCTGTTCAGCAGACATCTGGCAAGGAGACGGCGTGAGGCTTGTTGTTAGGAGAGGGAGGCCGAGGCAAGACAAATAAAATTACCGCTCTGCTTTTATTTATTTATTTATTTATTTTACCCAGAGAGCAGCGGGAGCCCTGGCTGCCTAATCTCACCAAAGGGAGAGAGCGGCTGTTGTAATCCAATTATAGGAGCATAAGCAATTTGTTAGACACTTCACATAATGTAGCCATTTCCCAATAAAGTCTGACTTGTAATAACAGTGCTGAGTATATGCATAAATCTACGGAAGTGGAAGGCAGAGCTGGAGCATGCAGCTGAGGGCATGTAATTGGCACCGTCAGCAGATTCCGGAGTTTACTCTGGCCTTGTTTTCCAGCAGCAATTTTAATTAGCCTTAACACACTTTACTCGCCCTTTAAAAACGCAGTGAAAAATGTACGTATGGCGGACGCTTGTCAAGTTCACTGGTCCTGTCGTGTGTATTCTCTCTTTTTCAAAGGGAGTGGCTATTTTTATCACTGCTAATGTTAGCCTCACTCAGATTCAATCAGCACAATGCTGTCAGGATCGTCTTTTTATATTTTACCTCAACAGCTGATGTCATCTGCAGTAATCATGGATGCCGCTAAACAAATGTGGTTCTTTAAATGCATTGAAAACCATCAGCATTAGATGCGATCAGAGCTTCTGACTATAATGATCCAGGCATGTTTTGGAGATTAATGTATTTTTAAAAAAAATTGCTGTATTATAAAAATGCAGGCAAAATAGTAATTGCTTTAAACTGTAACAATTTCATGTTTCTTAAATTACTTCAATGACTGGATTAAGCTATAAGGTTTTCAACAAATGATCTCCAGCTGATATACAATATATCAATATCCTCAAGCTGTTTCTTCTGCTGAGCCCCGATGTAAAAATGAGCACAATTTCTGCCCGTTCAAAACAACAAATTTGCATCTCGACACAGGACTGGAAAAGACACGACGGCAGTTCTGTGCAAAATTGAAGGGCGGACTGCTCTCGGAACAGTAACCCGTGTGCTGGACGGGCTCTGGTCCTTTTAACTGGGGGACAAAAGAGGGGGATAAAAATAAATAAATATGAAGAAAAAAAATCTCATTTCCCTGTGATTGAAAGCAAGCAGTCAAGGTCCGAGGGAAGCAGGATGGGGTTAATGAAAAGGTAGCAGCGGGGGGGGAAGTGAGAACACCGGGGGCTGTTTACAGCGCGCTCTCCTGTAGGGCTGAAGGTCACATTAAGTCCTGCTGGGGCAATATGGACTGGAACTGTTCCATATACCCGAGAGGCCATCAGACACACGGAGCAGGATCCCGGCACAAAAGACCTTCCATGCCCAATGCCGTCTGACAGTGAGGAGGAGCGCATACACCAGGCCACGGGGACAGTCCTTCACACTCCCAAAAAACACGGGGACCCCATAACATGGGGGTTAGACACTTGGATACGTAGGGCTTTGGTCTTTCTGTTAACATCAACAGCCACAGGCCTATTCACAGAGAATGTAAAAGTTATTTTATCAGTGTTATTTGCTTATCTAGAGTGACTCCCATAGCTTACATTCCTTGTATACTATCCTCAGACATGTTACCGAGGTGAAACAAGCATATTTCCCAAAAGTACACCAGCAGTACCGGCCCGGGATTTGAACCTGCAACCTCTTACAAGTTACAAGCTGAGGTCCCTAACCACTATACACTTCCCCAAAGTGCTCATTTTCTGCACTCATATGCTTTCTACGTTTTTATCAGTGGTGTAAAAAGTAGCCAAAAGTTATACTTAAGTAAATTACCAATACTCTCTTTAAAAATGACTCCAGTGAAAGAAACATGTCCCCCTGTTTAAAAACTATGAGTAATGATGGGTCTCAGGAAAAAAGATAAAGTTCACATTTTCTTGAAAAATGTAGTGGAGTAAAAGTAGGTGAAAATTCAAAAAAGAATACGGGAAAATGTACTGAAGTGTGGTTAAGGGATTATTAATACTTCCTTACTTTATAGACCTGGTTTCGACAGCATCCATCTCTTTGTGAAACTTCATTTGTTTCTGTTTAAAGCTATCCAAGGCCACCCTTCATTTTCCACAAAAGTGTGCAGAATGCAATGTGTCCTCACTTTCCTCCTTGATACAGTATAACAGATATGAATGTATAGGGGATTACTGTTCTTAAACAATGTGGTACTACACAGGACCAGCTGTGAAAGCTGGTTGAAAAGGGTTATTTTTTTGCGGCCATCATATAACGAGTGAGCGCCTGCCTACCTCCAATCCAGGCAGTGCTGACCTTGCTAAAACACTACAACCTGAAGGAGCCCCCTGGAGCAGTCGTAAAATATAAGAAGTGTGTTACCGAATTGATTAAGCAGCCATTCTCCCTGCACTTGCTCGTAAGAAGGGCACCACTGACACCGATGGGTGTTTTACCCCGCGGTCAGGGCTGGATAATTGTTACCCCTCTCCGCTCATTTCCCTGACTTGTGTCCGTCTTCCACTATCAGGGAAACGGACTCCTGAGTTTCCCGTTGTGCAGAATAAGCAGGATAATCTACAGCGTTCGGCGGGAGGCTGTGTTTATCTCACTCACGAGAGGGATTTTTTATGATCTGGATTACGATCTGAGCAGAAGGGGGCTTTGGGTCCCCCAAGACATATACTGAAATATTAACCACTTGTTTGTGTTGTTGTTAATAATGGTTATCACCATTGATGGTTTGGGTATTTCTAAAAATAAATAAATTTTTTTCGAACCTCCCAGGTGTCTCAGTAGGAAAAGGTGCTCACACTTAGTTTAGTCTTACTGTATAGTTTGGTGAGCCAACTTCAAATCCCCAGTGACAGGAGACTATGGGCCTCAACCTCCCAGGGGTAGGATGGTTATAAACCAGCCAGAGTTCCTTGGACGGTTGCTCGCCTGTGTGGCCGTGTGGCCTGTAGCATACAGAATAGCCATTGGCTCTGAGGCGAGCACACTGGAGGACTGCATGGACTTAGCCAAGATAAGTCCAGCCAGATATTTGGAATTCTTGTGTTTGGATTTTTTATTTTTTTTGGGATAGCAAACGGTCAGGCTGAAAAACTATAGCACAGCTAAACCTTTGAAGTAAATACATTTTCTCATTTGTGAGAAGTGTCCTTCCTCACCCATCTAATTCAAGATGCTAAATATTTGTGAAAATATACTAATTTGTCAAGGAGGTACAAGAATTAATTTATGGCTTTTCCTCATGATCCTTTGAAGCTTGGATAATTAGGTGCTATATCACCATGACTGGAAGAGGGCCAATATGACTGGGATGCATTTTCTTCCAATGTTTCCACTGCAGCTCATTAAAGGGATTTGCCAGCTTCAAAGTGAGCTGTGCATGCTATTGTGTCAGAATAATAATAATCAATTAACACAGCCTTAAAGTAATGGCAATATAGCTGAGGGTTATCATAGCCAACACATAAAATATGCATGTGGGTTGCAGATCCAGCAGCCAATGGCACCTGGCACAGTGTTCATTTTGCAACCAGATTTTTTATTTAGTCATAGTCTTTTTTGACAAAGCATTTCAGTTTTAGTCATGCAACCTCCATTTGTTTTAGTCAATGCAAAAATTGAGTCGGGTACGGACCAGACGCGACCGTGAGGGGATCAGAAAGTTACCCACGAGACGTGGGAAACCACTAGATAAAGCGGAAAGGAGGTCCGAGAACAGAGCAGAGAAAATAAACACAGGAAAAAGCTCCCGGTGTATAGCCAAAAAAATAGCAACCCAGAAAAGAGGAGACTCGAGCAGAGAAATGGAAAGGAAAAAGTGTGCCTCTAGCTCAGAAACAATACATGAGCTAAACAAAAGAGGCAAACAGAAACAAGGCAAACCAAGGTTACTGCCTCACAGAGGACAGGAAGAAGAAAACGAAGGAAAGAACTAAAATGTGAAGGAGGAAAGAAACTCCTAATAAAGAAATCTCCTAACACACTACAGGCAAGTCCCGCATATCCTTTCAGCAATAATGGCTGAAAGAACAAGTGGTCGTCTGACTTCCTGTACCATGTAACCTGGCTTAAGAGTGGCAAAGATTGACACAAAAGCACAAAGCAAGGGAGTTGTGGTGCTTAAGTACTTCAGGCACACCTGCAACTCGTAACTAATAATTATCCCCGGAAAGGGAGAAAACATGACAGGAGCGCCCTCTATCGGCCCCGGGAGGCAACACCCACAAAAAGGACAGAGCAGACCGTAAAACCATGACAGGACCCCCCCCACTAAGAAGCGGCCCCAGACGATCCTTCAGCACTGCGCCTGCGAAAATTGGCTATGAGCCTGAGATCTAAAATGTTCCTAGATGGAACCGAGCAGCGCTTCTCCGGACTGTAGCCTTCCCAGTCTATGAGGTACTGCTTCCCTCTGCCCACATGTCTCTCAGCTAGAATGCGCCGCACAGTATACGCAGGACCACTCCCCCCCCCCCCCCCCCCCCCGATAAAGCGAGGAGGGGACAGTGGCTTCTCGGCCGGAGCCAACGCGCTGATGAGTGCATGCTTAAGCCGGGAGACGTGAAACGTCGGGTGAATCCTCATAGACTGAGGAAGCTGAAGGCGCAAAGTAACCTGATTAATCCTGCTGGATGATTTTAAAAGGCCCCACGAAGTGCGGAGCGAGTTTGTGAGATTCCACTTGCAAAGGCAGGTCTCTCGTGGACAGCCAAATCCATTGCCCAACACGTTAGGAAGGAGCCGAGCCTATCGGCCAGTCCCTTCTGCTTAGCCGAAGCGCACAGGAGAGATGCGTAAACTCTCCTCTAAACAGCCCGACACATCCGGACAAATGACCGAACGGACGGTACTTCTATGTTCTTTTCCAACTCCGGGAACAGAGGAGGTTGATAACCGAACTGAGCCTTAAACGGCGAGAGCCCCATGGACGCATTACGCAGCTTATTTTGCACGTATTCTGCCCAAGCGAGGGTGCCGACTCCATGAACTCGGATTGGCAGTGGCCAGACAATGGAGAGTGCTCTCCAGCGTCTGACTGGTGCATTCGGTTTGTCCATTAGTCTCAAAGTGAAACCCCAAATACAGACTAACAGACACCCCCAGCTGTGAACAGAAGAAATGCCAAAATCGTGCGGCAAACTTGGGCCCGCGATCAGACACAACATCCTGGGGCAGGCCGTGCAATCTACAAACGTGGTCGACCACTAAGTGCTGATGGCTATTTGGTTAGCGCAATAAAATGCGCCGCCTTAGAAAATCTGTCCATGACCATCAGAATAACAGAGTTGCCATCTGATGCAGGCAAACCTGTAATAAAATCTAAGGCGACGTGGCTCCAAGGACGGCTAGGGATGGGTAAAGGGTGCAAAAGCCCCGAGGGTGGGGGGGCGGGCGCAGACTGCTCAAGCTGCAACAAACTCCCGAACATCCCTCTCCATACCAGGCCACCAAAACCGCCTGAACAAGAAATGTCCAGGCAGAAAATGTCCCCATTGCAGTACCAGTCCAGGCAATTAGGGTCCGGGTCCAATCGCTGGGCCCCTAGCACCAGGGATTCAATGTCCCATGTGACTGGGGCCAAAATCTGAGCAGTGGGAACAATTGGCTCAGGGGGACAGTCATCCTCTGATCGGTCAAAAATCAGTGAGAGCGCATCTGGCTTAACATTCTTAGAGCCCGGTCGATAAGTTAACAAGAAATTTAACTGAGCAAAGAACAACGACCTGCGAGCCTGCCACGAATTATGTCGTTTGGCGCCCTGAATATACGCAAGATTTTTGTGATAAGTCCAACCAGTGAAGGGATACTCAGCCCCCTCAAGCCAATGTCTCCACTCCTCCAGCACCAATTTCACCATTAGAAGCTCCCGGTCCCCTATGACATAATTTCTCTCACCCGGTGTTAGGCCTCGAGAAAAGTAGGCACACAGATGAACCTTTTGATCCTGGGGCGAACGCTGGGATAAAATAGCCCCTACCCCCAACTTAGAGACATCAACCTCTACCACAAAGGGGAGGGAGGGGTTGTGAGTGATCAGAATGGGCTCAGAGGTAAATATCTTTTTTAGCTGTGTGAAAGCCGCCTCAGCCTTCGGGTTCCATTGAAACCGCGCATGCACAGCCTTCTTAGTGAGGGCTGTAATAGGTGCAACCAATGCGCTAAAATTGTGAATAAATCGCAGAGAAAAATGAGCAAACCCCAGGAATCGCCGCTCCTGTTTTACCGATTCCGGGGTAGGCCAGTTTCTGACTGCTGAAACCTTCTCAGGGTCCATCTGAAGCTTAACCTCGGATACGATAAACCCCAGGAAGGAAACAGAGTCAGAATAAAAAACGCACTTCTCAGCCTTGATGTAAAGTTGAGCTTTGAAAAGGGCTTTCAATACCTGCCTAACATGTACAATGTGCTCAGCGAGATTGACGTAAAAAATAAAAATGTCGTCTAAATAGACAAAGACAATTTTCTCCAACATGTCCCTGAGCACATAATTTACTAGCGCCTGAACGAGAGGGGGCTAGTGAGCCCGAAAGCCGTAACCAGGTACTCATAGTGTCCGCTGTGAGTGTTAAAAGCTGTCTTCCACTCATCGCCCTCACGTATCTGCACTAAATTGTAAGCGTTACGGAGGTCAAGCTTAGTAAACACTGATGCTCCCTGGAGGCGCTTAAATGCGGAATTCATGAGTGGCAGCGGATAACGGTTTTTAATAGTGATGTCATTTAGTGCCCTATATTCAATGCAAGGCCTCAGACTCCCGTCTTTTTTCTCCACAAAAAAGAAACCCGCACCAGCCGTGAGGTAGAGGGTCTGATGAAGCCATTGGACAGAGCTTCCTTGATGTATTCTCTCATGGCTGCGCTTTCAGGGGCCGATAAGGAGTATAGAGAACCCTGAGAAGGTACAGTGTCCAGATGTAAATGAATGGCGCAGTCGTAGGGTCGATGCGGTGGCAAGGTAGTGGCTCGCTGTTTGCTAAACGCCTCAGCGAGATCCCCATACTCAGTACCCTACACTTAGCTGGCAGGGGTATTTCCACGTTATCCACATTGCTAGAAACCACATCCACATTGCTAGAGTAAGGTTCGGAAAACCAGACGCGACCTATAAGGATTCTAAAAACTTATCTGGAAAGAATACACAAAAGCGGAAGAACCTCCTCCAGGGAGGACATGAACAAAAGAACGGGAGCAAAACTTCCCTAGCACAAGGCAAATCAAAGCAACCTCAAAAACGGAGGTGTATCTCGATAAACAGTGAGAATAAATAACAAAAGAACCTCACGCACTAAATCATTAGGCGTAACAGGAGGTTAGAGAAACAAAGCAAAAACTCGAAAAAAACGAGTGAAAGAAAGGAACAGAAAAGAAAACCTGTTATCCAAAGCTCTATAGGCAAAAGAGCTTGAAAACAAAGGGTAACAGGTAAAAAGAATAAGGATAATGAAAACAATTGGAAAGAAAAAAGAAAACCAATCTAATCCTAATTTCTTTAACTGGACTTGCTGCGTTTCCTATTGGTACGAACCAGAAATGCAGTGACCGAATTTCCTATACCTTACCGACTTCTTTGTCAACATAACAAAGACAATATCGAAGTGTCGGAAATGTGGAAGTCCTGGGCTATTTATAACTGGCAGGAAACCCGAAACAGGTGCCAGGAATAATAGCCGAGCGAGATCCAAAAACCGGCATGGATACAAAAAAATCCGTCCCAACGACGCCAAATAGAATAATGACCGCAGAAACATCAGAGGCTGCCAATAACCATGACAAAACACACCGCACAATCTATTAAAAAGAATACTTTTAATGCTGCGTTGCCTTTCTTTGGTGGATTATTATAAAATATAGGCCCAAACCATTTTATAAAAGCGATATGGCACACGTGGTAGGCTATTTCATGAATATTGACACAGCTGTGGGGTTTGCCAACACCCGGCTTCAAGTCCTGCCACAACATCCCCTAGCCATGATAATATAGCCTAACAGTTGTTATATCGCTTTAATATTTATTCCGTTTCCTCGAGTGTGAATTGTAGCCATGATACTTTCTTGTCTGACTTTCCTGTAATGGACCCTTTATTTACAAATGGATTTAACATTGCAAAAACGATTGATTTTATCGAAAAAACCCCACGTAGACCATGTATTGCAAAAACCGTAGGCTATACCCAAATTGCAAAACTGTAGGTAATCCACAGATCGCAAAACCGAGAGTAGCCTAATTATGGATTTCCACGTTGAAATTTTTATTTATTTATTTTTAACATGTTTTAACATATTTTTAACATTTAACATGCTTTGAGGGTTTAGCCTAATTTGGAAAAGAAAAGAAAAACAAACGCTGCACTTGTGGGGCAAATGGGCAATTTATTTTCATCAAACGATGCATTACCTGAGCTTGTGTTGCCATTCTTATTATTGAGTATTATTTGTAAGGGGGGGGGGGGGGGAATGTAAGGTTCGGAGAACCAGGCGCGACAGCCAAGGAATCTAAAAGTGTATATCGTACACCACTAAAGCAGACAGATCTGCACCAGGGAAGGAATAAACGGAAAAAAATGGGAAGAAAAACCTCCCGGCATAAGCCAAATCAAAACGAGGGCGAACTTGAGAATAGCGAGTAATAAACAAGAAAAGAACCTCATCCTCTCAAACAAAGAGCATTAAAAGGAGGTCAAAGAAAAAAAAAAGAAAACCTGTGTAAATGGGCGAGAGAATGAAAATGAAAATAGAACCAGTTACCTTAAGCTCTAGGTGCGAATGAGCTGAACAAAAAAGCTCTAGGTGCGAATGAGCTGAACAAAAAGGTAACAGGTAGAGAGTATTAAAGGATAAAGACAAAGATAAGACTAAACCAATCTTTATCCTAACTCTAACCGGACTTGCTACTTTTCTTATTTGAAAACAACCAGAAACATAGTGACCGAGTTCCTATACCTTACCAACTTCGATGTCAAATAGAAAAGACAATATCGATGTACCGGAAGGCGGAAGCCCTGGGCTATTTATAACCGGCAGGAAACCCAAAACAGGTGCGAGAAATAATAGCCGGGCGAGATCAAAACACCAGAACGGAGGACGGAAAATCCGATAGAGCGCCCCAACGCAGCCAAAAGAGAGAATGACTGCAGAAACAACGGAGGCTGCCAAAAACTATGACAATTATTATCATAATTATAGGCTATATTTAACAAGTCTACAGCATTTTCATTTGAAATGAGCAGATATATAATAATTGATAATCATCGAGAAATTTCCCAAATTATTGCTGCTTGAAAGAAGCATCGAGGCCAGGCCTAATAAACATAGAAAGCAGCCTTTCACTCATTCAGCTATCTTGAAAATCTTCCTGCATATGTGCATTGGCATGCCTAGACCCTGGCTATTGGGCTATAGCCCCGGGTCTGAAGAAGGCGAGTCGCCAAAACTCACTCCCTAGCTTTCTCTCCCTCAGACCCTCTCTCTTTTACCCACACGCAGTGGCGGAACTAGAGTTTTATATTTTTTATTTTTCGGCGGCAGTGTAGTATAATGGTTAAGGAACTGGACTTGTAACTGAAAGGTTGCAGGTTCGATTCCCAGGTAGGACACTGCCGATGTACCCTTGAGCAAGGTACTTAACCTGAATTGCTTCAGTATATATCCAGCTGTATGAATGGATAAATGTAATAAGACGTTGTGTAAGTTGCTCTGGATAAGAGTGTCTGCTAAATGCCTGTAATGTAATGTAATGTTTATACATGGGGTGGCCAGGGGGTGGCCAAGGCTACTTCAGGGGGTCCATAGACCATGACAGAAAATGAGTGTGTAAACCTAACCTGGCATCTAAGGAGCATGAATGAATCCCATGATTGCTGATTACTGGTAGAAGTGATAATTCACTTAACCTGGAGTTCTTCAATGTGGCAGATAGTGTGGTCCACTAGGGTTACTTCACTAGAATTCTTTAACATACTATGAATAGCCAGTGTCTCTACCTCGGAACTGCAGCTCAATTTCTTTCTCACACACACACACACACACACACACACACACACACACACACACACACACACACACACACACACACACACACACACACACACACACACACACACACACACACACACACACACACACACACACACACACACACACACACACACACACACACACACACACACACACACACACACACTGTACTGACATACTGGAGAGATTTGGGTCACTCTGTTTTCATGCCCAGCCAAAAAAAAAGTCACACACTGTAATATTTTGTTGAACCGCCTTTAGCTTTGATTATGGCGTGCATTCGTCGTGGCATTGTTTCGACAACCTTATGCAACGTCACAACATTTATTTCCGTCCAGACTTGCATTCATTTTTGGCCGAGATCTTGTATTGACGACGGGAGAGTCGAACCACTCCGTGAAGTCTTCTCCAGCACATCCCAAAGACTTTCAATGGGGTTAAGGTCAGGACTCTGGTGGCCAATTCATGTGTGAAAATGATTCCTCATGCTCTCTGAACCACTCTTTCACAATTTGAGCCCGATGAATCTTGGCATTGTCGTCCTGGAATATGCCCATTGATGGGATAACCTGGTCATTCAGTACATTCAGGTACTCAGCTGACTTCATTTTATTGCTGCATAACGTTGCTGAGCCTAGACCTGACCAATTGAAGCAACCCCAGATCATAACACTGCCTCCAGAGGCTTGTACAGTGGGCACTATGCATGACTGGTGCAACTGCAACTTTTGTTTTGGCCGGGCAGTGTATAATCTGGGTTTATTAGTATTGAATCCCAAATATCTACAGAAAATGAAGCTCAAGCACCAAGGAGATAAGATAGAATTTCATTTGCATAGTTTATTTATGGCAGTAAATTTACAAAAAAACACACTGAAATTTGACATATCAGGTAATGAGCAACTTGTACAGACCTCTCTGATCCACCCAAGCCAAACAATATGTTTTTTTTCCTGTCTGACTGAAAACACAAGATATGCCTGCACAAAATATTATCAAGCAGAAATAGACTTGAAAAAGAAAAATAAATTTGGTGGCCCACCAATATTACAAGCTTAAACAATTTATTTAAAAACATATAATTTCTCAACAACAACCCCTATTTAACATATAGTGCGTGCATTTTTGTTTGTTACTCAAGCTAACATATATTTTACAGGCTTTGTTGCATATGTAACTTATTTGTTGTCCTGTTAGTTACATAATTATGCAACAAAATGGTAATGTCACTTTAACCCCCATTACTTTTCAACCTCTATTTCTCAGCCAATTTACACTGAATTATCTTTATCTTCTGGGGCATGTTTATGTAAGGATTCAATTAGAAAACTACTTTAATTTACTTCAATTACAAATCCCCATTATCATAACTGTACCTTAAAATCAACTACTAGCCTAAGTTACTAGTTAGATCATGGTTAGCCCTACTCGACAGTAAGTAGCTATAATTTCTTACACCTTTACGATAGCAAACAGGCCATCTGCAAATTGTGGTAATCGTTTGAGTAACGTTAACAGATTGATCATAACAATCGTTCGTTTTGAGTTCAAGTACAAAAATCTAACTGAGTTAATTACATTTACATTTTACATTTTAGTTATTTGACAGACGCTCTTATCCAGAGCGACGTACATTAGTGCATTTTCAAACTAGGAACAAGTGCGTTAAAACAACCCTAAAAAGGTAAATGCGATTTCAAACACCAGGCGTAGTCAGTATGATTTTTTATTTTTATTTTTTTGGGGGGGGGGGGGGGGGAAACCACACGATATCGATCATTGGAGTGTACAACAGTAAGCCAATAAGTAACCTTAAGTATTAAACTAGCAGATTGAACCACTTAAACAAGGATTCAGAAAAACACAAACAAGGGAGGTCACAAGGAGGTAGGGAGGGGTGGAGAGAGGTGCAGCTTGAAGAGGTGAGTCTTCAATCTGCGCTTGAAGGTGGTCAGACTTTCTGTTGTTCCCCACGGGGAGCTCATTCCACCACCGTGGGGCCAGGACAGAGACCGGGTGCTAGTATGAAGTGGGGGGGGGGGGGGGGGTACCAGTCGTCCTGAGGAGGCGGAACGCAGGGATCTGGTAGGTGTGTAGGGTCTGATGAGCTTTTGGAGGTATGGAGGGGCTGATCCTCGGACTGCCTGGAAGGCGAGCACCAATGTTTTGAATTTGATGCGAGCCATCACAGGTAGCCAGTGGAGGTCAATGAGCAGGGGGGGTGACATGGGAGTGTCGGCGGAGGTTGAAGACCAGGCGGGCTGGTGCGTTCTGGATAAGCTGAAGGGGTCTAATGACCGATGCTGGCAGGCCAGACAGGAGAGAGTTGCAGTAGTCCAGGCGGGACAGCACCATCGCTTGGACCAGGAGCTGGGTGGTGAGGAAGGGACGGATTCTCCTGATGTTGTACAGGAAGAACCTGCACGCCCAGGTTACCACTGCGATGTTCTCGGAGAGGGACAGCCTGTTGTCCATCACCACTCCGAGGTTCCTGGCACAGGGCGTTGGGGTCAGTGGAGTGTCCCCTAGGGAAATGGAGAGATTGAGAGGGGGAGAGGTTAGAGCAGGAATGTAGATGAGTTAATGGATTTCAAATTGCTAAATGTTAACTTGCTGAACACTGACAGCTGTACTAGTTACCCCACATTAGCTAAACACTCGTATACTGTAACTTACGACATGGCACTGTATAACGTTATGTGTGGCGTGTATCACTAAACATAATGTTAGGCTAAATTGGGAACCGATCTCTCTTATCTGATTAACTGTCTGTTATGGAGCCAAATTGCCAATATGCATCTACACAGCGACTCATCTTTCGTAAAAGTTGTTCAGGAAACCTAAACCCGATGCTAAACCTTAAAACTTACTTCAATGTGGTGCTTTCGCCGCAGGTCTGCCATAGTTGTGTGACTTGTGTCAGTCACTCGCGAGACTCGTGAGCTGTGTAAATATTCTCTCTTCCGGCTCGTCCTCAATTTGAAAAAGGCGCCGCCGGATGTCAAAATAAATGCTTCTTTCAAGAAGAGGTGAAATGTGATGTCAATCAGCATCAAACTGCCAGTGATAGCAAATGGAATTTTAGGGTGGCACCCGGGGTGGCCAATCATATGTCAGAGGTGTCCAGTGCCACCCTATGACCGGAAAAATTCAACGCAAACGTTATAAAATCGGTAAACATTAAAAAGCTTAATGACCAGGAAAAATTACTGTAACATATTTTTTTCAACTCCATCCTTCACGTTCACAGATTATGATTTACTCTAGCAAACCACTGGTCCACAAAATGGTCAAGCAACAAATTAAAGTAGGCTAACCCCTTCCAAAATAAATATATACATTATTTACAAATATTTGCAATTGTGATTCATTAATTCTGAAAAAGAGCATGTGGTGTGAGGAATGTCAGAAAGACAAAGAAAAACGAGATAAATCGTTACTAACTGGTATAACTGCTAGCTGCTAGAAGCTTGTGGGATCACACAGAATGCAGATGCCCGGCTTGTGTTCAACCTCCCGAAATTTTCCCATGTAACCCCCCTGCTGAGTTCACTCCACTGGCTGCCAGTTGCAGCCAGGATCAGGTTCAAAGTTCTGACCCTGGCCTACACTGCAGCCAATAGGACCGGCCCCGCCTACCTGCAGGACTTAATCCAGAACTATGTTCCTGCTCGACCACTTCGCTCTTCTACAGCAGGGCGACTCGCACTTCCCCCCCTCCGTGTCAACGGCTCTCGCTCGTCCCGACTGCGGAGCTTTTCCACCCTGGCTCCTCAGTGGTGGAAAGAACTTCCCATTCCCCTACGTTCTACTCTAACCCTGCCTGCGTTCCGTCGTGGCCTGAAGACACACCTCTTCAGACTCCACCTTGATTGATATTCTAATCTAGGACCTCATGGCACTAGTTCCCTGTGTTTTCCTATAATAGTACTTAGAATAGAAGTGTAGTATAGCTGATTTACCCACAGCTTACTGTGAACTACATTCAACGTTCATTACTAGGGATAGCTGCTACATTATGGAAAGGATGTGCTTTGTTCTGTAGTGATTTCGATGACATTTCTGTATGCACTTATTGTATGTCGCTTTGGATTAAAGTGTCTGCTAAATGACTGTAATGTAATGTAATGTAATGGATGCAAGCTATGAGGTGGGAGCTGCGAGCTGCCAAGCGAGCTGTGAGGTGGGAGGTGGGAGCTGCCAGTGAACTGTGAGCTGCCACAGCGACCTGCCACTGCGAGCTGGCAGCGAACTGCGAGCTGCCACAGCGACCTGCCACTGCGAGCTGCCAGTGAACTGTGAGCTGCCACAATGACCTGCCACCGCGAGCTGTGAGCTGCCAGTGAACTGTGAGGTGCGGTGCATGCTGGGAACTGCGAGGTCTGCGAGCTCACACCTCACACAGAAGGATTGTACCCGCTCTCCCATAGCCTACTCAAACAAGATCAACCACCCAGAAGCAAGTATTTTTATGCACATTAACTTTATTTAGTTTTCAGGGTCACTGCTCGCTAGTGTTCCAACTAACATTAGCTAGAAACCATTTGTGCTGGTTAGCAATGCTCCATGCGCAGTTAAAATGTGACTAAATTCACACTTTTTGAACTTATAATGTAAACACAACAAATGGAGAAATATTTAATAAATCTAACTATGTCACAAATATACAGTTTGTCATGCAATGACTGACAAAAAACAGAGTTCGCTAAATAACTGGCTGCTGGTTATGTTGTGGAGGAAGTAATGGTGCTGGCTGAGATTTTACCAGAAATACTGTACATAGAATAGCTGCCGTGCCAATTACAAAAGGTTGCAGCTTACGTTGTGTAAATGGTGAATCCTACAGCAGTCACCCTTGTCACTACAATCTGTTTCACATATACCTGGTATATATGTTTACCTGGTAGATCGAAGCCCATGATAAAATGATAGAAGATAATAGATGATAGAAGCCCATCTCCTACTGTAAATAACCTGCACACTGTATGTGTGTGTGTGTGTGTGTGTGTGTGTGTAGCCAGCCAGCCAGGTAGAACATGGCAGAAAAAATAAAAAAGACGGACATCAGAGCATACACCAAAACGCAAAGTAAGAACCCTAGTAGCCTAATATCACAAAGACTAGTTGATAAAATGTTCATAAGAAAGAAGTTAAATACTAATGGAAATGTTTCATAATGATGTCATTAGGCAGAGCAGGCAACAGAGGGCACACAGACAGCAGAGCTGGGGACAGATAGGCAGGGATAGACTGGCAGAGACAGGGAGTCTCAGGTAAGTTTGTTGAGTTTTTGTTTGGCAACATTATTAAAGGTTCTCTCTTTTTTAGACTTGTATAACTAATATTATTAGTATTATTATAATTATTTAAACATTTGAACAAGTTGGGACAACCCTTCAGTTAACTACCTGTCAATTATCCAGTAGTAGTAATTATGGTTCCTCAATATACATTTAACATATTACATAGGCTATGTGTTACAGCACTACTTTTGGTGTCCCCCTTGCTCTTGAGAAAATTTCATGCAATTGTCCCCTCCAAAGTTGATATCAGATTTTCGCCCCTGGTCCCAGTGTTTTATGCTGATAGATTCCCAGCTGCAGTAGCCTAATTAATGTCATCCTTCTTGTTCGGGACAGATATATGGAGACAATAGGTGCCACTCATGTGTTAAAAGAAAAAAAAATCCTGTAAATTATATTTTTGAAATAGAATTCTAACATGACGAAAGTCAGTTCCATAGGCTACCTGTTTGTCCATTTGTTAGGGTAATTTCAATTTGAATCATAATATTTTAATAAGATTATATCAGGCCAAAAGTGAGACTTCCTTGTGAAAAAGCCCAAGTCAAAACATTTACTGGGGCCTGTGTCCCACTTAGCCTATTTGTTGGGAAATGAGAGAGAGAGAGAGAGAGAGAGAGAGAGAGAGAGAGAGAGAGATGTAGTTACAGGTAGCCCCTTTCAAACAAAATCTAACCCCCTTTTGACATTTGAAGCACTGAAAAAGTAACCACTTTTGAAAACAGGATTCAGCCATTTATTTATTTTTGCTCAGGATTGTCAATTTGACCACAAGGGGGCATGAATGTTCCAGTGAGAATTAACATGGGCTAAAATAAATAAATAAATAAAAGAGTAAAAGAGAAGAAAATAGTTGGTACAGGAGGCTACAATACAATTCAACATGAACACTATTGAATCACTTTTCTGAACTTTGAAGACATGGGCTGTAAGTAGTCTTCACCCCAGAAACGTTTAATTCACAAACTCATTCAGTCTTGAGGAGGAATTTGTCAAAATCTAATCAATTCATCTTTAACAACATGAAATTTTCATTGTGACAACACCTGTTATCCCTGCCATGTCGTCTCCTCTCCTCCCAAATGATTAGCCTTTTTATGAAAAGAGGCACTAGTTTATTTGGAGTGCTTATTAACCTGACAAGTTCTGCTGTAGGACACTCAATTAAACACATCCCTCTTTTTTATCAGTGCTGCAGACTCCTTCATCGCACGAGAGGGACCCTTTCGCTTCTGTCAGCACTTTACATTAAGAGTCTCTAATTATATTTGCTTTAAATTTTGCCATGGGGTGAAGATATTAGGTTTCCCCGCCATCCATCGATCAAACCTGGTGCGTAACGCGATCAAGCCTCTAACACACGCTCTGCCAACACTGGGAGACAAGCAGCTCTTTCAGTAATTAACTAAATGAGGAATTTAAATTTTGCTCAGGAGGTTTGAAAGATGAGGTGAGGTGTGCAGGGAAAGCAACACTGTCCCAGTGGAAAGCAATCATTCTGCACCTCTCCAGTATGTCTCGTCCGTCATCTTTTTCACTTGTGTGGAAAGAACCGCAAATAGCACTACAGCTGTGGAGTTTATTGCGGATTTTGAATTACTGTTAAAATGTATCCTTTAATTTTTTTAATTGACTCCCCCAAACACACACAAACATGCACGCATGCACACACACAGACACTCTCTATCTCTCACACGCTACTTACACATGCATACACACACAAACACACATGCACGTAGACGCTCTCTCGCTCTCTTTCTCTCTCAGATACACACCACACATACACTTCTAATTCTATTTCAAATTCAATCAGGTCTAATTCAAATCTGACAAGAAAGATTATATTAGGGAATTCAAATAGGGAAGTTCCATTCCTGAAACCTGGGTCAGTAAAATGTGCCTAGATCACCACTGATATAATTAGCCTGGAATTAATTGATTCCCTTTCTTATAGTAACTTCATATACAATGAGAGAAAATTTGATCACATGTCAAATTGCCTTGATATTGCTGAAAGGTGCATTGCACAGTGCATGCCACTGGAAACCCGCTGCAGGACCATAGCATAAATACTGAAAGCACGTTACCTTAGAACTAGCTGTTATAGAACTGCTATATCTATCTATCAAAGATATAGCAGCTTTAGATTGATTAGTCAATGCAAGAGATCTTTTGCATCACTCATCATTAAAGAGGACTGTATGAAGTAAAATGTACAGTGTTAATTCAACTCTATCAGTGTACATAGAACAACTCTAACAGAGTCCAATAGGGATGATATGTGTTCTATAAGAATTGATTTAACCCTGACCATTTTATTGTGTAGTAATCCAGAAAACGACAGACCAGTTCAACTTTTAAAAAAATTTCAAAGTATCACAAGGGACCAAGTTGGAATTCTTAATTTAAATAAGAGTATCCTAAGGGATAGCCCACATGGTTTTTACAGAGGAAGGAAACCTTGCTGTAGTAACTTCAAAGTGACTTTAACCAGGCGTATAATATTTTGTATCTGGACTTGCAAAAAGCATTTGACACAAAGTGGTATATATATATGGTGCTTTCGCCGCAGGTCTGCCATAGTTGTGTGACTTGTGTCAGTCACTCGCGAGACTCGTGAGCTGTGTAAATATTCTCTCTTCTTATCACTAAAGTCTGTAAAGTGTAAAGTTCTGCCTGTCGAAATATGAAGTGAAGACCGGGTCTTTTTCTTGGAGGCAAATTAGAGTGTGCTCAGTTTGAAAACGACTTAGGAGTAGTAGATAATGTATCAGTTCAAACTTTATTGGCCATTTGTAATCAATACATTGGAATTCTGTCAGGATCTCGGCATTGTTGTGGCAGTAAAAACTCAAGAGGATTCCGCATGCTGTCTAGACTGTCGGTTAATGACAAGATCAGAGAGTCTGGTTCTGATCAGAGAGTAAGATTTGCTTGGAACTTGGAAGCATAGTGTTGTTGAGGGTAACATTTACACTACAGTGCTGGATCACACAATGTCCAGGAAAACAAGTTTATTATATTATAATTATCTTGATCTACTGATAATACTGTACATGTTTCTGACATTTAAAAAAAATCAGCAAATTTGGTATTTTTTCAGTGCAAAGAGAGAACCATGTTTGTGGTTTATATTTGAAAATCAAACAGCAGAATTTGTTATTGACTGTTTTAAATATCCTCCTAAGATCCGGTGAGTTTCTGGTCTCCATATGTTCTACTGTGCTGAAACCTACAATATGATGGACATTCAATAAAAATAAAACAAATAATATATGATATTTTCACTGCTGCATTTTTTTTTTCAACATGTAATCCAAGATGGCATCCATTGTCAACATGTCATCCAAGACATTTGTATGATGTAAAAAAAAACAAAAAAACTTTTTCTGGCAGGTCTCAGGAGGATATAAGTGTCTTCTGTGGTGTGAGTGATGTCACGTGAAAGAAAATCTTATCACTGTGGACAATTTCATTTTATTGTCTGTGGGAACAAGGTTGCAGTGGTTTAGGTCTTCCTTATGGATTAGGTTTTATTTCTTTCAGATGTTCCCTTGCTTTAGTTTCTTCGTTTGAGAGAATATGAACGGTGAAAGGTTGTGCCTGATGTCAGGAGTAATATACATTTAATATACATTTTAACAACTTTAAAAAAACAGCTAAAATCTCATCTTATAAATAACCAAATCTGTCAACACTAGACTATAATTAATTTCAGGTCACGCTGTGTCTGCTCCATAAACACTCACTTTTTTCTTTGTTTCTACATATTTCTTTCAGAAATTTCTCACATTTTAATTATTTCACATCTATAGATTTGTTACTCTTTCTCAAATATTATCTAGGATAAACTTTCTTAAACAAATGATCTCTTTTCTCTTCATCTCTTTCTTTCTTTCTATGCTGTAGGACAGGGAACCCTCTGTAAACCAGTAATGTACTGAGTAGGGCCCAAAGATTTTAGAACTTCTATGTACTATTATCTTTTTTCCCTGTATTAATAAAAATAAAAATGAATGAATGAGTGCTCTTGTATCACAAGGCTTGTGCTGACTGTACCCCTCCCTCAAGAGGCACATGAATTGAGAGGGATCGTGACACTGGTTACACACACAGGAGTCCCTTTGTCGCTTATCTCCTCATTCACTTTCATGATGAGGTCCATTTACATGGCGATGAATACGTTTTCAATATTTGCCAAAACTTTCCGATTGCCTTTGTAAACAGACACTTGTTAATGAACGGTGAAGGAATTCAAATCGGATCCACAAATCATATTCCTTGCTAATGACACACACACACACACACGCAGACGCAGACGCAGACGCAGACGCACACGCAGACGCACACGCACACGCACACGCACACCAATTTCCTTTGACTCTTTCAAAAACCTATGGGTTAGATGGTTATTTCTGGAGCTGAGCTCAGGGCAAACTGGAAACCCTTTGCATGATGGACGAACTTACTTACAACTCATTACAACATGGCATTCTCCTGTGTATGGCCATATGGTTGGCAGTGTTTTACAGATTCTTGAAGGGGCACACTTTCTTTCTCCACCAGCTAGTGCAGTTCGTACTGTTCCCTACCTTCCTCTAACCCTAGAGGAGAACTGCTGCAATGCTGAAGGTAGACACAGGGAGCAGTGCCCATAAGGATCCATATCCTTATGGGCATTGTTTAATTCGCACACACTGCTGTAGGGCTTGTGGGCCAGTACATCAGTGCTGTCTTTTCATTGGCTGAATGGGACTCAGCTGGGTGTGTGTGCAGTTTTATAGAAAGTGGAGTGGAGTCAGAGAACTGTCGGCTTCATTGTGCAACTGTACCCACCAACAGAACAAGAGAGGAATATGTTTCTCCAGAGAATGTTTACTGGGATTCTTTCAAGTTACTGTGTAGGGATACATCAAACAGAAAATAAATAAACTTGACTTTGTTCTGTAATAGGCAGCCCATACTTGCTCAGTTTAACATTTTTTTAACAAAAATCCAAGTTAATAAAATAAAATCCTCCCCAGTATTTTGTTCCAATCACCTGGATTTGCTAAGCACATTTTTTCAGACAGGAGGTAGAAGCAATTAGTAAATATTCTGGCTGAGTTCATGGGTGGAAGAAACACATAGCAGGACTTATACTTTCTGACCCCTGGACCTCTGGTAGTGTGTAAATAGAAAGTCCGTACTATCATCTACTGTACCCATCCCATGGTCCCATATCTCCAGTAGGTCTGCCTACAGTAAACACATGCCTGAGAGCTGGAGAGTGCTGTTTATTATATCTCAGATGATACAGTAATGCTGACAGAAGCACTTTCATAACAAGCAGCCCAGGCCACCTCTGATTTTTAATCACTTTTTGTTAACTGAAACAGAAAAATTCCACTGTGTGCCTTTGATAAATTAGATGGTGGTCGGCATGTATCCCAAACACATCCAGGCTCTGAATTTTTCACAGGTTTGTCAAAACGCAGGACAAAGTTTTGAATGTCAAACAAATCCATTGCAAAATAAGGTAGCCTATTTTTAACTCAAATGGTTCAAATGCAGATGACAGTTGGTTTTTTAGCTAATAATGGCCTGGGTTCAATCAACATTTTCCCACAATGAACTGTATATTTTTTTTTTTACCCATATTGCTGAGTTCCGCAAACACTGAAATCAACTTGTCAGTTGTGGTGTTATTATTATTATTATTATTATTATTATTATTATTATTATTATTATTATTATTAATAATAATAATAATAATAAAGCAAAGCATTTCCACACTGCACAGTACAGTGTCTCTGTTGTGTGTGAGTGCATAAGCAATAACAAACAAAGACAAAGAGAAATTTGATGTGAATTGAAGGAAGAAGCTGAAAATGGTGTAGTTTGTGGTTCCTGAGACAGGCTGAGCATTCATACTTTTTTCCTTTCCCTTAATCAACCCAAGGTGTGTATCACAGAGCAGCGCATGCATAGGCATTCCTCCAGGCTAAATTCAGGTTCTGGATTTGGAGCCGGTGCATAGGGCTGGCCCACAGGATCCTCAGAGAACAAGCAGGGGTGCATATTGAGCAGGTAGACCACAGGGATTGCATAGCCTTCTCCACAAGGCATATATTCATATGGAAGTTCAATTCAAGTCTTTCTGACTTGTCGGATGTGCTCAATAATGTTTGAGAGTTTGTTTAAGATGCTTATATTACAGCATAGCCAAAGAGTAGGCCTATACCATGATAGCCTACTCCATTAATTGACCCTTAAATGCTATAGTTAATGGATACATTTTAACTACTAGGCTACGTCCATGCGAGCTAACGTTTTGGGTTCAGCTTACACTGTAATGAAAAATATTTTTTAAATATGTCGCGCGTTTTATTATTGTTATTATATATATATTAATTTGTAATGTCCTCGCAGGTATCTTAGGTCACGACTTGTATGTCGTGAGTCACACATAACGGCACTAGCCTAAAGCTTTGTAAATTCACTTAGCTAATTGATTCCAGCCCCTTCCCTCCGAATCACGCTGCCTACCGTCATGTGGTTACACTGCTCTTGCCTGATAATGGGAGTGTATGAGTATTCCTATTTGGCGGAAACTACTGTGGAAGAGAAGAACTCCAATGCCGCGGGCCGTCACTGCGCGTCAAGTTTGCCAGTGTATTCACGCTGGCCACGCCTGCCCTGTCAAAATATTGGTGACCAGAATGTACTAAAAAAAAGATTAATCGAGAAGACATCTTCCTCTTTTTTTATTTGATCTAGGCCTACTGTTCGGGGACATCGGTTAGGCTATATAATTCATTAAATGGCGGAGGAAGTGTTACTAACGGCCCCGGGGAAAATTACATCGGTAAGTTTTATTTAATGTATAGTCTGTAATGTAAGCTATAGCCTAGTCTGTACACCACGAGGTAAAAACTTTTTCTTTTTTTTTATGATTGACAGCTTTAAAAGCAACTGGTCTTTACGAGCAATAGGCTATAGCCTACTATTATTTAACTGCTACTGTTTCTTG
This sequence comes from Synaphobranchus kaupii, assembly GCA_029718625.1. NCBI lineage: Eukaryota > Metazoa > Chordata > Actinopteri > Anguilliformes > Synaphobranchidae > Synaphobranchus > Synaphobranchus kaupii. The sequence continues at coordinate 62,226,987 of CM056380.1, forward strand.
GATTTATTTATACAGTATCGCAGATTCGAAAGAATATTTACTTCGGTCTCCTAATAGCCGCTTTTCAATATCAACATAAGTTAATTTCCAATGTATAATTCTCATTCTGTATGTGATGCATTGCTGAAAACAAGTGCACTTATCATACATAATATATTATGGTTTGACCTTTCCAAATAAGGATGTTAGCGGCGTTAACGGTCCAAATTATGTTATTTTTTCGTACCAGGCAAATAGTGAATTTATCAGAATGTTTCTTAAATCTCGTGACTTGTTTGGAGGTTATTACTTCCAGGAAATATAACATCGTTAGTGTTAATTAATACATTTTTTTCGTTGCAATTTTTTACGTATAAAATTATCTTGGAAGAGCATGATATCTGTAGCCTATTTTACTAGGGCCGACGTTTCTGGTTAAAATGACTACAACAACTTACAACAACAACAGTAACCACTCTATAAGATTCAAACAGGGCCTGTGAATGCTAACAGCGGGTAAATGTCTGGCACGCTCACTGAATATTTAATATTATGTTACTTGTGGGGGATTTGCTGCTACTTTTTGGTAACCTTTTTAATCAGAAGCAAAGCAGGGAGTTCAACCAGTTGTCAGTGAATTTTGGCATCGGGAGCCATCTTCTAAAGATTTCATTTACATTGAGTGGATGTCACAAGACCACATTGTCCTCACATGCACATGAATGAATAAGTAGCTGCATCTTACCATTTACTGGCTAAATTAAGTTTTCAGCTCCTTAGACTGTATGCTCTCATTGTCTCAGTGTGTTCTTGCTGTGTTCTTCCACTTGGGAATGAAATATTAACTTTCAGTTATACTTGGACTACATAGATCCTAAAAAAGAGTGTAGGCCTGAATATTATTTCAAGAGAATTTGGCTTATCAAAAAGAAAAGTAAACAAAAAGCATTCATATAACCTACACATTAAACATTCTATCTCTCTAAACCTGGGGTGTCCAATATTATCTGAAAAGGGCCCTTGTGGGAGCAGGCTTTTGTTTTAGCCTGATTCTACTTATCAAGGTCTTGATTTAAGACCATGATTAGTTAATTAGTTGAATCGGGTGTCATAGTGGCAGGCTAAAACAAAAACCTGCACCCACACCGGTCATTTTTGGATAAATGTTGGCATCAATGTAATGTTGGCATCACCTATAGACACTCCATAGAACTACATGGGCTCTATTTTCAAACCAGCGCAAGGGGACGGTATAGTCAAACGCAAGCTTGTTGACAGCATCAACGTCTTGAAACTGGCGCTATGGCGTTTCTCAGCAATACCGCTAGGATCAACAAATTCTCAACATAACATCCTTTCGCTTGCGCTGCAGTGGGATGGGTGGCGCTGTCTGGGGCGTGTTCTAAAATACTTTCGGCTCAGTGACAATTTGAACCAACGAAAACCCATTGCGTTATGATCAGCTGGAACCACCTCTTAGCGGGAACGCAATAGACTCTGGCAATTTGCCAACTTATTCGTCATGTAGTTCTATGTAGTGTCTATAGGTGATGCCAACATTACACTTCCATTTAATGAAAAAATAGCCTATAATTATTATTAATTAATTAATTTTAATTTAAACTACTAGAATAAAACAGGACAGCTTACAAGAAACTTGCGATCATGTACGCCAATAGCCTATAATATATAAATTACACATTGACACAGTTGAATCATAAGCCTACCATTTGAATCATAATTATGCCTACATCACCTCATGTAGGCTAATTAATGCATTCGCCACCTCCTCCCGTGCCTTCCGAACTTCTGGGAGACGAGGTGGTGTGGATTGTGATCCATAAATTACTACAGTCCTAGCCTGTACTTCTGTTGCAAGTATGTCTGATTCCTGTGCGGAAAATCGCTCTTGTCGTTGACGGTCCAGTGCGTTTGGGTTGCTCATTATGAAATTGCATGGAGCGATTGCGTTCCAACTGGCTTTTTTTTAAAGCATGAGAACAACAATTTGATTGGCTACCATAGAGACACACCTTGGACATTTAAACCCAGCCTTTTAGCAATACCGCCATAAGGTGCGCCAAGATTGCCGTCATGAAATTACCAAATTTCTCGCCGACACGCCCTCAGAGCGATACCGCCAAGCGATTACTCTTGCGTTCACCATTGCGTTTGGTTTATTAAAATAGAGCCCCATGACTAATAAGTTGGCAAATTGCCAGAGTCTATTGCGTTGCCGCTAAGAGGTGGTTCTAGCTGATCATAACGCAATGGGTTTTCGTTGGTTCAAATTGTCACTGAGCCGAAAGTATTTTAGAACACGTCCCAGACAGCGCCACCCATCCCACTGCAGCGCAACCGAAAGGATGTTATGTTGAGAATTTGTTGATCCTAGCGGTATTGCTGAGAAACGCCATAGCGCCAGTTTTAAGACGTTGATGCTGTCAACAAGCTTGCGTTTGACTATACCGTCCCCTTGCGCTGGTTTGAAAATAGAGCCCCCAGACTTTTAGCAATACCGCCATCAGATGCGCCAAGATTGCCGTCATGAAATTACCAAATTTCTCGCCGACACGCCCTCAGAGCGATACCGCCAAGCGATTACTCTTGCGTTCACCATTGCGTTTGGTTTATTAAAATAGAGCCCCAGATATTCTAATAAGCAAAAAAAGCAAAAACAGAATCTCAGCTAATATTGCTTGAGTACACACACAATTGTAATATCTGGCTGCCTGGTTATCATTCTGTTAAAGCTGCATACTTTTAATGGGGACTATATCAGTTTATTTAATTAGATGTCATGTGTTTTCATGTAGTCATTCATTGAAAATCTATTTCATTTTGGGGATTTTTCTAAACAGGCCTGATGACTGTAGGGTCTGCTATTTTTAGCACCATTACAAAAACAGTACAGTGGTTTTCTCCCACTTCCCATGTGGAACATGTGACCTTCCCTTGACCTCCTCTATTTGAGAGGTACTGAAATGATTCTCTGAAATGTGCAGCTGTAAAAATAGTTTGGAAGCCGTGCAAGTTCCTCTGGATAAGAGTATCTTTCAATGCCTAAAAATGTGAACGATTTGTATTTTTGTTGGTGTCATGGTCAAATGGATCTTTATAGCACCTGTAATACCAGCATGCTTAGCGGTGGCCACTCAGAGATTTTGCTCTTTTTCTTATGTTCTTTCTGTTTTTAGCACCTGACTTCGTCCTTGCTGGCCGTGGCCTTCCTCACCTCCTTTGGCAGCTCCTTGCTCTATGGTTTCAATCTCGCTGTGGTCAATTCTCCTGCAGGCGTAAGTCTACCTTAATGATTCATATGCAACAGATGTGCTCAAATTGCATGATAAATACGTGCTTAATTATGAATAATTATTAATTAATAGATATTAATAACTTAAATAAAGTCATCATATTTAATATTTGGTTGCATGCCATGACTTCCTGATGTCTTCCCAACAACATCTAAAGACTCTTGATATCTTATTTTCAGGTACTCTTACAAGCGATACTATAACTTCTCTGCGTTTGAATGGATCTCTATGGGTACTGGGGAAGGAGGGGGTGGTGGCTAGATTAAACTATAAATTACACAGGACTAGTATGGAACACATGGTTGGTTTAAATGGATGTAAGTCATCAAGGGTCTGAGGTATCAAACGAGCCTCAAACCATCTCTCTGCTGCCAGATATGCAGTAGATATGGGATCACTTTCAGGGTTGTTTCTCCTGACTTATTTTTCCATTCAATTGTTCAATTGGAAAATTAGTAATTTAGAAAATTAGTAATTTGGGTCACAGTCAGTTGAGTCACAGACATCAGGAAGTCATGGCATATGCAACCAAATATTAAATATGATGACTTTATTTAAGCTTATGTTAATTTGTACAATTAAGTAAAAATGGCTACAATTGCCACACAGTTCACTTGATATGGATGTAAAAACCCTCAAATTAAAGCTGAAAGTCTGCACTTTAACCTCATAGTAACTGTTTCATTTCAAATCTGATGTGCAGGAGTACAGAGCCGAAATAACGAAACATGTGCCATTGTCCTAACACTTTTTGAGTGCACTGTATGCATTTTAGTATTTTCACACTGTACGGTGTACGTGTAAAATATTGTAACATTTTAGGCAACATACAGTATCCTTTACAAATAATTCAATTATTTTTAATGGTTGGTGCTTATGCATTGATCTTGCTCTAGTTAAGAATGCAAAAACATGTTTAGGAATGGCACTGTTAAGTACAAGTTAAATGTTTCTTTTTGGACTTGCTGTACTGTGCCAGATATTCATTTTTGTCAGACAGTTCACGAAATAGTGTCCTTAACAAGAAACCCTTTCCATCCACTGTGGTTCCAGCCTGGGTAAGCTTGGGTCAATCCGCAGATTCACAGCTGCCTGGCCAAGGAGGTCACGACATCAATTCAACCGTGTTCCTGTTAGTTCATCAGGCGTGAAAGGTTGAAACTGAAGCAATATGTTTTGGTGACCTTTGTTCATGGCATGTTAGAGGAAACTTGATTAGTTATGGAAGTTATGGATGCTCAGTTATGGAAGTGTATTTGAACCCTTATTCTATGTTGAGGATTAATTTTGCACCCTTGTGTCTATTTCTAATCTATCCTGTAGTGTTACAGAATGATTTACAGAAATAATTCATACATTTCCATTGTTTTACAGGAGAACTGTAAATACAATGCTGACTAAACATATTTCACTGTAGATTATATTGTCTCTATGTCTTCTCTCATAAGCCCAAAACAACTGGACACATTTTAAGTGATTATATATCCTAACACTTGTGTATATTCACGATGTCCAATGAACTTTGAAAATAACTGTCCAAACTCAATTTCTTAAATTCACAAAAGTAATTTCCTTTAGGTAAATTCAGCATGCATATGTTGGGAGTGTCATGGGGCATGCATTGCTGCTGGGGATGATACATTGTTTGTGGGTTATACTGGATGGGATGAGTAGGTGTGTTGAGCTTATGCATGTTCTATATAAAATATTCTATGTAAAATATTATGTGAATGGTGTTTGTTCTAGTCTTCAAGAATGACCTTCATCTTGTCATTTCTATTGCTTGATTGTTATACATTGTTGGTATAGTTTGGTGTTGCGAGACTGGGTGAGTGCATAGTTAAAAATGTATGTAATGGGTGAGGTTTATTTTAGGAAACATAGAATAGCAAGAGCAAGAGTCAAACTAATTTATTCTGAGTTATCATCACTGAAAAAGTCAAATAGGGTTAGGTATCTGTAATGTCATATGTTAGTAGTCCCTACTTGAACCAAATTCAACCATTAGTAATTTTACTCAAGTCTTTTAAGGTAATTGACTTCCTCATTTGTTTTGAGTGGAGTAAACTTATCAGTTTGCTTTAGTTTACACGGTAGTTTGGTGCACGTGTGAAGTGAGTTGTGATTATTACTCTTTAAATCCACTGGAGAGTTTTCTATAGTTTGTTGCTCTTAGCATCTTTTCTCTGGTCAAAAATAGGTCAGAGGGTTGTCCTATCATCTCATGTAAATTTGAAAGCTGGGAGTTGATTAAGAGCCATTTAAAGCATCTTTTGGGATAGAAGGAGAGGGGCCCACAGAAAGGGCCCATATAACAGTGCCTCAGATGAAACTCATGAGCAGGAGAAAAAAAAAAGTTAATTGACAACATACCACTACCACTGTGTCCATTTCATCCTAAAGTGATTAGGAAAAGGCCATGGAAAAAAAAAGTATGAGGGAAACGGAATTTGATTTGTCCGTGACCTGAAAATACCAAGCCGGGAGACGGCAGTGGTAGTGGTAGTCACATGAGAGAGAGTCCTGCCTGCTGTTTGGTGGTGAGTCTACATTCCCTCACCATTCCAGAGTGAAGAGACACACTCTGACTGGAGAGACAGATATCCAGTGACTCGTCAGTGGGATTCTGGGAAGGCTGGTTGCCCTCAGTGATGGATCTTCCGGGCTGTGAACTGCAGCCTCATAAAATCAACCGTTTTCTCTGTGGCTTGGAGGCTTGAAGCACTTCTAGTTTTCTCCAAAATTTGGAATGATTATTGCCAATCATAGAATGTTCCATTGTCCCCAAGTTCAGACTGGTGCAGACTAGTACATGCTTACTGTGAAATACCTGGTTACTTGGTCAACTGCTCACTGAAGAAACGGGCTAATGCTCCAAATCGTTGCTCTGACCGATATCTTCACCCCCTCACACAATGTTCGATGTCTAGCAGAGATACTGCTCACTAGTCAGTAGAACACAGGCAGCACAGTATTGGCCTGTAAAAGCAATCAGCAGATTCCTTTTGCTGTATGTCATTGTACTATACAAAGCACTAGCCTGAATTTGAAGTTTTGGTGGAAAATTATGTAATTATCCTCGTATGCAAGATGTGCTAGAGACGGGGGAGTGAGGTTTCACAAAGCCCATGAAGGATGGAGCTACAATGAGCTGTCAATCAGTGACTTCTCTGAACAATGGTTTCCATCAAGGTTTGCTCTCCACAGCAAAATGCAGTGATTGGTTCAAATGAATGAGTGACCGATCGCATATAGCTCTGATCATTTTGCTTGTAAATTTTGTATTGCTCCCCTCACTAGTGTTAGCTGAAATTTTGTGTTTTGGTAATAGGGAATGCCACAAATGAATAATCTAAATAGTTTAGCTCATTGGTTATAAATACAGTGAAACAGCTGATCTAAAATGACTTGCAGTAGGGAGCCATAATTATTCCATGCTATTTCTCAGGATTTCAAGTTATCATGTAGATCATACTCATGTAAAGCATACTAGCGTTGTTTCCTCTTTAGGAGTACTACAGTAGAGATGTGTACCTCTGTTAAACTATACTATCGGTGTTGCAATCCTTTTTCATTGACTTAAGAAATTATTAAGTAAGAAATTAGTCATTATTAAGTATGTCTTGATCTCACCCCTCCAGTACATTAAAGACTTCTACAACCGCACCATAGTGAGCCGGAATGGCACCGGCATGAACCAGGAGTCACTGACGCTCATGTACTCCCTCACCGTGTCAGTCTTCGCAGTCGGGGGGCTGGTGGGGTCCCTGATGGTCGGCATGCTGGTCACCAAATTTGGAAGGTAAGCAGGAAAACACAGCTGGCCCCCTCTGTGTTTTGTGTGGGTTTAGGTAAGGGGTGCATAGCAAGGGCCTGTCCGTTTCAGGGTTCCATGCTAACTTACTTTTCTATTGAACTCTATGGAAAAATTAATCAGGAGAAACAACCCTTAAAGTGATCCATCCATATCTACTGCATATCTGGCAGCAGATTGATGGTTTGAGGCTCGTTTGATACCTCAGACCCTTGATGACTTACAGCCATTTAAACAACCATGTGTTCCATACTATTCCCCATGTAATTTACTTCTTAATCTAGTCCCACCCCCAATTCCCATAGAGATCCATTCAAATGCAGAGATGATAGTTTCGCTTGTAAGAGTACCTTAAAATAAGATATCAAGAGTCTTTTGATGTTGTTGGGTCACAGACATCAGGAAGTCATGACATGCAAAGGATATACAACCAAATAGTAAATTTGATAACTTTATTAAAGTTTATGTTAATTTGTCCAATTACTTTTGGTCCCCTAAAATGGGGGGGGACTATGTATAAAAATGGCTACAATTGCTACACTGTTGACCCGATATGGACTAAAAACCCTCAAATTAAAGCTGAAAGTCTGCACTTTAACCTCATAGTCACTGCTCCATTTAAAATGCAATGTGCTGGAGTACAGAGCCAAATCAACAGAAATTGTGGCACTGTCCAAATACTTATGGACCTGACTGTATATATTTGTATAATAATAGCTATTTTAAATTGTATAATAAAATAAACCTGTCCATTTTTCAGCCATTTTTGATTATGTACATTAAATGCAAACCAAAGATTAATGATGTGCTATCTTGTTCATGGCAATAATCAGTGTTAACACAACCTGATATTAATATGGGTTTGAAGTGTTTATGATGTCAAACAGATCCGATCTGACTGTAAATCTAAACAACGTTTTACTGTCAGATTGAGAACAGTTTGAAGTCTTTGCAGTTTCACACAGTGGTTTAGTCATGGAAGATCAGTTCTGTGTTAACCGCCTCCCTTTCTGCCCATAATTATCTGTGATTAATAGACAGTGACCAGTGAGTTAATGTAGGTGGCTGTGTTTTCTCTTTGCAGGAAGGGCACCGTGGTAAACTCCACAGTACTGGTCTTCATTGCTGGCTCACTGATGGGGTTCAGCCGGATATGTAGTTCCCCGGAAATGGTTATCTTTGGCCGCTTTATCACAGGAATACACTCCGGTACAATTTCCACGCATGCAGTCACCATTGGCCGCTTTGTCACTAGTAGATGTACAGATACACTATCAGCATCCATTTCTGTTATGCTATGGTTGGCCCAGTTTTTCACTCGTAGATGCTCAGATACACTATCATGCTTTACTGTAATGGTTGGTCCAGTTTTTCACGCGTAGATGCTCAGATACACTATGGTTGGACATAGAAGCAATCCAACTACTCATCAATTTATTCACCCCACAGTGCCTTGTCAATATAAACATTTTCAGTGTACCAATTGTTAGTGAGAAAAGAACTGAAACTTAACACACACCATTTGTTACTAACTGGAAGTATATTTCATTAATCATATCATAGTTTCATAAATATGAAAAGATTGCAACATCCGTAAAATCAGCTGAAATGTGATTACATACAGGGTTCAGGCCAATTCCATTTCAGCTCAGGCAATTCAAAAAATTAACTGAAATTAAATGAATGAGTTCTAAGTTCTTTTTTTTTCAATTCATAAACTGAATTTCATTAAATTTCCTAAATTGACTGTCTTGAAATGGAACTGACTCCCAACCCTGATCACGTATTACAATGTTCTCATTAAGAGTGCTTGTTGAATGTGCAGAGAGGCACATTTGTTAAGCCACTCTGTCCTTGTGCTACAGGGATCTCTCTCAGTGTGGTGCCCATGTACCTCGGAGAGATCGCTCCCAAAAACCTGAGGGGCTTCCTGGGCCTCATGCCCAGCATCTTCATCTGTGCCGGGGTGTTCACTGCCCAGATTCTGGGGCTTCATGAATTACTGGGAACGGTATGGAAACTGTACGTGTGCTTCTGGGTCTTCTGGGGCTGCAAGCCTGATTCGTTTTAGGCAGCTATGACAAGGTAGTTCTGTGAAACCCAGGGAAGGCCTTGGTTGGACGCTCCCTTGTAAGGGCCCTTGTAAGTTAATTTCCTAGAGGTAGTTCTACTTCTTTCCTTTCCTCAGATAATTTTATTTTTACCGTAATTTGTATTTGTGCTTATTTTAAAAAATGAGTGTCGACTTTAACAGCAGTCATTTGAATCAGCCAGTGATGCAGTAATGATTGTGAATTGCATTTATACAGCGTCTTGGGTCTATGTACACTACAGTGAATGGGAGAAACCTCAACCACTGCCAGCGCAGAACTAGGACTGGTCTGTTGTTATGGCGACCAGTGTATACAGGTATACGGTCTTGTTTCGCAGGAGGAGTACTGGCCTCTGTTCCTCGCTCTGGTGGTGATACCCACTTTCATCCAGTTGATGCTGTTGCCATGGTTCCCAGAAAGCCCTCGCTACTTGCTGATAGAGAAGCACAATGTCCATGCCACAATAACAGGTGAGATTGCAGAACCTGACCTAGTGAGTACCTACTGAACTGTAAATTCCACGTAGATAATGTAAATTCCTGGTAACTCTTTATAAAAAAAAGTGTAATTAATGAACTGCTTATAACCTCTTATATATTGCTAACATTTATTAATTATATTTAACCATCATATTATGTTCCGGGTTAGGGTTTAATGTTTTAATGTTTGACGTCTCTTAAAAACCAGTTAACCTTATTTTTTCATCTTGACACTGTATGATATTTCCTAATTTGTTTGGATTAAATAGTAAACACACAATAAACATAATGCTATATTTTTAAAAGTCCTATACCAACTTTTTTATAAAAGGTGTTGTGTGGCAGCATTTGTGGGGTAGCTGTATAAAATGTAAGAAAATATACAACCTTTATTAGTTTTTTAACTTCACAAACGTTAATTACCTCAGGCTCTAAAATGAGATGTTTCATCACAGATTTTTAATATTTAGGGATAAAAGGCTAGTCAATTGGGAGACACACAAAATGTGATGCAGAAAGTGTCAAAATTTTTCTATTACAATAGTTTTGAGTCAGTTTTAACTTTTGGGGTCAATTTGACCCCAAACATAAATTGCATCATAAAATGTAAGCATAATACAAGGGTTAAAGGCCTACAGGCATATTTATAGTGTTTTTCAGCTTTTCATATCATCCTGGAGCTTTCCAATTGTGTTCCATACTGGTTAAAGTAAAAACATTGCAATTTTAGTTGCCATTTAGTTGCCATCAGAGCTCTTTGATAACTTTGTGTGGGCATTTTACATACTAAAACCAGGAAGAGAACTGTGTTGCATGTTTGTTTTTAAAGCAGATTAGTTTGCAATGTTTATTATTTACAAACCCCAAAAAAGTTGGGACAGTGTATAAAATATAAAAACAGAAAGCAATGATTTTCAAATCCTTTTTGACCTGTATTCAATTGAAAACAAAAAGACAAGATACTTAATGTTTTAACTAATCAACTTTATTGTTTTTTGTAAATATATGCTCATTCTAAATTTGATGCCTGCAACACGTCCCAAAAAAGTTGGGACAAGGGCATGTTTATCACCTTTCCTTTTAACAACACTCAGTAAACTTTTGGGAACTGAGGACACAAATTGTTATAGTTTTTAAAGCTGAACTTTTTCCCATTCTTGCTTGATATAAGACTTTAGCTGCTCAACAGTCCGGGTCTCCATTGTCGTATTTTGCACTTCATATTGCGCCACATGTTTTCAATGGGAGACAGGTCTGGACTGTAGGCAGGCCAGTCTAGCACCCGCCTGCACTCTCCGACTACGAAGCCACGCTGTTGTAACACGTGCAGAATGCGGCTTGTCATTGTCTTGCTGAAATAAGCAGGGACGTCCCTGAAAAAGACATCGTCTAAATGGCAGCATATATTGCTCCAAAATGCATACTGCATATGTACCCTTCAGCGTTAATGGTGCCTTCACAGATGTGCAAGTTACCCATGCCATGGGCACTAACACACCCCCATACCATGTCCGATGCTGGCTTTTGAACCTTGCGTTGGTAACAATCGGGATGGTCCTTTTCCTCTTTGGCCCAGATAACACGATGTCCATTATTTCCTAAAACGATTTGAAAGGTGGACTCATCAGATCACAGCACACGTTTCCACTTTGCGTCAGTCCATCTCTGATGAGCTCCAGCCCAGAGAAGTCGGAAGCGTTTCTGGATGTTGTTGATATATGACTTATGCTTTGCATAGTAGAGTCTTAACGTGCATTTGTAGATGCAGTGACAAACTGTGTTTACTGACAACGGTTTTCCGAAGTATTTCTGAGCCCATGTGGTTATATTCATTACAGAAGCATGTTGGTTTTTAATGCAGTGCCGTCTGAGGGATCGAAGGTCACGGGCATTCAATATTGGTTTTCGGCCTGCCCGTTACACGTGGAGATTTCTCCAGATTCTCTGAATCTTTTAATAAAATTATGGACTGTATATGGTGAAATCCCTAAATTCCTTGCAATCATGCTTTGAGAAACGTTGTTCTTAAACTATCGGACTATTCGCTCACGCAGTTTTTCACAAAGTGGCAAACCTTGACCCATCCTTGCTCGTAAACGCCTGAGCCTTCATGGATGCTCCTTTTATACCCAGTCATGATAGCATCACCTGTTACCTATTCACCTGTTTACCTGTGTTTTTTGAACTAATGTGTTGCAGGCATCAAATTCGGAATTAGCGTATATTTACAAAAATATATAAAGTTGATAAGGTAAAACATTAAATATATTTTATTTGTACTGTTTTCAATTAAATACTGTATATGTAAAAGCTAATTTAAAAATCACTGCTTTCTGCTTTTATTTGCATTTTACATACTGTCCCAACTTTTTTGAAATTGGGGTTTGTACATTAACACATAGTTTTGCCGTTTCTTCCATGATGTAGATATTATCATCTTTGTTTATGAGACGTTGTTGGGCATTGTATCATGGTGCCAAATCTGTTTATTCCAAGCACGATCGAAATGTAAAAAACATTTTAAGGTTATTGAGGTGAATCAAGCTGCATTCCATATGCATTACTACCACAACAAGCAAAAGCAACAACAAATGCGTATAGTGAGGGTGTATTTCCTTGAGTAAAATCGGTGACTGTCGCTGGGTGCGATGTGCGCCCTCTGCAGCCCTCAAGTGGTACCGCGCCAAGTGCAACATCCAGGCGGAGATCGAGGAGATGCAGGAGGAGCAGCGCTCCCTCTCCTCGGTGACGACTGTGTCCGTCTGGCGCCTCCTGCGCGACACCTCTGTGCGCTGGCAGGTCCTCTCCGTGGTCGTCATCAACATCGGCATGCAGCTGTCTGGCATCGACGCAGTAAGGTCACACCCTGCCCCACTGCCACATCCTGGCCACCTGGACCTGTCAGGAGATGCATGCATGGACTTGGGACCCTTAATGTATTATGGTTTAGTTTAAAGGCTATCTGTCAGCATAGAAAATGTCACAGAGGAATAAAAAAGCATAATAGTGCTGAGTCTAAATTGATAATATTGATCGAATTTTATGCCAGCAGGCCCAGTCGAGAAATGTAATTACAAATATAACTTTAAATCATCCTTTGGATATGGCAATCAAGAAGTACAAATTTTAAAATTGGAGCATTACAAAATGAAAACAGTTCCAAAGCTGCTTGCTACTGGATGCTTCAGGAACCTGTGCAATGCAGTGCACAAAGAGATTAATTGATAATTTAGTTATACAAGTTATTCATTGATTATGTCTCTAATGTAGCTACCACTGGTGGTTGGTGGTCTATACATATGGAAGGCACTGAAATATAACTGCAATGACAGTGAATGGCCTAAAAATGACACAGTATCTGAATGCAGGCATTCACAAGTCAGTGAGCCGTAAGCACAGACCCTTATTTACATTCGTTTGATGGTTCCATTTCTAGGTATTGATTTATAAAGCCATAAAATGGAATTCCATTTGTCATATTGTTTTCATCTTAACTGTATTCTCGTTATGAAAAACACACACGGATAAAGTTGATTTCATACAAGACAATGTCATTTACATTTTTGTCTGGTTCCGCAGATGCATGCAAATGGGACCTTTTGTAATTTCATAGAAAACATTTTGAATTCAAGTCTTGGTTTCAGTTGCTATGTTTTTGGGCAAATTTACACAGTCCCTTTGTTACTTACCTAATGCGTGCATGAGTTGTATTTCTTTTTTTAAAACTGGTCAACTATAATGGATAGCAAAATAAATAAATAAATAAGCAGAGGTGTAAAATCCGGGTTCAGAAAGTAAAAGTCCTCCCCAGTATTTGGTTCCTATCACCTGGATTTGCTAATTAACACAATTCTTCAGTCAGGAGGTAGAATTAATTAATGAAATCAGCTGGATGAGTTCAAGGGTGGAAGAAATACATGGCAGGACTTTTACTTTCTGACCCCTGGATTTTACACCTCTGTAAATAATGTAGTAATTTAAATGAAAACTGCATACGAAAAATGAAAATCACAATATGTCACTGACATGACTTGTAAATGGATCTCTCACTCAGATCTGGTTCTACACCAATGACATCTTTGAGAACGCTGGAATCCCCGCCCCTCAGATTCAGTACACCACAGTCGGGACGGGAGCCATCGAGGTGGTCGCAGGCCTCATTGGGGTGAGTCCTTTCTGGCCCCCAAAAAGTCTTCATCCTCACCACTGTGTGAAATAAAAAAATTAAAAAAGCCTACAGATATGATTTATTGTTCTGAACAGTTATTTACTGGCACTGGAGGCTAGTGTTGACCCATTTCTCTTCATTGTATATTCCAGCCCTTCAGTAACTTAACTATAAGTCCATACAATGAGGCAACGCTTGCGTAACACAACAGGGTGTTCAACGCACCACTGTTTCCGTTTAAATAAACGTTTTGCAGCGTTTTGTCGGAGCTGAACGCAGCTCAGAGCTTCCCAACCCTGTTCCTGGATATTTACCGTCCTGTAAGTTTGCATTTCAACCCTAATTTGGCACACCTGATTCTACTAATTAGCAGCTCAATGAGATCTCTAGCTGTTGAATGAGGTGTGCTTTGTTAGGGTTGCAGTGAAAACCAACAGGAAGGTAGATCTCCAGGAACAGGGTTGGGCAGCCCTGACCTACACAGTCACACAGGAGTAATACAGCCTTTTCCAGAGGGTAGCCTTTGGCAGCAGCTCGGGTATATATGTAGCTTACCAACCTGATTGAAAACACCTGGTCAGGTGATGAACTCAATTAATCAGTTAAGTGCGGGGTGCAATCTACAGCAGATGGAACAGACTGACATAAGCGTTAAGCCTTGCCACAGTCAAAAAAACAAAACCAGAATTTTATGATAGCCATTTGAGCTGTACATTGGTTTCACACGTGTCATTTTTTTTTGTGCACTAATGCCTAGCATGGCTAACTCTCACCACAAATGCTTGATTGCCTAAAACAATACCTCATTAGGGCAGCAAACACAGGAACTGACACGTGAAACCAGCGAACTGATGTGCACCAGTGTTCCCTCAGAACAATTTCAGTTTTTAAATCTGAAAAGGTCAACCATGGTTTGCTTCTCTCGCATTAAATTCAGGCATTTAGCAGATGCTCTTATCCTTAGCAATGTACGCGGCTTATATTCTTTCATATACCATCCATTTATACAACTGGATATTTACTGAAGCAATTCAGGTTAAGTAGCCTACCCTGCTCAAAGGTACAATGGCAGTGCCCCACCTGGGCATTGAGCCTACAACGTTTAAGTTACAAGTCCAGTGCCCTAACCATTATTCTACACTGACACACATGTCCTGTAGTACAGTTTATTTGGGCTTGAGTTTGTTTTGTATTCTGTAGTATAGTATGTTTTGTATTCTGTTGTGCTGCATGCATGCCAGCCAGGCTGACATGCTATGGTGTGAAACACTGCGGTGGATGAGGAAACTATTAGAAAGAGTAATGCACCTCCTCTCCCCACTTTCCTCCCTCAACACATTTCTCACACATAATGGAGGATGGGTGCTGTTTCTTAGCCAGGATTTAGCATTGCAGTCTGAGCATACGGAGGAGTGGGCCCTGCTGTTAGTCAGAAGAACTCATTGCTGTCAGTGTCCATTGCCCCACACAGGGGAGGCAAATGGTGCACTAAGGAAGTGTGGAGATTGGTTATAAAATTGCAGCGATTCATTCTGCTGTCATCTCTCCCCTTCCTTTAAGTCATCACATTGTTTTAATGCCATTTAGAAAACAGAAGCGCCCTCCTGTCCCCCTTTTTTCTTTGGCCCTTTTTCTGAATTACAGAAAAACGGACTCAATTGACGCCAAGGGGCAAACGCTAAGGGCGTTTGATTTGTGATTTGCATGGAACGAACGCACCGTGATTCACGTGGCTACGCAGCCTGCACGCTCTCCTTTTGTGTGCAGCAACTTGGAAGCTTGTGCCTTTTACACTCATTATGGTGGGCAGTGATCTCAGAAGTAGACGTGTCCATTTCATTAGTGTCTTTTTGTCCCCAGTGTTTCACCATCGAACATCTGGGAAGGAGACCGTTGATAATTGGTGGTTTTTTCTTCATGGGAATTTGCTGTGTTGGCATCACTCTTTCTCTTATTTTACAGGTATGTTTTTTTTTTTTTTACCCCAATGGGTAATTTTTGTCATTCTTAAACCCTGAACATAGCTATTCATAACCCCTATGTGTAAAATATAAATGATAAACTTTATTTATAGACTGCCTTTCACCGTGCTCTGAAAAAAGCAGCTCAAATGGATTCATTTGATTGATTGATTGATTTTTTTATGTCGGGTTTTAAAAGACATAAAAACAACCTGGAGGTTAGCACATGGAAGTGTAGAACACTTATTTCCAATGTGGACCTCAGACACTGCATTAAAAGACATACATACATTAAACACATCAATTACATTGATCCATATTACAAATCACGAGTTACAGATTTAATACCATCAATACCAACATACTGACAAGGATAAGCCCGCTAGATAACCTACCTAGAGGCCTAGAGGAGGACTAATTTGGATCTGCTAAATCTGAGTTTAATTCTGAGCAGACACAGTGGCTTAAGCTGTGGAGTGCTGAATATTACTGATCCTTCTCCTAAATCACTCTGCACCAGTAGAATAGGACCGGCTGGCTCTATGTGTTCCCACAAATGGGACACATGCTATAGAGCATGGCGATGATGGTGAATTTAGTGTATATACACGTTATTCATATTAAGTGTCTCAGCCTTTTAAGAGCCTGCTTAAAGTTTTAGAAAACATTTTCAACATAGCATCCCTTTCAAAGTCTTATGCTTTAGCCGTCAGGATGTGGTTGCTCTCGCACTGTCAATATCAATGCTAAACCTTGACATATTTTCAAATCAACATAAATAGACAGAAATTTTAAAACAATCATGTTTGAATTATTTCACCTTCCTAAATTGGATATTCATTACCTATTTTCTAACATCTCACTTTCTTTGTATGTATTTATTCAAAAGGAAATCGGTGTTTTATCAGTGCTTTTCTGATAGTATACATATCCTCTTTAAATAAATTCTAACCCTTTTTTTTTCATCTTTAGGCCCACGTGTCCGTCATGCGATATGTCAGCGTGGCTTGTGTGGTTGGGATCATCGCTGGCTTCTGTATAGGACCAGGTAGGTTCGTCTTGAGCACTGTCCTCTGGATGTGATTGTAATTCAGATGAACCATGTACGACCGTCCGTTTAACATGATGTATTTTACCCAACAGCTCTCTCACATTTTCTCCTCTTTGCCTGTCACAATATTTGTTTAGCACTACATGTACATGCCAGTGAGTTTTACTGAACTTCTGTCCTTGGTGAAAGGTTGTTTGTGAAGCAGGGAAATGGTGACCCCTGGAGGTGAACTGTAGAATATTTGAACAAATGGATAAAAAACATTACTATTTTAGAAGCTACATTGCACAGTAGAGTTTTCAGAATAATAAAAGCAGGCAGTTAACTTTAGACATACAAAGTATCAGTGCTGAGTAGACCTATTCTCCAAAACATTATTCATGTTGCCCTCTGGATAACTTTTTAAGGGAGTCATTTCATTAAAAGGTCATTACCATCATTAAATATTTTGCGTTTGATAATGAATTCATGAGAACAATGTAATGTGCACATATAATTGTGTGATGCGCTGGCTAATATCCTGAATGACAGGAAGCATGTCTCATGTCTTCCTGCAATTGGAGCATGACTGTTATTTTTCCCCAGCAACTTTGTATCTGTCTGGTGTGACCTTTTGAGATGAAACTGTACAATGGTATGTGAAGGTAAAAATTACTCTTCAAATAGACCTGGTGCTGTGTGTCCAATAACACTGATTGTTTGCCTGTGGAGGCCTAAATATATGATTAATATTTTGATGGTTTGTCCTTTCAGTGGAGCCAGCACCCCAACCCCCACCTTTAGTTCCGAGACCATTTTTACACCAAAATCCATATAATTACTCATTTCCACTCAAAGTATTAATATATAATTATTATTTTATTCCATGTTGTAGTTATATATTTTCCTGATATCTTACTGTTACTGTGGATGAGTATGCTTGCCTGTTGTTTACCTGAAAACAGCCAACCGCCCAATTATAGTAAACAACATCAAGGAGCCTATTAGACATGAAACTAAAACAAGGGCCTTAGAAACATTCGCATTTCCGTATAAAGAAAAAGTTATTTTTGTTTTGTTTCGAAGCAATAACAGCTTTGAATAATATGCCCTGTTCAGCAAAAACTTCTATATTACCCAGCCACAGAAGTGCAACACAGTGTGCAGATAATAGATGAGAGCTTGAGACGTTTACGAAATTGATGGATTATCAGGCCCTCCAACAAATCTATAATTCATTCTCACTCGACAATTTCTTCTGCTGTAATTACGTCTTTAATTAGGGGTTTTATGGCTCATTGTTCATAAACAATGATGAATATGGCTTTTTATGACAAAACCATGCATGAACAATGAGCTGAGGATGGAGTTCCTTATCAGTTTGACTGCATTAAGACTCCCCTTGCAATTATCATGCACAAATAATGAAGTTGCCACTTCGCTTGTACGCAAAATTCATTATATTTGAAAAAACACCTTGAGCCGCAGCATTTTTCACTTGTAACCAAAAGGGAGTAGGAGTTAAGCACTGGAACATCCATATTTCTGCATATTGAGATAATGAAGAACACATTCATCCATTCTAATGTTCTGTTGCCCAACACTGCAATATTGTACATTTCCAGCTTCATAATAGTTCAGATATGTGTCTGTTTTGCTTTACGTACATTTCAGCTTAATTCACAATTATTACCTCAATAAGTCAACACAGTAGATATCTCTAGATACATTTAAATTCTTCTCAAACAAATCCAAGATGAGTCTGAATCACTGAATCATGGTAACGGTCCTTAATCTGTATATCAGAGTATATTCGGTTACAATTTTTATTAGTATATAAAATTACATAGCTGGGAAGCTGAAGGCTTGGGCTCCTTATAACACAATATATCTGTGAATAGAATGCACACACACACACACACACACCACAGCAATTACTTTAAACTTTCGCTTTGTTTAATTTCTGCCGTGGCCTTGCATGTGAGGTTCCTAAGAGGAGCCAAATCAGGCACGTGGTTGTTGCACGACCTCTGTAATTTGCATATAAAATATGACAGGGACTGAAGATATGGCAGGAGACAGGGACTGAAGATATGGCAGGAGACAGGGACTGAAGACTATGAGTGGCTTTTGTCTTCCTGTAGCGGGCGTTCCTTTCCTGGTCACGGCGGAGCTTTTTACACAGTCCCACCGTCCCGCCGCCTATACCGTGGGAGGGTCCCTCAACTGGGTGTCCAACTTCACTGTAGGCTTTGTGTTCCCCTTCCTGCAGGTCTGTGCTTCCCACCCCCTCTAATGGGCTCGTCATTTTCATTTCAACCTATACTGTCCTGTTTTTATGAGACTTAACTCCTTGAAGGCATTTTATTCAGATTTAGGTAAATGGCAGAAAGATTAAAGCCTGTAATCTGAATGGGACATAAACGCTACAGTATGTAGACGCTGACTGGTTTGCGTCCGTAAGTAAGTCCTCGTCTTGTTCCCGTGTTCCCCGGTGTAGATGTCAGCTGGGGCCTACTGCTACCTTGTCTTCTCTGGGGTCTGTATGGCAGTGGCAGCTTTTGTGTTCTTCGTCATCCCCGAGACCAAGAACAAGACCTTTGTGGAGATCAGCCAGATGTTTGCTTCTAAAGAGGGTGTGATGGAGATTCAGGCGCTCGGCAACGCCAACCAGCTCAGACTCAGGAAGATGAATGGCTACGGAGCACTGGAGAATGGATCTATGGAGTTTGACAGCTCCATGTCCTGTCCCTGAACCGAGAGAGGGGGAGCAAGAAAGGGAGAGAGAGAGAGAGAGAGAGAGAGAGAGAGAGAGAGAGAGAGAGAGAGAGAGAGAGAGAGAGAAAGTGTGTGTGTGTGTGTGTGTGTGTGTGTGAGAGAGAGAGACAGAGAGAGAGAGAGAAAGAGAGAGAAAAATGTCTTGCAATGCAATGCACAAACTTACAAGTTGAATTCTGTTTCTTTATGTGAATGTAGGAAGTGACCCTGGAGGGAGCAGGAAACTGTATGTCCTTACAACACGCTTTTCCATCATCAACACGCTTTTCCATCATCATCATCTGTTGACATGCACAGTTACATGAGACATCACCTTTTTTGCAATCTACAAGTGACCATAAAATTGCATGTTAGAAAGGTTTTAATAAAAGTTTAAAAAGGAAGTCTAGCCCAATGTTCACTAAAGTATCCTTTGCCTGGTAATCCATGCTAAACCCGTATACCTGGAGCTCAAGCCTTCGTCCCGACAGGATAGCCGATACCTGCTTACACACGGTCATGGCAAATAACACTGAATGTATAACAATGTATATACTGTAGTTCTTTTCTGATGTTTGTGAAAAATGTTCCAATGAAAAAGAGATCACTGAGTTTGCAGAGGTTTGAAAAAAAAGCTTTTAATATGATAAGGTCACAGGATACGAGAGCCGTCACAAACTCTTTTGTGAATTAAGTTCTGTGAGTTTGTTCATTTTGTGGCATCTAGTCAGAGTTTTAAGCTGCTGTTATTCCACAGCTTCTCTTCAGCCGTCCAAACATATTCTGAGCAGTATGTGTGTGTAAGTCCGAAATTGAAATAGATTTTTGTACAGTACACGGCGCGCATACATTCTAATGGATTCAGTACTGTATAGTGCATGTGGTGCTCCTTACGTGATCTTTCTATTAACAGTACAGCAGATGCTTTTGGAGTGGTCACAGTATTCTTTTTTTTACTGCAGGTTTGCAAAATAGCATGCATAAAAAGTGAGTTAACATGATGATGTGTTGACATTTCTCACATGTGCCTTTGTACATTTGATTAGTATATTATTTGATTATTGGATCAAAACTCTGGTGAGTCATTTTGTTCTGTATTGCTAGAATGTGTGAATAGATCTTTAACCACCAGCAGCAGGTCTTAAAAGCCCTTATATGTGTGTCTAGTCCAGTCATATCCATTTTACGCTTATCCCTTGTCAAATTAAATATTTTCTTTATTTTCACTTGCCTGCATATCCTTGCTGTTCTATTAAAATCTTCCATAAAATATTTAGTACCATGTTGTAAGACTCATGTGGTGAGATGTGTTGGGAAAGTGTTGGGCTTGATGGAAGGTTTGCTGTTGGGCAGCTGCGGTAAGGAAAAGCAGCCGGTAAAGTCTGTCACTATAACCAGGAGCTCCCATGCTAGTGTCTGTGTCAGTCATAGCTCCTCTCGTCTGACTGAGCCAAAACAGCCCTTCTGAAGTTGTCAGTCTGTAGCCATGGCAGCCAAACATGTACTGAATAGGACAGAGTAAAATGTGTTTTATGCATGATTCTACATGATTTTTTGAAGAGTTTTCAAAAATAAATTATATATATACATACATCATTTATTATACACATATATGCAAATGCATATTCATACATTTGTACTGGATAATGTATATTGTAAAATACTTTGTTATAAGGCTATTCAAAACTTGATGTAAATTACCAATAAAAACAGTCTGAACACATTTATAAGTACAGTGTAATTTATTAACACCTTCACTCTCTCTTCCCACCTCAGCTGATGTGTGGTGAGCATTCTGAAGCCTAACGGCGGCTACGCATTGTCGAGGTGATGAGCTTTACCCTTCACTGTAAAGCACTTTTACACAATACAAGTCCATATATAAATGTGTTCATTTAGACACATTTAAAAAATCATTATAATGAAAGGTTTCCCTGCCTTACCAAAACAGGAATGCAAACAAACACATTGTAGTTACTATGGAGCTTTCAACATTGATGGAAAATAATAATTCTTCCTTATAGACATCACAAAGTGTCATAGTGTTTAGGTTGAAGTCCCGCTCAGTGTTTACCTCTCTTTAAGATGTGGGGTGCAGATGTGACAGGTAAGAGCCAAAGAACCCCTTCGCCACTCTGGAACAGCCTCATTAACTCACAAAAGAGACAGGTTCAGTGCTTAATTAATGAAATGGGCTGTATCCTCCCTCTGGATGACTGATCAAACCTCATTACACACCAGATTCACTAAGAGACCGTATGCACATCCCAACTCTGGGCTGGTTCACTATCCGCAGGAACACGAGTGTTTTCCGTTAACGGCGCAAGAGTGTTATGCACCTACGCCATGATGCTCCTCTTGTCCGACTGTTTTATTGTAAATGGGAACACAAATTAGATTTTACATTTGTTCTTGGAACGTTTAGTCACATCAGCAGGTGCTGGAGGGTGAGTTCAGGTTGAACCCCTGGTTACAGGCTGGCAGTGGCTTCCATCTTCTCACTGCTTAAATTCAATTAACAGTTTAAATAAGTAATACTCCAGCAAGCAGAGAGGTGAGGATGTTCATTACATGTGTGTGTTCACAGCCATCTGCAGTCCCACCCCCATGATATTGTCCAACACTCCCATTATAGGGTAGGTGTATTTCCCCACTGAATAGGGACCCCTTTCCCCTCTATAGCCAGGTTCTTCCTACCCAGGTAGGTTTTTTCTCACCACTGTTTGACTGTATTTTCTTCCCATTAGGGAGTTTTTTTTTAATCTCCCTTTCTGGTGGTTTTTTTGGGGGCATCAGTCTTGTTTCTTTTTCTCAAATGTTCCTGTTTTCCTGTAAAGGTAATCCAGTGTATGGTGCCAGTGCAGGTTTTGAGATGCAGGAGCAGAAATGAGATAGTGGTAGTTTTTATGACGTGCAGAAAATGAAATGATGGTTTCTACCCACTAGGCTGTCTGCTGCCCTGTGTAAAAACCCTGCTTGTTCTTCTACCATGCAACTCTTCATATATAGGCCTAATGGAAGGAATTGTAAAAGTTGAAATGTTTATTTTTATTTAATTGTTCTGTGCGGTGGTCAAAGTGAGTGTTCTCTTTTAAGTGTATGCACTATTTTTAAAGCTATTTTTAGCATCTCAATATATACTGGCTTAAACAAATAAAACAGTGAAAATAGACAACTATATTTAATTCAATCGTAGTTCTGGAGTGACAATATATATATTTTTTTTTTAAATGAGGATGCGGTGGGCAGTCCTTATGAACATAATATTAGGCTATTTATTTATATACGGTCTAGGAACTAGAAACCCTATAGAGAATTTTTTAGGAATTTTAAAATCCCATCGTGGGCGGATATATTATTCAATTGTAAACTGAATCTCATAGTTTTATTTAGATTTGCAGAGAGAGAAATTTCTGTCAGATATAAATCAGGGAACCAAAAATATATAATTTCTTGGTGCCTGTGAATAAATAGAATGCCTTCAATACTGCAACTTCATTTTTTATGGAAAAACTTCATAATGATTATTTAATTTTATTCAGTCCATTATCATCTATCGATGCACTGGTTTTGTAACATCACAGACTCTTCTTCACGTTAAAAAAAATAAACCATTACTAAGTGTGCCATATCCCTCTCATAATATCCTTCTCAAAATGTGGAATATGGCTGTTAACAGTAGTGAGTGAGCTAGCGCATTACCATTATTGCTATAATATGAACAGTGACATTGCCTACAGTGACAAACAAAGGTTGTCAGAGGTCACCGCTTATTACTGTTCCCTTCAGGTGATGGAAGAGGGTGTAGGGCAGGGGTAGGCAATCCTGGTCCTGGAGTGCCAGTGACGTTTCTGGTTTTTGTTCCATCTGAGCTTGATCAGAGTTTGATGGATGATTACAAATCTGAGCCTTAATATTGAGAATGGTTAAATGCTGAGTGCCTCCAGAACATGGTCATCTGCATTCTTTAAGCCTGATTAATTAAATTGAATCCAGTTATGTAGTTATAGGTTGGGATGGAACAAGACCCTTCTCTGGCACTCGAGGACCAGGGTTGCCTACCCCTGGTGTAGTGCATGGATACTCAAATCTGGCCCTCAAATCCAAATTCGGCCCTGGTTTTCATTTCTCCCAGGTATGTAACTGAACAATTAATGCTACTGATTGGCCAGTCTTCACACCTGACTCCCAGGTAAAAGGAGGGTAGAAAACAAGCTGTTCCTAGCCCTGGAGGACCATGATTTGCGTGATTTGAGTAACAGGGGAGTAAATCCCTAGGGCCACCCTTTTGTTTCTACAACGTGAACCGAAGGGATTTAAACTTGTATTTCAATGGTTATCCTCCAGAGGTCCCCATAGGCACATAGTCAAGTGACTAATCGTACAATTGACTTTCTAATTGAGACATTTATAAAACAATTAGTTGATCTAATATGGGGAGAGTCAGCAGAAGGAAAGAGAACACGGATGGAAGTTTCTATGCTATGAAAGCATGACTGTGTCCGAATCAGAGCCCTATCTACTACGTCCTGTCTCCTGTGTACAGTGTACTGGCAGATGTGTGCTGTTTAATGTGCACTGTTTAGCCGTGACAAGCAGTACGCAAAATAAATATCCTCAATACTATTTTCCAACCGTACTCTGTGGAAGTGTCGTAAGACGTCCCACCCTTGTGCGGCACATGTTGTTTTTGGTGTTATTGAAGGAAAACGTCAGGGAAGCTACGCCTTTTTTTAAATGAAGCTGCGCATAATATTTATGTGACCAAAATGTTTGTGTACTTCTTGAAGTGTGCTCTCGAATATACTCAGCGAAACCCCGGAAGTAAGTATATCATACGGGGGTTTTAAGTATACTATATTTAGAGAAGATTTTGCTTACTTAACGACATTCTCGTCCTGTCTATTCAACAAGCCTACCTAATAGTATGGAAGGATGCTGATTCGGACACAGCCCATGTCTTTAAGCAAATGAGTGAAGCAGTATCCACCTGATACACTGCATGCTGACAGATTTAATTTATTTTGCACTATCAATTTAACAATAAATTATGCAAAGAAGATAACAATAAACCGACATAACATTTATAAATTAAGAAAAATCACAGAAGAGACTGGTCATGAAAAATATTAGTTTTCGTTTGAGCATTGCAAATGACATTCAACATATTTATTTAATTTATCTTCTTATTTTACAAACCCCAATTCCAGAAAGCAATGATTTGCAGATCCTTTTTGAACTGTATTCAATTGAAAACAGTACAAAGACAAGATATTTAATGTTTTAACTAATCAACTTTATTGTTTTTTGTGAATATACGCTCATTCTAAATTTGATGTCTGCAACACATCCCAAAAAAGATGGGACAGGGGCATGTTTAACACTGTATCACCTTTCCTTTTAAAAACACATACATATTTTGGAACTGAGGACACTAATTGTTGTAGTTTTGAAAGCCTCAATTTTAGAATTTTAGAATGGGAATTTTTTCCCATTCTTGCTTAATATAAGACTTCAGCTGTTTAACAGTCCGGGGTCTCCATTGTCATATCTTACGCTTCATAATGTGCCACACATTTTCAATGGGAGACAGGTCTGGACTGTAGGCAGGCCAGTCTAGCACCTGCACTCTCTGACTACGAAGCCACGCTGTTGTAACACGTGCAGAATGTGGCTTGGCATTGTCTTGCTGAAATAAGCAGGGACATCCCTGAAAAAGACGTCTAGATGGCAGCATATGTTGCTCCAAAATGCATATGTACCCTTCAGTGTTAATGGTGCCTTCACAGATGTGCAAGTTACCCATGCCATGGGCACTAACACAGACGCTGGCTTTTGAACCTTGCGTTGGTAGCAATCGGGATGGTCCTTTTCCTCTTTGGCCCAGAGAACACAACGTCCATTATTTCCAGAAACAATTTGAAAGGTGGACTCATCCAACCACAGCACACGTTTCCACTTTGCATCAGTTCATCTCAGATGAGCTTGAGCCCAGAGAAGTTGGTGGCGTTTCTGGATGTTGTTGATACATGGCTTACGCTTTGCATAGTAGAGTCTTAACTTGCATTTGTAGATGCAGCAACAAACTGCGTTTACTGACAACGGTTTTCTGAAGTATTCCCAAGCCCATGTGGTTATATTCATTACAGAAGCATATTGATTTTTAATGTAGTGCCGTCTGAGGGATCGAAGGTCACGGGCATTCAATATTGGGTTTCAGCCTTGCCCTTTATGCACAGAGATTTGTCCAGATTCTCTGAATATTTTAATAATATTATGGACTGTAGATGTTGAAATCCCTAAATTTCCTGCAATTGTGCATTGAGAAACATTGTTCTTAAACTGTTGGACAATTCATTGTTTTTCGCAAAGTGGCAAACCCTGACCCATCCTTGCTCGTAGATGCCCGAGCCTTCGTGGATGCTCCTTTTATACCCAGTCATGATAGCATCACCTGTTACCTATTCACCTGTTTACCTGTGGGAGGTGTTTTTTGAACATTCCACAACCTTCCCAGTTTTATGTTGCCCCTGTCCCAACCTTTTTGGAACGTGTTGCAGGCATCAAATTCGGAATTAGCATATATTTACAAAATTCAGTAAAGTTTATAAGGTTAAACATTAAATATACGTAAAAGAGAATTTACAAATCACTGCTTTCTGTTCTTATTTGGATTTTACATACTGTCCCAACTTTTTTAGAATTGGGGTTTGTAATATACCTCAGCTGCAAACTATTAACTAAGTTAAATGTTATATTATTGTCTTATTTTTAATGTGGACATTTCCCACTTATTCTAACAAAAACTAATGTGCCCCAGTACAACATTTAAAAATGCAGCATGTCCATGGTAAATAGTCAAACTGATTTTAACGTGAGTGTCGCTTATAAGCATTTCTGTCAATCATCATATGTGCTTAATTAGTGGCAATTACTTTATCAACTTAGATGATTGAGATGGTGCAAATGAGAGAATTGTTTGAGAAGTGGCTTGAAAAAGAGTCTATTGCGACCTCTAGCTGGCGGAGGACTACAGTGCCATGCAAGAAAACAAGGGGAGACAAACTGGGCTATGTTCCTAGTAGCTGGGTAACTATGCTGAGAAACTTGGAACAGTGTTTTTGCTAGTTCATATGCTCCATATTCGGGGGGCTTCTGGTTTTACTCAGTACAGTTAGCCAGCTAACTGAGTTATCCACGTATGAACAACGGGGCCCTGGTGGCCCTACTTTTCGATCCAACCACAATTGCAATCCCAGAATTTTTAACAAGCTGTTAATAATTTTTCCAGCAGCCATACCACCATGCAATCTGCGCCTGCTGAATGGCTGAAGCTAAGCAGGTGTGGGCTTGATTAGTACTTCGATGGGAGACCTCTGGGGAAAACTAAGTTGCTGCTGGAAGTGGTGTTGGTGGGCCAGTAGAGGGCAGTCTTCCCTCTGGTCAAATAAACCCCAATGCCCCAGTGCAGTGATGGGGAAACTGCTGTAGGAAATGCCGTCTTTCCGATGAGACGTTAAACCGAGGTCCTGACTCACTGTGGTCATTAAAGATCCCATGACACTTATCGCAAAGAGTAGGGGTTTCCCTGGTGTCCTGGCTAAACTCCTAACCCAGGCTCTTTCAATCTGCCACCTAATCATCCCCCAGTTTAATTGGCTAAACAATGATTCTCTCCTCTCCACCTCAGCTGATGTGTGGTGAGCATTCTGGCGCAAAATGGCTGCCGTTGCATCACCCAGGTGGGTGCTACACATTGGTGGTGGTTGAGGCGAGTTTCCCACTCATCATTGTAAAGTGCTTTGAATATCGAGAAAGGCCCTATATAAATGCCAGGCATTATTATTTAATTATATGTTCTTCATGTTTTGAGGGATTATTTATCCTCTTTAGCCACATTATATCAGAAACAGCTATGCATGCCATAAAGAATCAACGAAAACCTGGAAAACAGTATATCATCCGGGGATTTTAAGTACACTACATTTAGATTACATTTTGCCTACTTAAAGGGTGAGTTCGCTATTTTGGACCTTGGACCCTATTTGCGGTCCGTCTTCCATGAACCTGACCCATGAAGTCCATTTTTTCGCTGATCGGTCCAGTATTGAGTTCGCTACAGATTTCCTGTAGGCTCTCACTGGGCTACAATAGAAGTCAACGGGGCAATTAGAAATGTTATGGAAAAACAACGATAAATGTGCTTTTATAGCTCAGTGTGTATTCTTACGGTCTCAGTATGCTCTCCTGTGAAATGTAGGCTATCGCAAACGCAAACCGAACGTTGAAACAACAGTTCCATTTGAAACAGAACTATTTCTCCGACCGCACTACCTCGCACTGACTTCGGATAACATTACCTGCGCAACTTCAGCCTCTCTCTCTTCTCTTGCTCTCTTATCATCCATCTCTTGTAGTTCCGTGTCCGTGTATTTCTGGCTCAAATCTGTAGCCAGTAACGCCAGTCAAAATCGAATTCTTCGTCTTCGTAATCATTATAGTAATCCATCATCCAAGTTTTTTTGTGCAAAGTGTAGCCTACGTTGCTGCAGGTAAACAAACGCAGACTGCTCACCTCCTAGATAGTTTCGTAAATGGCCGGCACACCTTCCCGCTCCCCTACCCCCGACACATAGTACTCCGCGGGAGCAGCAAAAACAAGCAACAGAGAAATGCTTACTTCCAAGCCATGCCAAGCACGTAAAAATGTTCGGATTGAGATACATTTCACAGGAGAGCATACTGAGACCGGTAACAATACACCCTGAGCTTCCCGTCTCATTTATTGTACATGAAAGCACATTTATCGAACATTTCTAATTGCCCCGTTGACTTCTATTGTAGCCCAGTGAGAGCCTACAGGAAATCTGTAGCGAACTCAATACTGGACCGATCAGCGAAAAAATGGACTTCATGGGTCAGGTTCATGGAAGACGGACCGCAAATAGGGTCCAATGTCCAAAATAGCGAACTTACCCTTTAACAACTTTGTCATCCAGTGTAATTAACTGGAATACTCAATAGTATAGAAGGACATTGATTGGGTGGACTCATTTTGACTATGTTGGGCTATCCCCCATCACGTGGCGGGCAAGGGAGGAGCTTGCTTCTGGAATCGAGTATAAATGGGCACCATGCATCATAAGCAAATCAAAAGATCCAAAAACTGCCATCCCTTTTCTCCACTCCCCCACTACCACTCCTCTCCTACCCAGAAGTATGCAAAACTGCCTGAACATGTAAGGGGGGAGTTGGGTTCGGAGCACCAGACACGACAGAGGAATCTAAAAGTAAACCATGAAGTGGAATATCACTAAAGCGGAACCGTGTCCGCAACAGGGAAGGAAAAAATAAAGAATAGGGACAAAACTCCCGGCATAGAGCCAACAAATAGGGCGAGACTCGAGTAGAGCACAGACAGGCAGAAAATACCTCCGACTCAAAATAGAGAACTAAACGGAGGTAAGAACAGAAAATAAGCCCAGGAAAAGTGGGCGAAGGCTCAAAATAGAGAGGAGAAAAGAACAGATGAAGATACCTCTAACTCTCTACATGAGAGCAGGGACGGAGGTATTAGAAACAGAGAATGAATTATAGTGACCCAGATAATTAGAGCGAAATAAACTTGTAGGCTCGAGTGTAGAAGAAAAAACCTCTCGCTCTCAATACGAGAGAGCAGTCAATAGAGAGGTAAAAAAGAAACGGTAAAGACAAAACTGTCTCAGAGGAACTGGAAAAGGAAAACCAGCACGAAGGACAGAGAGCAAAAGAGAAACAAAATCCTAAAAGGAACTCTAATGCACCAAAGGCAAATCCCGCGTTACTCCAGGCGATAGAGCAAAGTGGTCTCCTTTAGTAGCCTAAGTTCTATACCGTTTACCGGCTACGTGTCAACACAAAGACAACATCAAAGCATCGGAAGAAGGGAGCACAGAGCTTAAATAGGCTGCAGGAAACCTGAAACAGGTGCGCTGGATAAGTACTGAGTAGAAGGGAAAGCACGGCACGGATGGTGGAAAAGTACCGCAAGAGCGCCCTCAAGCGGCTCTGAGGGAGAACGGCCGCAGAAAATAGAGAGGCTGCCAAACCATGACAGAACATTTAGAGTGCAAGTATTTGCGTGTACAGTATGCAATGTACCTGACATTGCGGTTTGCGTCGAGAGATTAATTAATATGTAACCATTAATACTACTTAAGATGTAATCAGCAACATTAGATTAAAACACAAAGATCTGTTTCCGGGGCATGGAGGGGAGGAGGTGGTAGTGGAGGAAAGTAGGGTGCATTTTTCGAGTATTGGGACGCCACCCCACATTTCAAGAAGTACACCAAAGTACACAACAATTTTGCTTGCATGACGTGGATATTTTTTGCGTACTGCACATCGCGTGCTAAACAGTGCACATTAAACAGCACACTTCTCCCAGTGCACTGTACACAGGAAACATCTACTGTGTCCTGTGTACTAGCATACTGTATACTGCTTACTGCATACTATGTAGTGACATGCAATATGCATACCATTATCAACGAAAATTTGGAAATAAGTAGGCATTAAGTATTTTAAATACACAACATATAGAGAACATTTCACCTACTTAATGACTTTTTCGTCCTGTCTACTCAACAAGCCTACCTAATAGTATGGTAGGGTGCTGATTCGGACACATCCATTGATAAATCTCAATTGCTTTCGTGGTCTACGCTCATGCACGTCCATGGTAAACGCCCCCACTTAACCATATA
This sequence comes from Synaphobranchus kaupii, assembly GCA_029718625.1. Lineage (NCBI taxonomy): Eukaryota > Metazoa > Chordata > Actinopteri > Anguilliformes > Synaphobranchidae > Synaphobranchus > Synaphobranchus kaupii. Next base: position 62,257,330 of record CM056380.1, read on the forward strand.
TGCCATATAAAACCACACACGGGAAGTGAATCCAAACAGAACAAAATAACACTGCACAGCGATAGATTATAGAAGCAGCGAATGCTGATCTGAAAATCGGTAAATGGTTCAAGTGAAAGTGAGCGCCAAAAAGCGAGACGTCTCCTCATTTTTCATTGCGAACTAATGAGGGGCCAGAGCTAGGTTCACAGCTTCGCATTACAACAAATCTTTGCATAAATCCAATTAAACTGGCTTTGTGAAGCGATATCTGACAAGCCACCCGGTATTCTCTATAAATAAAATAACCGTTCTATGCGGAATGCAGCGTTGGGCAAATCTTCCATCAACAATATCTCATTCTATTCACCAGTTTCCTGGTGTTTCGTAATGCGGCTATAGGCTGTGTAGGCGGTTTCACACGCGCCTCCTCATTACGACAGAACCCATAATGCGATGTGCCTCTTATTTTTTACGCATGGATAGTCTATGCGTAAATGTACCCAATCTCAAGCAAGTTCGCACTTGCGAACGCCCCCAATATTTAATATTTGGTTTCGGGAACGCGGTGTTGTTGGCACATAGACAGCAGGGGATGCTGGTGTTAATTTTTTTCACCACTTATTTTTTTTAGGGTGATTCATCTATATTGTAACTATATATTGTGTATCAGTGGCAGTCTGACATGAGACCTGATAATGGTATAATTAGCTTACTGTAAAGGGTACATAGACATAATTTATAATTTTTTTCAAGCAATGTAAACAAAGCAACAACAAAAAATCACAGCATTTCATGTTGCGCGTTTCTGAAGATATAGGAATTGAAGTGTGTGATTGCTTTCCCCAGACAGGCACTTCCCATTTAAGCCACTAGAGGGAGGGTTAAATGGACAGGTTTAAGACCATTTGTCCACATGAAATTGGCAGTGTGTATGAGTAATCCCGGGAAATAAATCATGTGTACCATTATGTCTCAAAGCCATTGCCAAAACCAAGGTTTTATAGAAAGTCAATATGTTAGACTTTTCTCTACTCTGAAATTGTTAAATAATAATAATAATAATAATAATGTTTCTGTGATAAACATTTTCCTTATTTGAAAGTACTGTATGGCTATGCTTAGACTGGTTGTCTGTCTGTATTGGTTGCAAAAAAAACGTACTTTTTCACCCAATGTATTAAAGGCAAAAAATAACAGATATTTGGAAACAGATATTTCAAATGTCAGGTAACCACATTAGTACGTAGCATTTGATTCCAGTTCAGTTCATATTCTCTGGATCTAACCCGTGTGCAGACATGCAGATCAGATTTCTTTGCATGAATGTGCCATTTGCTAAGTCATAAATCAGCCTGCCTGAATGTCCTAGTTCATTTTGTGAATGTGCAGTGTTTCACTGCAACACGTATGAACACACAGAACCACATTCAAGTCATTCAGACAAAAGGATCTGATTTGTGCCACATATGCGACAGTGCTAATTTAAATGGAACCTTGTCATGTTTGCATATGAAAAGATATGCAAACGTGCAATTTATTTGCTTGTCATGTTCTGGATGTTTGCAGATGAAGAAATGAACCTCTCATCTTGCCAAGTGTGTAGAGCTTTCCAATACATAAAATAACCTGTGAGATGTCTGTTTTCCAAGCCCCAGGCAAACAAAACTGAACATGTATGTTATTGATTACCTATGGACTTATTTAGTCTTTGGGACAATCTACATTTCAGGTGTTAATATTTTCTCATAAATGCTTGAGTGGGAAATTTAACTCATTCTGATTGTCAGGTAGTCTGACAGCTCAATCATAATGCTGTCAGTCATACAAGCCAGATCAATTTTCTTGCTTTAATTTTTAATTAAGATTTAATCAAGAAATTAATGAAATGTGCTGACTGGCTCTGTTTAACTGATGCACATTGATCAGAATTTTTTTTTTGCCTTTTTTAAATTTCTTTTTTTTGAGTTTTTTATTTTTTTGAAATGTCTCATTTATTTGTGTATACCTGTCCAAAACTATGCGTCTGGGTATTTCTTAAGCACATACATGGAGTTTTTAACCTCTGCTGAGTGCAAACACATTATTGTTATTATGGAGAGGTGCACAGTGAAATGTTCAGTGTTAAATCAACTCTTACAGAGTACATATGGTCCCAGTTGGACTCATATGTGCTCTGTTAGTTGAAATAACCCCGGATATTTTACCATGTTATAACTTGACACACATCCAATGGCTCCCCTCAGTGGTGGAATTAACTTCCTATGCCTTCTGATTATATCTGATGGCCCACCTCTTCAGACTGTATCCTGGCTGTCCTCCTCTTATGTAATGAATTCAAGTGACAGTTTTTATTATGACAATTAAAAATGTTTGTTATGACATTTTAATCACATTTTGGAACTGCATCTTATCCTCCTGAGACCCTGCAAAAAAAAAGTATTTACATTTTTTTAACGCAATACAATTTTTTGGATGACAGAAACTTGTGGCAGTGAAAATATTATCATAAATAGTATTTATTACATTTGTATTGAATGTGCCTTGTAGTGTAGGTTTCAGCATAGTAAAATATATGGTTCTTGAGATTAAGGCCAGAGGCTCATGTCCCCTATAGGGAACAAATATTAATTGCTGGTATGGATGTTATCAGTATGTATCCATAATACATTTTCTTTCTAGGTTACCATAGTTGACTTATACTTAGTGTTACTCACTGGTCTGGGAATGTTGGCACTGTTTCCCATGTAGGTCAGCTGGATGCACTTATGAAAGCTCTGATTTAGTAAATCCTGATTAAGGAAATCTTCTTAAGTAATATCATATAGCATCAGAATCTCTCTTTCTTTGGTTCCCTTGGTTTAACAGAAACAATGTAAATGGCATAGATGTGATGTTGTGCTATAATTTAGGGACCATTTATAAGCACACATGATTATTCTCATGAATCAGGAAGTAGAGTGTATTCTTCCTTGTTTGATTTTCCACTGCCACTATTCAATATCTGTCTATTGACAATAATTGAATGATTTCAATGTTAGTAGTTTGCAGGTTTTAAACAGTTTTGAATACCAAGGACAGTGTTGTCAGTCAGCACAGAAATAAATTCTGTTTTCTAAATGCTTACAATTTTCATAGGTTTAAGGCTAAAGTCAATCCAAAAAAAACTGAATGGAAAATTGATCTGCTTTCTAAGAAAAATAGTAAGAAAAAAATTGTAATAGAAAAATAGTCATCCTAGTAAGCCACCGGTCAAGTATCCGGATGGACCCTGCAGGCTGGTACCGAATCAAGTCTATGCCACTAGGGTCTGCGGCTGGCCACCCCCGCAGGGTGACATAATTGGCAATAGAGTAACTCAGGGACTGAGGGAGTCAGTCGGCCAGGATGACTGTGTCCCATCGCTCACCAGTGACCCCTGCTGGTCAATTGTGTGGCCACAGTCTGCTTACCAAAGCTGCACGTCACCTGTCTTCCATTGATTCACGTCTGTGCAAGTTGTAGACTGTGGTGTGGAAAGAAGCAGCGTGTTCCCTGTGTTTCGGAGGCGAGCGTGTGTTTGTCTCTGTCCTCCAGAATTGATAGGAGCGGTTGCAGCAATGAGCAGCAGCTGGTGAATACGGTTGGGCATTCCAAATAGCGGGTAGAGGGAAAAATGAATGTACACGAGGTGCCCTTTAATCTCCTTTGACAGGTAACCTTGAATATCTGTAGTTAACATTATTTTTCAGGCAAAGGCTGCCTTCCACTTAGGCGCAGTTGTGTAATTCCAGTGGATCTTAACTTTGCTCTGTGGAGCCTATGCTAATTAGAGCGCAAGGCTGAGGGAGTAAATATTTCACAGAGAATTGCTACTCTTCAGGGAATTACTGTCTTTTAGCGGGTCAAGAACAGTCAAGCATTTCCCCTTCATGAGCTGTGGTATAAATATGTTGCATTACACACAGTCATCACTATCACATGGTTTCACACACACACACACACACACACACACACACACACACACACACACACACACACACACACACACACACACACACACACACACTACCAACACAAACACACTACAGACAGACACATAGACACACACAAATGAGACACCCAGGACTTCTCATAAGATTGTATGAAAATAAAAACATGGTATAGGCCTATACTTCTCCAACACCTAGTCTTGTTATTTGATGTTGCTTTTTTTCAACCTTATGAGAAAGCCTTAAAACCTTAAAATACCTCTTCTGACGGTATTTTTCCAACAACCCCCTTACTGTTAAACATGTGTTTTCATAATGGAGGGATATTAGCTGCACCTTACAGTAGGCTATATTGTAAATATGTAGATTTACAGGTCCATTCTTTGAAACTGGTGGTCCAAGAAAACGTGCCTGGCTTTATGGCCTACAAATAACCTCCATGCATTGTCGTGACATTGATCGATTTGGAGTTTATTTATTTATTTTTATTATTATTATTTATTTTAGGCAATTACCAGCTTTCATTTTGATTTTGCTCATGCTAATCGGGTTTTCGGGCATGATGTATGGTGCACAATATATGGTACACATGCTCAAGAGTGCACTTAACTTTTGCGACTCAAAAACCGAAACACGGAGAACATTACACCCCCACCGAGCAAAAACATACCAACAAACACAGCGATCTGCCACAAAACAATCCCGCCGCACACGCTAACATCTTAATTAATGACAGCGGATTCTCCCCTCATAAGTGCTTTAATGTGCGCTTACTGCTGTAGCGGTCCCCTTGGCTGTGGAAATATTATGTTGACGGATGTGCACTGTCGCTGGCACTCCCTCGATGGAGCCAGCTGTCAGCCCGAGATGATAACATTAACACAGAGGGAAAGTGATGACAAATGCCCGTTATCAGCGAACGAGGCTGGTGACAAATCGAATCTTGGCTCCCATGCAGCCCCATTACACTGTAATAAAAAAAGATTGATGGCCCTTCCTGTCAGGACCTCGGTTAATGCGATTTCGACTGGTCTCTCTGGCTCCCAATTAAGGCAGGGAGGGGGAGAGGGAGTCAAGGCGCTTGGAAACAGCCACGCAGGCTGCACTAATTGTCGGCTAAAGGCATTCTCTCGCTTTTCATGCACGTGTTGTTATTACACAGTTTAAGGACTGATGGAGGGTAGACATTGATGAACGCCGTCCCTCCCACATACCAACGGACAAATAAAAAGATGCACAGACGGGAAGGAAAATAAAAAAAATCCACAGCGCAATGAACTGCTCTGACAGATAGATTGACAGATGCAGAGCCAATGATAACACCATCAAATATGCTGTGGGCATTGGCTGCATTCATTTTAAATTTGTTTCTCTCGTTTACTATTATTATAGTATTATTATAATATTTTTTTCACCCCCTTTTGTTAAGAAAACTTCCCTCATCAGAGATTGCATGTCGCCCAATGCTGGGTTTGATGGTGTGAATTTATATAGTGTGGAATTATGACAGACTGATTCTATACAAAACCTCTGATATGGGTCAGATGTAGATTCCATCGGATTTTGTGGGGTTGCCATAGTAGCAATTTAATTTTGTTTATGTAGCCTATAGGTGACAGGAGAGACCGTGCTGACTCACATACGGACGGGCAATTACATCCTGTTACCATCCTGCTGCGGAGGGGTCTGCCCTGTGGAAGGAACTGTCTTTTGATGGTCCTTTAGGGGAACGCGGCGGACCACGAAGCGCGTGCCTGCTTGTTATTAAACTTAACTTATTTTGCTTCATCAAAACCGGAGCCAAAAGCCACTTGTCAATTTCCTCCCAGATCCGCTTTGCACGCGTCACCAGTCAGCGCGGTCCTCTGGGGAGGGAAGAGCTGACTGCCACGGATGATGTAGCGATCCCTCCAGATCACAGGGCCAGCTTTTTACAGCAGACCCCTGCAAGGCAAGCCCCCGAGTGCGATTTTGTATTTAGAGGATCAGCTGAAGGATATTGAGAGATTCCTTTGTGGCTGGGACGCTGTATCTGTCTTAGCAATTTAACCTAGGGGCCGTGTTCTGTCACTACGGTAGTGTTTTAAAATCCAGTCATTATAAAGACAGGAACTGGAAACCACCCTGCTCCATAATTCTCTGCCCATTATATGTCTGAGAGAGATGAAATCAAACTTTTGTTTTGTTTCTATGAAACAAGAATGAGCTTTGGTAAATTAGACAGTAAATGAAATCTTGTGAAAAATACAAAACATAGGTCTGAATGCGACTGTTCACTACAGCTGTAGGAGTCCTTAGGCTGTTGGTTTCATCCTCTCTAAGATGTGAAATATGAATAAAAACCAAAAGATTCAAGCAAACCTGAAATGTAAATTTGAAAAATAAATAAATAGCCTATGTTTCAATGCAGGTGCTGATCTTTTAAGAGGACCATAACACTTGACGTTTGACATTAAACTGTTCTGTTGCTTGCCCAACACTGTGTATATCTCAAAGAATGTTTGGAAAGGTCAAAGGTCAAAAAAGAGCAAGGCATCATTATTGTGTCTAAACAAACTTCGAACAAAAACAGGTTACCGCTTTAAAATAAAAAATGCTGCCTCCACAATGCTCAGCCAATAACAACCTGCAGGTCACAAACCACATCATTAAATTGTCAATCTGATGGAGGGCTCAAGAATTACCTGACTTCCTTGTAAAACTTTGAATGATGGCAGAACTGCGGCGTATGGATCTGCAAGGATCGATTCATGGACAATTTAATTATCCCTGGAGCTGAATGTGAGTGCCCCCCTCTGGGGGTGGAGGAACACAGAGGACAAACCAGAGACACAAGGATCCAAGGGTCCTGTGCATCTAATATCCAGTCATGAATCCCAATATGATGTGATATTTAAAGGCAGGTGAAAATCTTACTCTCTTACTCTCTTACAGTGTTTTACAATTGGCTTATTAGCCAGTCCCCATTGTGTTTCCATAGATTAAATAAATTAGCAGATTGCTTCATCTCCTTTCAGTCTTCATTTAGGAAGACATCAATACAAATGGCAAACCCACACGCACAGACACACAGACACACACACACACACACACACACACACACACACACACACACTGTACTGAGGGAGAGAGCGTGCTGTGTGATGGATGTGGAGATCCTGGGTCATGTTCCTGACAGCGACAGAGAGGCGAGAGGCAGAAGAGGAAGATCAATTTCTGAACACAGGGAGAAATTAGGCATGAAATTAAAACTAGCATCAGTGACCGCCGTCTGATCCCACAGTATTTATTCTTTTAAGAGTTCTCTGTGGTAACCCTAAATGATGAGCATTTGGTGGGGAAAGTGTGTGTGTGTGTGTGTGTGTGTGTGTGTGTGTGCGCGTGCGATTGTGCCTGTGTGTGTGTGTGTGGTTTGCGCGCTTGTGTGTGTGCATGTGTGTGTGTGCCTGTATGTGTGTGGTGTGGTGTGTGTGTGTGTGTGTGTGTGTGTGTGTGTGTGTGTGCCTGTGTGTGTGTGGTGTGTGCACTTGTGTGTGTGCCTGTTTGTGTGTGGTGTGTGCGTGTGGTGTGTGCATGTGTGTGTGTGTGTGTGTGTGTGTGTGTATGAGACAACAGCTTCATAGGCAACAAACGCAACAGCTGCTCCTCCCCGAGATTACAAAGACCCACAGCACTGTTGACCCACCATTATTTATACTGCTTGAGACCAAGTGCAAGGTTGGAGCAAACTGGCCTGGCTATAAATCAATTCAGTACTGGAGAAGCCAAGGTTACCGCCACTGACGGCCATCACAGAGGAGCGGGTATTTATAGATTGCAGTGAGTGAGTGAGTGAGTGAGTGAGTGAGTGAATTAATGAATGAATGACACATACGTACAAAGCCAAGATGTATATATCATCAAGGTAAAAGTATTATTTTTCAGATATATTCAGTTATATGTGGTAGTGAATTATTGGGCCTCCACCCTTTATGCTGTACCCCATGCAAGAGGAAATGCCCCCATACCACTCTCCTGCAAGGTGGAACCCATGGGCAGGGGACTGCACATTTATTTCATCCTTATTTATATTACATTCATGAAAGATCCCCTTTCTGTGTTTTTCATTTAGTTTTACTTTATTGTTTAGACACATTTTCTGAAACTATAACTCATTTCTCAAAACTATAAACACAAAACCTAAACAGTCAACTCTTTCTGCAAAACTTCAAAAATCTCTGTCAAAATGAAACACTATGTTAAAAAGCATGCACTATCCCCCAAAATGAAACACTATGTTAAAAAGCATGCACTATCCCCCAAAATGAAACACTATGTTGAAAAACATGCACTATCCCCCAAAATGAAACACTATGTTAAAAAGCATGCACTATCCCCCAAAATGAAACACTATGTTAAAAAGCATGCACTATCCCCCAAAATTAAACACTATGTTAAAAAGCATGCTCTATCCCCCAAGACATTCTGCCTCCAAATAAACACTAATCAAAAAATGAATAGACATTATAAATACCAATTACACACTGGTGTGATAAATGAAAGCCACCATTACTATTACGTTACTTAGGCATCAGTATGCTTTTGCTTTTTCAGTGTTGTAATGTCAATTTACATACAGTACAGTACATACATCTGTTGTTTGAGTGTACTGGTCAACTCAAATATAAAAAGTGATATGGTTTTTGTCATTTTTTATTTTTTCAAATTAGGCTACAGTAATGTAGGGAGGAGACAATGTAAACAAAAAGAAACAGGAGAAAAATAAAAAATAAACTACTGTACTAGGAGTAAACAAAAAATGTAAAAGTAAAACAACAACAAAAATAAATAATTCTGGGTCCCATCTCTGCTCTTGATCAGGCCACATATTCTCATCTACATTACACATTATATTTTCCATGGCCAAGCAGTGGGGTAAATATCTTCTGGGATGATGCAGCATGACTCTGCCAGTATATATCTCCACATGCCTGCTCCATTGCTTGGAGTAGAGGCACCCGTTGTGGGGGTTGCAGTCATATACCTTCCACCACCATGCCGAAAAAATTCCTCTATTGGGTTTATTGACAACATGTCATTATGTATTGAAACATATTTTCTTTTCTTTTTTCCCAGATACATGAAACATTGGTACTGTGGTCCCCTTGTAGTAGTATACATTAGGCACTCTGCAGTACAGTAATCACTGAGTATAGTATTGATATGTTGCATAGCAACGGAGCAGACTTACTTATTCTTATTTATTTGTGCTGGAGCTCTGATTGCTGATTGAGTAATTAAATCAACTAGTGTTTCACTTGTGAGGAGTGAGTGTGTGAATTGATAATTGAAGTTTGTGGTTATGGAATTTGTGGTTATTTCTGTCATCAGTGTCATTGTGTTATGTAATGATAACCATAGAATTTAACACGCTTTCCCCCGATGCTCCCCTGCATGTCACAAGCTTAACCAGGTTTTTACCAACATAAGGCTGTGGAAAGAGTAGTTATTTAATACAGAATTCAATCTGAAAAATGTAAGTATGTAGTATGCAGCCTGACTGAGATCCCTGCCTGAACTAGCTCCATCCCATCTGTACCAATTGTATTATGTCTGTCTTTTGGACGAGACGCTAAAGCTAGGCCCTGATCCAGTGTGGTCATTAAAGATCCCACGGCACTTATCATGTAGGGGTGTTACTCTGCTACTCTGGGCAAATTCCCAATGCAGCTCTATCGACCTGGCCATCTAATCAACCCCCAGTCTAATTGGCTACATAAATCTGTGGCTCTCCATTGCCACAGTGTGCTCTGCTGCAGAATGGCTGCAATGTATCACCCAGGTGGGGGATCCACATTTGTAGTTGCTGAGGTGAGCACTTCTTCGTTATAAAACACTCTGAGATACTTGGATGAAAGGCTGGACATGAACATGAATCAAGGCCATTACTACCACGCTGTTGGTCTTGTGTAGGTTTTGTTTTGTAATGATATGAATATGGATTATTTTGAAACTAAAAGTATAAAGCATAATGTTCATTAAGGGAAAAGGCATAAATACATTTGACATTTTATCTGGTATTTGTATTCTTTCTGTCTACATGCACACACACATACACACACACACACACACACACACACACACACAGAGCAAGAGAGAGAGAGGGAGAGAGAGAGAGAGAGAGAGGCATGTGGCTATTGTGCTATGTAAATAGAAATGTTTAAGTGTATTTTTTCTACAAAAGATTGCCAGTTGTAATTTGAAAGACTGAAAGTTATTCAGATACAAAATGTGTGTTCCTAATATATGTACAGTACTTCTGTGTTATGTGTTCTTGCAAGAAATCAATGAAAGCCTTTCTTACACATGCCTAATAAAAAAACATTGCATAGGTCAACTACTTTTTCCAATGTGTTATTATACGAACCTGTAAATACACCTGTTAGTAACTTAACACAAATAGTTAATCACTTTTATTATTATACTGTTCCTTTATCTTTTCCCTTGGCAACAGCTTTCTTTGTGCATGTCGAGTAGACACTCCCATGATGCATTGCTTCCCTCTAAATCCTCTGATAATGGTGAACAAATTCAGTAATTTATAGTAATGAAGTGAAGTCACCCATTAAACTATTCTGACAATGAGATTGTTTTTCAGCCAGTGCATTTTGCAGTGCCCAGGTGTTTCAGGCAACATTCTGCTGTATTAAGGATTTACTGTGTAAAAGACACCAGCAAGACATCTTTTTGACCACGCCGGTCTTCAAAGTTTTCAAGCTGAGACTCACGGGACGTCTGTAAGTACATCAGTATTTACATCATGTGATTAAGTGACACCACGTATCATACAGATGCGTGTGGCATATGTCCCCTCATCCGCTGAAGGAGGGGTATCATTATTGTCGTTTGAATAGTAACATGCATATAGAATATTATATACCCATTGTTATTAATCTTGATACCTAATAGTATTGCATAATGTGTGCACGCTCTTCTGTGTTCTGAGAACGTTTTACAGCAGTCCAAAAAATATGAGTGAACAGAGTTAGTGGAGTAGATGGACATCTCCCTTGGCAGAAAGCATCACTGCTGTATTTTAAGAAGTACACAGCTTTGCCTTCCTCACCCCCGATTGACCCAGAAACACAGCTTCTTTCTCCACCTGGTCATCCGCCCCACAATCACTCGCCCTCATTTGTGCAAAATGTGGGGATTCATGATCTTCGCAATTACTTGTTACCCCATAGCTGAATTTTCCAGGCCCTCACCTCCCTCCGCTCCCAATACACCATCAGTCCTACTTATAATGAGGCTTACATTGGTTCTGTCCAGCAAACCTCGCAAAGTGTAAATAGCCCTCCCAAGAGACTTCCATTTGAAAAGAGCCTCAGCTGGGTGCATTTGTGAGCATGGGAACTGAAATGGGCACAATGGAATAAGAATTAAATTGCAGGCCTGTATTGGAACCTTCAACACCAGCGTTCCATTTCTCTTTTTTTCTCAACTGCTGCCATCGCAGCGTTTCTCCTATTTGTAAACATGGCAGCAAGTATCTGTCGAATGTTGCACTTCCCCGTTACTTTAGTTCCTGGGCGTTTGGTGACGGTCCCTGCTCCCTTTCCTCTCGCTGGGACAGTTTGGGGCCGACGGAGAGACGGCATGTGACGGACGGCGGACGGGGGTACAGTGTGGTACAGTGACCAAGAATGCTCTTTGTCATGTGGCTTCTCAGTACATGATGACTGTTGTTCTTCCTCTTTGACGTGCTTGCACTGGATACGATGTGGTGCTGAAAACATTCTTCATAACAAGTGAGCTGTTCCCATGAGGTTACAGTTTATGTTTAAATTTTTGAAGTAGAGAAGTTAATATTTTGGCATTAGGAATTACTATTATTGTTAGTGAGTTAGTAGTAGTAGTAGCAGTAATGGTATTAGAAGTAATACACAAGCAACAGATACATATATTTAGTCACATCAGGGATGCAGGGGAGATTCATACTCCTTTGTCTCATTTTCAATGTTAATTTAAAAGGAAGTCATGGAGAGAATATACACTCCAGTAAAGCGTAGACTGCTGTCTATGGCAAGTCTTCCATAATAACACTAGAGGGCGCCCAAGGCCTACACACTGGAGAGCTGTTTGAAAACATTTCCCATCCTAGGATCTGATATTTCAACACCTTGATTATTGTAGTGGGAAGAAGATTAGAGATTGTTGTTTATGTTTATTTTACTCAGAATATCATTCATAAAATGACACTTCATGATTCTGATTCTACTTCACTTCAGTCCTTTAAGTTACTACATATATAGGTATGTGTAGTATACTGTATATACGTTTTTTTTTTTTTACATACATGTATTTTGCATATATTCACCATTGTTAATGGTCTGACGTGTGAAAATATTTTATTTTGGATTTGAAAACATCTATGATGCGATGCTGTGGATTTACTTTTTTTTTAATAACAGGCCAAGACATTACATCTAGCATAAGTTTAATAATATATTTGCATCTTCTCAGTTTTAGATCCATGAATTAGCATTTTATTACAAAATAATTTTACAATTTAATTTAACAATTTCAGGAGGAATTTTTATTTTTACTGAAGAAAAGAAAAAAATATAAAAGCCCTAATCTTATTTAAATATCCTGAATAACCCCCCATTTCAATTAACTTCCTTTTTGCTCATGTAATTGCTTGTTGTCATCTATTCTCTTCATTCAAGTTTAGGTTATTGTTCTCTGCTAACTTTTCATCTTTTTCCTTTTTATTCAGTAAGAAAGTTGTTAATCAGGTTAACATTTATGTGTGTTTGGATTAGTATTACAGTGAATTCATGTTTTTATTTATTATTTTTTTAAATTATTTTTACAAATCAGCATCTCTATTTAAGTAATCATTTTGAAAATTATGAAAATACATAATAGAAGTAACAATCCAGCCAAGTAGGCTTGGCATGCCTAAGTCCCCATTAACTAAAGGGAAATGGTTACAACAGTCAGTCTTACTAGAATCAAGTAGACAAACCTGATCCTCCTAGCAGCCAATTAACAAAGAGAAACAGATTTCTGGAGGAACATATATATTTGTTTTTAGAGAGATTAAATTATGACAAGTTTATGTTTGTACATGGTGTGTGACAGTATGTGTAAAATATTATAACTATATATAATATTAAATAATAGAAATATATTTAAAAATGCAGGCCACTTGGAAGTAAGTCAATACAATAGACTCAGAAGCACTTTAAAAGAAGCCTTTATTGCCTGTCATGTCATGCCACATTTCACAATATAGATATTGTCTTATATTGACACAGAATGCAGTATCTAAACAGAATTGTCAGCTGTGGTTATTTGAGAATAATAGCACCAGTGGTATCGTCAGACTACACACACTCTCATTCTAATACTACACACACTCTCATTCTAATACTACACACACTCTCATTCTAATACTACACACACTCTCATTCTAATACTACACACACTCTCATTCTAATACTACACACACTCTCATTCTAATACGAGGCTATATTTTTCAGTTGTCATTCACCTTGATGTGTCTTGGGAGTTAGTTGGTTCTTGTAAATGCTGAAGAATTAATGGAAGTATTTTTATTTGAAGTGTTTGCCTCAAACAGTACAATGGTTGGGCCCATTGCTTGCACAACACACACAACACAACACAACACATTTAACACAACACAAAATGCACAGGAGAAATCCCTGATGGTTGCCTAAAGAATACAGACGTATTAGGACACATTCATTTAAATTGCTGGGAGACATTTCCGTTTGTTAATTTTGGGTGGGAAAAGAAAAAACACAAAAAAGCCAATACACAGAAAGAATACACAAGGTACCTGCGTCTGTATCTTGTCTTTTCTTTTATGGTGGTCTGAAGGGAGTTTACCTAAAAGCCTTATTTGAAGTCATTGTTACTCCATTCTTTTTGTGTACTGGGCCTAAATTTCAACAAATGGTGACAGTTCACAACTACCTGTAATCCTCGAGTCCGGCCGGTGAAAAGAATTGAATGTCTACCCTCTTTGAATGACAATAACTGCCATTTCCCAGTTTGCATTGTGGTCTATAGCCAGCGAGTGTGACCAGTCTTTCTTCTCTATTTCTTAGCCAATGAATTTCTTTGACTCTCTGAGTGGCAGTTTACAACTCTTTAAAGTGAAAACAAAGCATTTGCATCAATATGTAGAATTTATTAAGAGTGTTGCAGAGTATCGCCTAGGTTTTTTTTTTTTTTACATTTTGTGTCCCTAGAAAGACATAGGATGCAAGTTGCTTAAAATAGTTTACAAATGTTTTAACCTTTTGACTATCAAAGTGATGAGTTTTTCAGTCTTTTCCCCCATTTTTCTTTCTAGGGCATAAACGTGCACTTTTTTTTGGGAACAAAGTGTTGTGTGGACATTTATTGTTCAAAGGTGGATAATTTTCCACCTTGAATGACTGAAGCTGACTTTCTGTGCTATGGCTGGTAGACTAGAGTTTCAGGCTCCCAGAATCCCAGGACGTTGGCTTTGCCTGGGCCGACCGCGGGTCTCCAGATGTTTGGGGAGTGCAGCACTTTGGTTTTGTGATGTCTGCTTTCGATCACACCGGTCTGTTCTCACCGCAGCGGGTGTCAAAAACATGCTGTACCGGGAGGGCGGTGGATTGGAGAACACATCAGCTGGGTGGTTACATGTATTTTTGAACCAGTACAGAAAGATACCCGTCACCTTGGATGCACACAACCATGCCAGGCCGTGTGATCAGAAAGAACCCCACCCACTCACATGTCCAGTTTGTCTGTTCTCATGAGAGCTCTCTTTCTCTCTCTCCCTCTCTCTCTTTCTCTCTCTCCCCCTCTCTCTCTCTCTCCCCCTGCACACCCGTTCTTTCATCCCCCCCCCACCCACAGGTGCTAATCACCTCCCAGGTGGTAGCCAGCTAACGCTGCACACCTGCAGTAAATCAGTGCACTTAAAGAAAACTCACAACACATTCATCCTACATGAATCCATGTCTTCTTCATATGAATTCTACAGATTCATTGACCATTTTACAACTTATGGTAATAAGAAAAATATGTGAACTGATCAAAAAAGCCCTCGGCTCTGACCACGAAACCACTTGGAGTAACAGGGAATATTTTACTGCAGCCTAATTATATATAGACTACTTATGAAAACATTAAAGGTTACATTTTCACAGTTCCAAAATTTCACTATAAAACCATATGAAGCCATGGCCAATAGAACTACTCTAGAAAGCTAGCACAGAGATAGCAAAGATATTTGTAAACTGCCTTTGTTGACAAGAGAAACAATGTAATAAATCTTTGAATTACTATCATTCTTTTTCTCTCGGACACACAAAGTGACTCTTCTGCAAAAACACAAACTCTTAGCAGGACTGAGCAAGCACAGTCACAATTTGAATGCAAATCACATCTCTCCCCCTTTCACTGGGAAAGAGTACACATGGAACTCAACTTGGAAAGAAGGTTAACGTTTTGATAGTGAGAGAATCCACATGCCCACCCTGAAAAGGTCTTGGTGTAAGGAGCAAAGTGAAAATATCTCATTAATAACCCAACAAAAAAACTCTCCAAATAAGTACCAATGTTTTATTAAGCCATGTGACGGTTAACATTTCAAACCATAGGTCTTCAGCAGAACTGTTTAATTGAGCATGGTCACAGCGTCTGCATTTCACAGACTTATTTTAATTTAAAAACTCACATTTCCAGTTTTGATCCATTCCTACATTTCTTGATGAAGTTTCCCATTTCCCTTCTTGATTTCAGCTCTCCTTTGTGTCTCTTGAAAGCTGCTTCTTCCTCTATAAGTACATAGTCACATTGTAATTCTCTCGCATCGCTTTTTTCTTAAACTGAGGCTAATAACATTTCTTTACTCTCTCCAGGAGCCCTTTCATGTGGTATTTATGAGGTAGATTCACTTTACATATTCATTCTTCCGCTGCAAAACAATTGCCCGCTGGTTGCCCTCTGCGAGATTTCTGAAGCCACCTACCACATTGGTTAAGAGCACTAAAACTGTAAAGTTTTACTCCCTAAATGGTGGGAAGAAGCTTTCTCTTAAAAGGATGGCTTATGAACAGCTTATGAATGGCTTATGAATGGCCTTTGAATGGCTGGCCTGCGAAATGTGTTCCAGGGGTTAAGGTGCTTTGGTATAAAAACAGTGAGGCTCGTCCCTGCATGCTGCACAAGGCTAAAAGGAAGCAGTTTCCTTTCTGTGTCTGTGCCTTGGCCTGGATATGAGATTCACACTTAGGGTTGAGCCAGGGAAGTTCTCTGTGCTTCCCCCTGTGCACCACTTGGGACACCTTCTCTCCGTCAGCATGTCAGTCGTTTCTCTCTCTCTCTCTCTCATGCTATGGCTCTCTCTCCCTCTCTTTCCTCAGTCATCCCACACCACACACACTGCTCCACTGCAGCCTTGATGACACTTTGGGGCAATGCAGAACTCCCTCTTAGTCAGCTAATTAATGAGGTGAGGCCATCCTGAACCAAAATGGCTTGCTTTCAGCTTTTAGCTGGAATCTGGATCCAAGCAAAATCTGAGTTCACCACGACAGATATCAATAGAGGCAGTGAGGGGGGTAAAATAGACAGCCTCGTGGATTTAAGCAGGAAGGAGAACTAATCCCCCAAAGGTATGTCTTCCGAGTCCGACGCAACAGCAACAAACACTGTGACC
Organism: Synaphobranchus kaupii; assembly: GCA_029718625.1. Taxonomy (NCBI): domain Eukaryota; kingdom Metazoa; phylum Chordata; class Actinopteri; order Anguilliformes; family Synaphobranchidae; genus Synaphobranchus; species Synaphobranchus kaupii. The sequence continues at coordinate 62,273,995 of CM056380.1, forward strand.
TCTCTCTCCTCACTGTTGGCGTTAAAAGAACAGTGACGCGACATAAGAGTGACATGTAATAACAACCCAGGCACTGAGAGAGGAGGGGGATGAGGAGGGAGGAGGAGGAGGGGGGAGTATGTCTGCATCGCCAGCAGGCCCAGCAGCGGAGATACTGTACCCTCAGCTTTCACACACTTCAGGGCCGTCTCAATCCAAACACGGCTTCCCTGGGCTCTGACGGACAGTTCAGCTGATAGAGGCTGTGTGATTGATAAGCAGCCCCTGCTATTCCACTGACAGCTCTTGTCAAGTATCCAGCAGGCCTTGTATCAAATGTATCAACTGGTCCCCTAAGGAGTTCCCATTTCAGAGGACTGTCAAATGGCAGTATGACTCTCTTCATATCATAGCGGTGTGGAGCTTCACTGAATGACACACACACATACACGCAAATAAACACACACGCACACACATACACAGAGAAATAAAACACACTGATCCATAACTCATGTGTAGGTCATTAGATTTCCCCTGATGTTCTGTGTCAAAACAGTTTATCATTCTTTAAAATGAAAACATAATTTTATACTGAGAATGTGAAAATTAATAAATAATATGTACGCATGGATATAACAGCTACATATTTATAAATAGCTTTAAATGTACTTGTGAATACTGCATGTCATACATTTGATTTGATCTCCTTTATTACCTGCAAAATGTTGTCATCAATTTATTTTCCCCCCAGAATGGTATCATTGTCATACGGTAAATGTTGTCTTTAGGAGAGCTATGACAGTGATATCAATTATGTTTACAAGGTTTGTTATCGTACGCCAGACTGGATATGAAATATAGTGAATAATTTATTGAAAAAAGCACACGTCACTTGTCTTCGGATTGAATAATAGCCAGTGGTACTTCTGATCCTTATTGACTTGTGTGGCTATTTTGGGGGGGGGGGGGGGTTGTTGATAAAGAGGAGCTGTACAGTTTTGAGTTTTGAGAAGGGGGTGAGGGGGCTTAAAAACACTACAGTGCAAGTGGAGAAAGGTAAGCTGAACAGTGGTGCCCGGGCAGAGAGGTTATCAGGAGATTAAAATATCTGGGTCCCTCTGTCAGCGCTCTGAGGTGATTAACATATTGGCGGCTACAAACGGGAAGGCAGGGAGGGAGAGGGTGGGGTGAGAGAAGAGAGATAACGCAGTGATTGACGTCTGAAGAGTGAAAAAAATGAGCAAGGAATGCACCAGTGTCCCTGCCTCACATTCTCCTCCAGTCCAGCCGAACATTCTTAAAAGCATTCCAGGGGGTCGGCCCGGCCGGTCCTAAATACAACTTGTTTACCTAATTAGGTATAATGGCAAAATAAATCTCATCAACACCATCGTATTCTGTAATGCCAATCAAAGAATCCACCAGCGAATCCGTCCACTCACTGTAATTCAAGACGAAAAGGATTGGTTTGTTATAAAAAAATCTAATCTGAAAATGTCTGAAATGTGCATTGATGTTTAATTTTCTGGCTACTTTGCATTGTGCCTTTGCACATATACACTACTTTATTTGACAAAAACAGTTAAGATTATAATTCAAACTGGGGCCCCAATTCAAACAAGGTCATGGCAAACTATTCATTATGCATGGAAGACAATGCAATACACACGTGTTTAAAACATGACAAATAGACTTGCCTGCAAATTCCCTCTACGGTCAGACATACAGCTTTTCACAATGATTAAAAGAAAAGTACCTTGGATTGCATCCTCTGTAAAAAGCTATATTTATCAAAGGCAACCAAACCCAGTTTACATTGATATTTCATGTGATAGAAAAGCAAACACAATACACACAGGCCTATACAATATACAGTAATTGCAAATAAATATAATTGCAATATATCGTGATAAAAGTCTGAGAATATAATTGATATACATTTCATAGCAGTGTGATATTGCAATATCTGAAAACGATAGTAATCTTTAGATTCCCCATATATTGTGTTGCAATATATTTACAATATATTTCACTTCAATATATATTCAGCGTATTCCATTTGCGTACGGGGCTTCAGCTGTGGTCACACTGTGCTCAGTGACCTCACAGGCTTTATCATTCTTAATAGAAAGAGTCTTATTTCCCACTTAATTGAACACAGTGGCGGTATTGAGATAAGGAGCCCAATCTGAATATACTAACTATTCGGACCCTGTTATCTGCTGGAAAGAGAAGGATGTAAGCAGCACATTCGCATGCTAAAGAAGGCAGCTGGGCTATCAGTGCTGGGGGTGTCGGGCCCCACATCCACCGAGGCCAGTCCCCCGGGCACCGGCGGGGCTTCTGCAAGGTCATTTTATTCATTAGAGGTTAAGCTGAGCTACACGGGGCTTACGAGCCAGCTCGCCTCTTTTAATTGGTTCCCCAGCTTGTCGGGCCATGGTAACATCTTGTTTCCATGATGCTACATCTTGGTTTTACAGCTGGGGTGAGACTGATGGCGCTGAGGGTCAGGGGAGGTCCCAGGTCCTGGCCGCGCCTCACACCGCCGCAGGCTCAATTGCAAACAAAGCTGTGGTCAGCTGTGACATTTTAATGACCGTTTGACTCCTGAGTCAATGTAAGTGATTTTTGTGACTCTTTATTCAAATTTCAGGGGGTAAAGATGGCGGACATGTTGTTTTCATACAAAATAAACAGTCTTCCAATGTTAATTCAACTCGAATAGAGTTCATGTGAACCCAACAGGGATCAAGCGCAGTCAATTAAGGTTGGTTTAACACCAACACCAGATATTTAATGTGCATGACCTTTGCTACAGGGGTTATATGCATATTAATTTATGTGTGTATTTTAGCAGATATTCAGACTGAATGTGTAGTTAGCTTTCGGACTGAAAAGACAACGATCACAGTCACTGACTTCATTCATTTTATTCAGTTCTGTACTGCAATCATCGCACGCTTCATCCCATTAATTCCACCATTGTTTATGTTCTCCATTTAAAAACTCCCAGGATGTGCGCCACATAACTTGTTGGAAAGCTAGTTCTAGATGTTCTGGAGAATGCAGTTTGTTTCGTTTTCAATTTTTTTAAATGGCAGGCCTTCCTTTCACCACTTCATGCCATAGTTCATACTGGTTAGATTCCCTTTAACCACATGTGGCCAGCTCCCTCGTGCATGCACCTCACTGTGTTACAGTCCCAGAGAGGACTTCCCCATATTTACTGGCTGTCTGTCATAGGTCCAACATCATTTCCTACTCATTTCTTATTCAATTGGCTCAAACCACAGTGAGGGGAGAGGGGGGGGGGGGGGGGGGGGGTCAAAAATCATTTCCAGCTACAAGTGAGTCAAATAACTGTTTCTACATGGTGTGGTAAATAAATCAGAAAATCAATTTTAAAAATATTCATAACTGGGACGTTCATGTGTATTTAACGTCCCTGAGAGGCATCGCTGACGGACTGTAGCTGATAGTGCACCCCTCCTGCTCCCTCTTTAATGACTGCATTCCTTTCCTGTCATGATTTCCTTTTACATAAGGACTCATCATTCTGTGATTCATGTCATTATACCATGAACTTTATGTGTAACGATGATGAGCAGACATTATGGGAAAAAGAGACATCAGAATGCACATGAATCTACGATGAACATTTTCAAACAATATTCAAAGTGTAAGGATATGGGGTGGGGATTGCAGCGGGTTAAGTGGACAAAATCACAATACAGCACTTTAAACCTGCAGTCAATGCTGCTACATAGGGTATGGAAAAATAATTAAGCAGTCCTTTGAAGGAGACTACATAAACACAACAGCTCTCAACACGCTGTTTTTCTCCTTTCAACTCTCCCTTTCCTCAAAATTCCAGCTAGACCCGCTCCATCTCTGCTTTTTCACTTTGTTCCATTCCTCACTCCCTCGCTCTTTTTATCCCTCTCTCTCTCTCTCTCTCTCTCTCTCTCTCTCACTCCCTCTCTCTCACTCTGTCCCTTTCTCTCTCTCTCGTTCTGTCACTTCCTCTCCCTCAACCCCTCTCTCTTTTTACATCTCACTGTCCCTTTCTCTTTTTATTTCTCTCTTCTGTCTGTCTCGCTCTTTTGCTCCCTGCATGTGTGCGTGCGTGTGTGTGTGTGTGTGTGTGTGTGTGTGTGCGTGTGTGTGTGTGTGTGTGTACATGCGCGGGTGTGTGTGTGTGTGTGTGTGTGTGTACATGCACATGCGTGCATGTGTGTGTGTGTGTCTGTGTGTGTGTGTGCTTGTGTGTGTGTGTGTGTGTGTGTGCTTGTGTGTGTGTACATGCGCGGGTGTGTGTGTGTGTGTGTGTGTTGTGGGGGGGGGGGGGCAGTGGAGTCATGGGAAATTAAATGCTTTTTTGGGCGCATTTTAAAGATTTCAAATGAAATCCTCAGTCTCCTGCATATTTAAAACAAATGAGTTGTGCGTGTTTGCATCATGCCGTGCAGTTCCTGAAGGAGAGAAAGTGAGGATAGATAATGGCTTTTCTCTGCTGCTGGAAGTCCTACATATGCTCTGAGACATATGTTATTCCAATTAGTTCCAGTGTTTCTGCCTCATACCAGTGTGGAAAGACACCATTAAGAGCAAATTGCCCTTTGCACCAAATTTACATGATGCTTTTCATAATTTACTTTTAAACAAGAAATTTCAAATTAATGATAATAATAATAATAATAATAATAATAATAATAATAATAATAATAATAATAATAATAGTATAAGAAGTAGTTTAACACAGCAACATGTAAATTTGTGCATTTTGCATTAAAAACGCAAAAAAACACACATATTGACACATTTACATTCACACATTAATTTGCATTCACTCAGTCACTCAGTCATACAATCAGTTACATTCTGAGCTACTTGGAAAATACAAGGTGGGGGAGTAAATGGAATCTTAAACCTTAGATTTCACTGTAAAATAGGCTCCAATTTCATATGAATCAGGGAATAAAGTAGTATTTCCATTCAACCACTGCCAGTGTCACACACCTGAAACATACACTGCTTTCATAAACTATCATTTTCAACAGTTGTCAACTTTCACCTTTGGATGCTCCAGAGCCCGGAGAAACACAAAAGCCACATTAGCCACGTCACAATTTTAGCCGCAATAAACAATAAGTAAGTACTGTTATTTTTAAGACTCAACTTGTCCTAGGCTTCAAGGCCCTTTTTTAGTGTGACTTAAGGTCAGGGGTCAAAATGTAATGCCAAAAGACCATTGGTTAATTTTATTTTAATAAAGCATACCGGTGAATGTGTGGATTTTTGTTTCATTTGCCCTTGATTTAATTTTCTTCAGATCCCTGTGCAATGAAGCCGAGGGCACCAGTGCAGTGTGGTGTGGGTGCCAGGGGAGTGACCCCTGGCTGTAATGTGATCTGTGTAAAGAAGAGGTAGGGAGGTAGACCCCCCCTCCACCACCGCTGGAGATAGAGAGGAGCTAGCCTCCCTGCGGGCCATTGAACGTCCTTTCTTCTCTTCCTTCTCTCCCTCCCCAGATCCGCACAGCTGTTCTGGGACAGAGGGGCGAAGGGGTGCCTCGCTGTGTCTTGTGAGGCCAAGATTAAAAGAGATTTTTTACAGACCAGGGGGAAAAGCCTGCAAAATGCATTGCTGTGTGCATATGCACACGCGTGCGTGTGTCTGCGCTTGCATGTGTGTGTGTGTGTGTGTCTGTGTGTATGTGTGTTATGCAGCACGAGTAGGGAAAAAGAACACAGGCAGAACTATAAGGGGGAAGCACACGTCCAAATACCAGCAAGGGTGTCTGCTTTTATTGACTTTGTTAAAGTGTTTTCATGGTACTTGCCATGTGTTTACAAGACTGGAAATCAGGCAAGTGGTATAAAGTGGTACAAATGGACACACCGATATGTAGTGATTCATATTTTTTTATGTGATCCAGAACAGTCAGCATGTGTGCGTGTGTGTATGCGTATGTGCGTGCGTGCGTGCGTGCGTGCATGCGTGCGTGCGTGCATGTGTGCGTGTGTGTGTGTGTGCATGTGCACTACATTCTAGACTCTTTGTAGAGAGGACTAAATGTTCTGGAATGCATGTTTGAGTGAAACAAATGAACATGCAATACCAAGCATGCAACAGATGCAAATCTTGCTTTCACCCTTTCACATTCTGTCCAATGAGATTACTTTATAAAACTGGTGACTCATCATCCTTCCTTCGCCTTTTATGGTTATACCCTGAAGGACCTCATATATTTTCTGATATATTGACTCTTTGGTCTGAATGACATAAAACCCTGGCTAGTTTTGAGCTGCAATAGATACAATGCCTGTCAATCAGCCTAAGAAAGCTTGCTACTCAATACCTGTCAATCAAGCCAATCTGCTGTACATCCAAGTGCTTGCCCATTCAAGCCATTGTTAGCATAATATAAGCTGTCACTCTCAGTCTCACACACATTTGGTCTATCTATCGCACTGGAAGAAAAATGACCATCTTTAGTGTTTTAGTATGCTGCAACAGCATTGTTCATTACAAGGGACTGTAATTAATTGTTCTAGTCTTAAAAAGAGTCATTATATATGCACCAATGAGTGACATCACAATCAGTACAACAGTTGTACAAACGGAATCAATTTTACCCAAGTTTATGACACAATGCAGACTGCAGAATAACCTCCGCTGTGTAGAACTTTATCTAGTGTCCACTCGCAGCTTTATGGTATGGCTCTGTCTGACGAGGGTAAATTCCCACGTTTTTTTGCCACGTTAGAAACATACTGTCCGTCACTCCATCGGCCTTTCCGCTGCACCCTCTCCCATAGTAATATGTGTTTCGTTTTATGTCTCGTGTTAGCCCGGGGAATAATACCCCTGTAAATTGAGTCTGTTCTTAGCTCTTTCAGACATGCAGTCACTCCTCTTCTAAGGCTAACCGGCGCTGGCTTGCCAAGGTTTTTACAGCCAGCACCAATGCTGTCTTTGTCAATGTTGATATCGCGTATTGGATTAGCAGAGTCAAATGTGAAAAGCAGCCCAGGCTGTCGGGGCCCAGAGTCGCTCTCAACAAGAGCAGGGCAGCGCTTGGACCGAGTCCAATCCTCGAGTTCCACAACTGGACGGCAGGTCCCCGACATTAAACACACTAAAAATATGGAACCCCGCAATGACCCTGCAGCATTCACATTGGGCTCTGTCAAAACCTGTCCCACGGTTACGTTCTACAAATACCCCCGTACCCCAGGCTCAGTACATCATTATTCCTGCCCATTCCCGAACAATTGTTCCCACGCAATGTCTTTCAGAGAGGCTGGTAAGTCTGAATGGGGCGGGGGTACCAATCCCCTCTGGTACCAATAAACCGGGTACATTTTCACTCCATAAATTCCCAGAAATGTCCCAGGTGACTGGCAGGCATCAAAATATGTTCTTTGCATCAACGGCCTGCTTCCGCCTCTTTGTCTGATTGGAAGATTTGAGGGCGTACCTCTTGTGATGATGGCATGAGTTTCCATATCACCTGCAGACATAGATTCCTACATCAACATCATAGGACATTTCGAGCAAATATTTGCCCTTCATATTGGTTAGAATGCCCTCGGGTAAGCATACAGAGGTAGAGGCAGTGCTGTTGGCCCCATAACACAGTTTTTTTTTTTGGTTGTTTGCAGTGACCAGAGGTGATTCAGTACCTCTGAAAGTGTAACCTCCTCTGTGAGGTCAGAGGTCAGCGGGGGCGGAGAATCTGGGCGTGTAATTGGGAGAGTGTGTCAGGTGGCAGCCTCTGGCTTGTTCACCCTGCCTGGTTAACTGTGGTCTTGAGCGTCTGACAGGGAGACAGGCGCGAGATTGCCACCCAAGAGCACACGCTAACCACAGCGTGACTTAAACGGCTCCCCTTTTCATGGCTGAGCTCACGGTCAAGCCACACGGGGGTCTCGTTCCTTACACACGCCACACACCGCCATCACACAAACCGCCACAATACAGAGAAAATATAACATGCCTATTTGTGCTTGAATCATGATGATAATCAAATTCCCATTTAAAATGAATAGAGCAGAAATGACCATGATATAAGACACTAGTAGATGTACAAGATACCAAAATGCAATGCGGTTAAGGTGTTTCCTTTTTTTGCCAGAAAGCCTACTAAAACAGTGCAAGGCACAGTGAGTCAGGCTGAGAGTGAGTGAACAACTGAGAAAGGGCAATTCTGACCATTCTGAACAATGGCAGGCCGTTAGATGCTAAAACCATATTGTGTTACATATGTTCATATGGAATACCTATTACACACGTTCAATGAAAAAATATATAAAATTATATCTGGGTGAACCCTACGGGGCTATGAAAGAACCATTGCCTTTATACATGGGAATAAGTTAATGTATCTACAGCTAGAAATTTTCATAAGTAGATGCCAGGGAAGACTTTTTTTTCCATATGGATAAAACTTTAAAAATATATATATATATATATATAATGAGGTGAATGTACTGTATGTGAAAGGGTTACTTTCCTATAGCTGGACCACAGCAGGCAGAACAGTGGCGAGCACACCGTGTACAGTATAGGGTATACTTATTAAAATCATTGAATGTCTCGTTTATGATATTGAAATAAAAATATATACACATTTGACACAAATAAATATAAATCCACCAATGTGACCCTACTTCTCGCAGATTCCATTGCAAACCAAATAGCACTAATGGTTTAATTTCAGTGTTCATTCTTGCACTGTGTCTGGTTTCTGGACACGGGCCCTTTAACAGATGGCTGGGATGTAAAGGTGAGCATGATCACTGGTCAAACAGAACGACCTCACTTGGAGAGGCCGTGCACCACATTTGGAAAAGCGTTTGCATTCGCTGGTTCAACATGATTGAAACCTTGACACATTATACAGCTTGACCATATTGGCCAACAGTCATTCTGAGGAACACATTCCAAACTTTGAATTGTGAGTCTTTCATTGACTACATGTTGCCGTGTTCTTGCTTTTAGGAGGCACATTACACACTACACATAGTTTATTGCAATTGTTTTGGAATTGTTACAATAGTACATTACACATGTAGTACAACTAAATGATTTGAAATATACAGACATTTGTGAAATTAATCAAATATTACTAATGTCTATTCTCACCCTTTTAATCGTGAATACGGATGGAAATAGTACTTGACATAATGCACATTTTAATAAATGCATTACATTGGTTTAGCACAATTGATACAAGCCAATATGTTATGTATTTGTGTAACTTGATCCTTTTCAGTTACGCATAGGGACACAGCTGTTGCGAGAAAAAAAAACGTTTATCATAAAGTCATTTTGCTCACTTGTTTATATTTAATATGTAATATGTAAATATAACCAAAACATTTAATGATCACATACATGCTCTTTCATACCGTATCCCGACACTACCGCAAGTCAAGTAACTAATCTTCTAATCCTTAACTGATACATGACACTCCTGTCAAGTTCCTTATCATGTGTTTGTTTGTCTGCTTATATCTAGCCCTCCCTCCAATTAACATGTCCCTCACTCCATACCGCTCATGCTGTTTGTGTGCATTTGTGTGACACCTGTCAGTCAATTTCAGCTGTTCTCAAAAGAAACCCTCAGGTCTAAAAACAATGCCTTCCTCTTATTGTTCAGCTGCATTGGTACTTAAATGAGTTTTCCCCAGGGTCTTGCCTTGCCCGGCGGTATAGTGTTGTACTGTAGCTGAGCACTATGGCTCCTGCTTTGGAGCGGCCTGGTAAATATGATTGTAATTAGCGCGTGGCGAGTCTCCTCTAACCGCCGTGGGTGATAGCATTGTTTATCTGCCCTTTGGCGTCGTTAGTAACACATTGAGACCCAGATTGACAAGTGCCGGGCTCTGCCTGCCGCAGCTGAAGAGGAGCTGGGGACTGCTCTCAGTCTGTGTCCTAGTGCTGTGAAAGAGCAGGCCTTCTGGAAGAGTCATCAGGCCCCAGGTAGCCAACACCCTGCAGCCTGGCACAGGGTCTGCCCTGCCCTCCTCTTAACCCCTGGTGCACCAACATCCATCATGGCCACTGTGGGGGTCCCCAATAAGCCCTCCCTCATGTCACCCCCACCCCCCCCCCCCCCCCCCTCTCTCGTTCTCTCTCTTTCACCCTCTCTCTCTCCAATAGGATCGCATACCATACAGGGCCCTAAAAGGGTAGGTATGAACCCTTGCAACACACACACACACACACACACAACTTAACGTGTTTGACAAAGACAAGGATCCACAGGACTTGCACAAATAGAGAAAGCCCATTATCTCAATGAAATCATATAGAAGTAAAAACCTTTGATTCATAATGAAATATAATTATTTTCACCTTGGAATAATCAGCTTCAGTTTATTTGCCGATTTGCACATGACGGAAGAAAAAGATGTGGTGCATGTTTACACACTGTGCATGCATGCATATACTCTAGTTCTATGGTTTATTCTATAAAGCCATTATCATGATTGTGTTATGACCTTATTTTATATTGCTGGCATAGGTATTTGTAGAAAAGTGTTTTATCCATGTTACTAACATATACTCCCTTTAGTTGTTGGATAAAATATATATATATCACTAAAAGATAATGGCAATTGCCATTACTACGATACTACGTTGACAATTCTAAGTTAACTGTGTTGTCCGCAGATAAAGATTCTGTGCTACAGAGACGCCTGTATAAAAATGAAATCAATAAGCAGTCACTCTGTGTGTCTACGCAGGTGAGCCTTCCTACTGCCTGAATGTGTGTTTGACGCACCCACCCACATATCCTGGGGTCCTCCACTCTCTACCTGAATGCCTTCAGTGCTGTGGGTTGAAAAGAAATCCCAATTCCCATGTTAGTCATCCCGGACAGGTTAGGCACAGAGCGACAGGGAAGGGCTTTTTGGGGGTTAATGGGGAGTCCAGCTCTGCCCAGGGCTATGTAGAAGTGCTCAGCCATGGAGCGTGACTGTTGACTTTTCAATGGGCCATTAATACGGGACTACTTCAACACAAAACAAAACCTGTAGATCAAAAAAGGCGAGGAGGTAAAAGAGAAAAAAAAGCTTGCTTCAAAAAGAATGCAAAGGAAAGGAAGAGGTAGCATATGTGTGGGCCCATGGTCGTGTTTATTTTTGAGATAGCCTGCAGAACATCCCAAGAAACCAGAGAAAAATATATTATTTGTATTAACCCCCCGCCACGCCCCGCCCATTGGCCCTTCTTTAGTTACGGTTGTCCTAAAATCCAAATAACAAATCTGAAAAATTGCCTTTATGTGTTTTCATTTCATTTAAAATCTATTTTGCGCTGCATCATATGTTCCAATGTTGCAGCCAACTAAAATAAATATGCCATATAGTCAGTAACATGCAACGGTGAAATACATATTCTGGAGTGCAATATCAGCTTTATTTAAGTGCAACTGAGAGTTCGTTTGAAATTTCCTTTCCGTGTAAAGTATGCATGCATACAACAGACCTTGTTTAATGATGTTACATTTGAATCGCCTTCATTCCAAATCTGTAAATGAAGTGTTTTACTATTAGTAAGTCAACATACTGTAAGGGAATTGTTACTGATGTAACACTAACATAATTTGACGGTTTTAATACGTCATCATGAAGGCTGTTCAGTCTTCTGGCGCTATTTTCAAATTAATGCTTTATAACCACACTTGGATATACCTCTCCAAGGCTTAACAAATTTCATACAATGGCTATGAAGAGTGCCCCCTCGCGGATATGTAGTATTATTGCCTGAAATGTCTGTGGGTACGTTAATGATATGGGAGTACAGAAAATAAAAAATGTACAACAAATGTAGAAGTTTTCATAATTTATTACCTTTTCCACTAATTAAATGTATAGAGTCAATACAGTAACGTTTTAATGATTTTTAACGCCGGTGTACAATATCAGTAAGGTTTCTAAGTATTGAGAAACGTTGGTAGCCTATATGGATTCTTTCGTGAAGATTTCTGCACAGGATATATAGGCTATATATATAATATATATATTAAAGCATAGCATACTTTGAAACATGTGTCCATTCTGGTGACATTAGTTATTAAAATATCAATTAGGCATAGGTTATCTGCAGTATTTGCTGTGAATAGTTTAATTGGAATTTGTATTTATGTATTTATTTATTTTTACCAATACCACGCGTCGTGTGGATGTGGCAGAAGTGTGATGGAGCGGACAGAATTGAATCGAAGCGTGAAGTGCAGTATCTGTCCGTAAAATGTGTATCTGTGTTGCTGAATCGTGTTTGATTGGCCTGGGCAAGACGTTTTCTTACAACAGTATTCTGTTGCGTATATAAGTAGATACTGGGGCGTTGACCTAAAGATAATTCAGACAACTATTTAGCTAATGAGATGAATACCTGCAAAAAGGTCTCTACATGTCGAGACTTTCAGCTAATTAATGGGGGGCAATCAACAGAAAATGCAGTCTACTCAGTTTGTATTCAAAGAGTCAAATGTTGCGAAAGGGTGTGGAATTTCTGCGTTTAATTTTTCTAGTTAGATATTGATTAATTAATAGAAAGGCGTTGTTAAATTATTAAATGTCGTTATTTGCATTGGACAAATGCATAGGCTAGGCCTGTGGTTGTATGTTGACTGTGGTAGAGACGATAGTTCCTTTACATTTGGATAAGTCCTGATGGTACGTGTCAGAAATACAATTGACAATATTTGTCAAATTGCAGTATTAAATCGTAACACCTAACAAACATAGGAAACCTATGAAAAAATATATATATTTGTCAATTGCATTAAGGAAGGAGCTGTTCAATATAACTTTTGTATGTTTATTTTGATTTAGACAATAGCCTAATGATGCTGAATCAACTTGAAATCAATAAAGAGCTGGTGATTTGCCACAGTAATCTGCAACATATCAAATGATATCAGTCCAGCGCTGCTTTTATAAGGAGTGTTTTTCTAATTACTTTGAGTGTTTGTTCCTCCTTGTTTAGCACCAGCAGTCTTCCTCAAATGTCGTTCACATTTATGTATGATGGGACACAGTAGACATAAAAATGGAATAGATTATGTTTCATTCGCTCTAGGTTAGGGTTTGCAAGATTATATGTGCTCTCAAATGGACTCATTCCATTTCCCTTCAAAAACGACCCATTTAGGGAGTCCTATTACAGTGTAACTAAAGCACATTGGATGTAGGAATAACCTGATTGTTCCTATTCAAACACTCTACATGTAATAATAATGCACTCCTTTTCTAATAATTATTTTTTGTTCAGTTAAACTATGAAATCTTATAGAATGCATAACTATTAATAGCACATATTCACATATATTTTCCTTTTTAGCATAGTAGACATTAAAATCTGTGCATAGCCTACCCAATATCTTATGGTCACTGAACAAAGTCACATAAAACAAGTGTCCAATACAAAATATGCATATTTGAATTCCATGACATCTTTAAATTAATTAAAGTAAAGCCATTGGGGCTCCAAAAGTCCCCAGTCTATGCGTTTCAAAACTTAGACTGGTCAGGTGCAGTTAAATTTAGGACAGGTGAAAAAAACATGCAAAATGTGGCAGAAACAGCAAGCAAATAGGCAAGGCTGGTTTGAGCATCAACCCATGTGAGGGAAATGCCTTTGGAACTGAATATGTCTATTAAAGAATAACATTTCACAAGAAGATGACAGTGTGACTTAAAAGTTCACTAGGCAGCACCATATATGTATCATTAGTTTGCAATCTAGCAACATAACTTCCATTCTTAAAACCAATTGAGGTCCAGATAAGATAAGTTCTAAATTTTATGTTTCAGTTGAGAGCAACGCGCCGCCATGTGGCCGATACATTGAGCCTAAGTTCAGATGCAACATGGCATTGTGGTTCATGTACAAGAGATCTAAAAAAAAAATATAATTAATGAAAAAATGAAAGAGAAACATTGTGTTACTGTATAGGCTATTTGGTCTAAATATGTCGTATAAGCATGGATTTTTCGACAGATATTCTGTTAATGAAATATGGATGTCATTTTCTGTCTTTCATACTTATATTAATTTGAATTTACTCCGCTTCTATGAATATGCCACTTGTGAGAATAAAATTGGCCGAAGATAGCCTACTGTTTCAAGCTAGTTTCAATGTATTTTGGGGGGAACGTGTGTAGATGACTATAAATCTACTCGGAAAAATGTAGTATTTGCCATCAGTCTACTCGTAAAAATGCAGTATTTGCCATTGTGCATTCTCAAATTCAACGGAATCTTTAGTGACCAAGATTATAGACATTCATCAAAGAGAAGCGAACGAGGCGAGAAAGGCCAATTTAAGCAGAGGCGAATGTGTCATTCTTGGGTGGGAAAAGACAAGAGGGAGTTGTTTTAAAGTCGCTAATCGTCTGTAATCCTTTTAATATGTCTGACACTTTTCGTTACCAATACACAAATCAGATATTTCCAAGGCGCGCAGAGCATTTCCAGACTTGCTCCCCCGTACAAACATTGGCAACATAATAAAATAAACTTTTTACATTAGTTTTTGCAGAACTACTGAGAGTGATTAGAATATTACTGAGAGTATAGGCCTAATTCGAATATATCTGCAACTCGTTTCTGTCTTAATGGTGCTCTCAGATGGATGTTCAAGAAAATGTATTGATATGTAGGCTATTGCATTCCAAGTATTGCATCTTATTTTTGAGGAGCTAAACAGTGCTGTAATATTTTATCACCCCCCCCCCCCCCCTCTCTCTAAAAGGCAGTTATGTAACAAAACATCCTTACGACAGACAGTAATATCTATTCATTAGTCTTTACTGTGTGATCCCACATAGCCTACAGCAGCCTCTTCTTACTTCATTTTTATAAAGAAGCGTCATTGCGTTTCGGATTAGCCCCTCCTGTTTTCCCGCTCGTGTTTACTTTTTCCCCAGGTGGAGGTATATATCAAATGGGGAGGGGGTGTCTTTTGTTCTGAAGAAAAGGGGGCTTGTTCCTTGAGGAACATCCTACCATTTTAACCAGGGGTACAAGCGTGAACAGGGGGTTGACATTGGAGACGGGCAATGCGAGTAGAGGACGGACAGGGGAAAGAAGTCAGTCTCGCGCCACAGCTCACCGAAGCAACATCACCCCATGGCTATTACCGCACGGGATGCAGAACTCTACGCCTTCTGACCGACTTTAAGGGGATCCACTGAGTCCAGACTAATTTATCATTAGAAGCCCAGAAGTCAGCTTCAAAGGATGCTTCTCTCGTGGGAACCATATATTTCGGCTTACAAATACATGCACTAATATAGATGTATTTACAGTAATCTGTCTACAACTATCACTGTGGACGTTGGAAGGATTTCTGTTTCTTTTCCGAAGTATCATTTTTCTTTTACAAAAATACAATAGTCTAGGTTTAAAATGCGCGCCTCGTTATTGTCCCGGGTCCGCTTCATTGTATTTTATTTAAAAGTAGCCGATTATTGAGGGAAGCTGAACTGACACTTGCTATCAAGAAGAATAGTTGCATTTTATGTCATCGCACGATACACCCGGTCGGTCAAGAGGACTTATACCATCGAGTGAACCTGGTCATACGGCGGACTTATTTTGCTTGTGCTGATAACATTAATTTAGTGCATTATATGGGCGCATCGGCATTGTCATCTTTCTGTTTAAATTCTGACAATTGGGATTTAAAATATATTTCTTTCTGAAGTAACAAGGGACGACGAATCAAATGAGGTGAACACCTCCACTTTCCCACAACTGATTTTTAAAGAACTCCCTACATTGATACAGTATAGCCTATAATTCCAGAGGGTTACTAAAACTGACAGAAGGAGAATTACCACGATCAAAATGAGACTGATTCCATCAAGACTGAGCTATCTGTGAGTAGGCTATACATTTCCAAGAAATTTCAACCTTGTTTTATATATATATATACACAGATATATATAGGCCTACATATTTAGTTGTTTAAAATGTAAAATCATAACCGAATGCTGTTTTCTTTTTCAGGTTCCTCCACTTCTTTGCGTTTTGCTACTATGCTCAGGTATGTAGCTAATTTTGTATGCTTTAAAATGTTTTCCAGCGACTAAATTGACACGCTTTTTCTCATAAAAATGCCACAAATTACTAATTGCAGTATCTGTATATGCTAATGCATGTTTGATAGTTAACGTTTCATCAATGATTTGTCGTAGACAATAAAGTGATGGTAGGACAGCATCAACAAATAACTGCACAGACATAGCCTACTCATGTAGCTTACCCTACATGCCTACACTACATCCTTAACAGATTAATAACTGTGAATCGAAAATGACTTGGTTATGGCCTATGTCTGAAACCCGAAAAAGAATAGTTAAAGAATATACAACTGGGAGGGTGAGAGTGGTGATAGATCATTCCATTTGTAGAATACAGTAGCATCGTAGCCTATCAGATGGACATCACACTGAGTAAGGATAGAGGTCTTGCCATATGTAGCATTCGTCAGAAACTGGCAGGTATATTTTGAACATATTGCCCCATGCACAAGATGCGAAGGCAGAACCAGAGAGAAGTGTGTCATCGACAAGTCTGTGAAGAATACGATGGGGTATTGAATTTGAAGACTGGCGTTTCAGTGATTGATATAAGATGTTTCAAAGAGGGCCTCCGAAATGTCATGGGAATTTATACTTTGTTGCAATGTCCGCATTTGTATTAGTTTTGGATGCAGAAATTGACCTTTAAAATAATTAAAACGTATTTTTAACACTTCATAGACTACAATTCGCTTAAATTCCGCACTATTTACCTTTTTTTATTTTTTTATTTAGAAAATATCTAAACAACCATTTTTATTATTATTATTCTCGTCAATATTAAAGTGCTATAGGCTATTGATTGCAGTTAGGCAACATTGTATTTCAAAAAGGGACTGTGTAAAGAAAGGGTCGAAATATGTTTTGTACTCATCTTATAAATTTGGGCAACTTAAAGCAAAGACGTGCCTTTCGTCCAATTTTAAAGTCATGCAATTCGGTGAGGCCTATTATTCGGAATAATTCGGTATTATTCACGCATTGTTATATTTTGTGTTTATTCTATAAACTACCAAAACAATGAATAATTTATTCCATTTATTGATTGTGTCATATTTAATTTCTGACAGGTAACCATTCAGTCCCCGCCTAATTTTACACAGCATGTGAGCGAGCAGAGTAGAGTGACGGACCGGGTGAGCCGTAGGTTAATTCGAACCTACCAGCTTTACAGCAGAACGAGCGGCAAGCACGTGCAAGTTCTTGGAAACAAGAAAATCAATGCCATGGCCGATGACGGAGATGTGCATGGTAAGATTAGTGCATTTTCCTGTTTTTCTTTATTCTCTGTCTCTTTTTTTTGTGTGTGTGGTGGGGGGGGTTAAGTGTAGTCTACTGTAGCCAACAATCAAACTTTTGAATTTACCTAGAGTAAAAGCCTACTCTAAGTATGCTAGCTATTGATGTTTTACACAATCATAAATTATAGTAAAACAATGCATAACAGTAGCTTTAGAGTTATTATTTCTCCAGTTCGTCGATGTACCCTGCTGTTATTTGGCCTATTATAGGATATCCACTGTCGTGGATATGACGCGTATGATAAATAAATATTATTAGCCTATATTTGGTTATTATCAAGGCCATAAGTAGCCTACATCATTTGGGATAGTCGAGAGATGTGCATTAACACGAAAATAATTGATTAATTGTTTATTTTTAATGAATTATAAAAGCGTCCTTAGTTTTGAAGTGATAAAATAGCGAAGAAGCCTAGTGAATGACGTGTCCGTATTTGTGTGCATATACAATTTGTATACCCTACTTGTGTGTCTGTGCGTGCGTGCATGCGGGTTAAGGGGGGAGGAAGGGTTGTCAGCTGGTAAAGTTGAGAAGAGACTGCCGAGTGCAAAAAATGCAAAATGGATTCTAGATTGTTCTGAATGCGATTCTCCAGAGAGACCCGCGTGTCTGGAAGAATCATTAGAACTCATCTTATACTTCAACCTCCTGAACATTTCCTGAATAGCTTTCCCCCCTCCTCTGACCAGCGCGAGGACAAAAATATGTCTAACCAGTAGTCCCAGATTTAGGTACATATTTTCTTATTTCGTGTTATTTTGCCACTGAATCAACAGAAGAAAAGAAAAGTATATTTTTAACAAATCCATCTAATTAGCCAATATATAACACTGAGATGGCTTTATGACAATCCAGTTTACTGGATTTGGACGTGGTAGGAATTTGCTATATGCGCAATATTTAGGACAAACCAATACGTAGCCTACGATAGACATTTTAAAGCATCTTTGACTCTTTTGCTTGCATAGCCTTTGTCAATAAACAGTCTTTTACTTTTGCACTATTACTAGTACTATTACTATTTATGACCAGTTTCAATGTGAAGGTGAAATGACCAGTTTCCTGGCTGCCTATATTTCACATAACCTAGATGACGTGGGGCAGCTGTAACCAGCTTAAGATAATGCCAGTGTTTTGATATTTGTGGAAGGTGTTTTATCCAAACCCTTATTTGATTGCCTGAGAGGCCAGGGATACGTCCAGAGAAGGATGTGATGACACCACCATCACCTCACACAGCTTCCTGTCTACTCTGCTTTTTATTTATTTTATTTATTTGGAGCCCAGTTTTATGAGGTATTTACACTGGATTCATAATATCCAGCATGTGACTGGGGTGTTAAGAGCACGGGTAAAGTTTGCACACGTCAGGACGCTGGGGGCCCATGCGGTCTGCGGTGGTTCTGTTACGTTCGCGCCACCTGAGGGACTGGTGCTGACAGCAGGCCAGAGGCACAGGCCAGGACTCAGCTGTCACTCAGCATTTGCGGCCGGGCTCCTCACCAACGCGTTATCTACCCCCCCCCCCCCCCCTTCCGTCTGAGCTGCGACTCTTTCCCAAACGCAGAGCGAGGGAGCGAATCAAGCCAGCAGGGCTCTTTTCTGCCAGGACCCTAAAAGCAATATCAGAAGGACTGTCAATGGCTTATTAATTTCATACTGTACAGTATGTCATCCTAAAGGCTGCTCATGCCTTCAAATGCAAATAATGGTTTAATGTTGGATTTTTGATGGTCAAACTTTTCTACGTTAAGATTACAGTTTAGTGAAAACTGATAGGATATTTGGATTGTTTTGGCCTCCTCTGGTGTGTACTTGAGTAATTCCTCACAATCTTCACCCAACAAGGGAGTTTTATTTAATGGCTATGATATCACCATAAAGAGAAGAGGGGGAGACATGTTCATTTTGTTTTCTTTGAATTCACTGCAATTATACAGTTTGAAAACATCTATATTAGTTTTACATCAGATTTCTGATGTGGATTTTTGTAATTTTTGTGAATTGGATACAAAATTATAAAAATGTTGATAGGCCTTCCAGGATTGCTTTATTTTTTTAAGATTGGATGAGATACACATTTTTATAACTTTGGCAGAATTCTAACTTGCATAAAACCTCAGTAATAGCCTGCACAGATTTCATGTTTGTGTGCAAGTGTGTGCATTCTTGCATGGAAGCATTCCTGCAGAATTGTGAGACAGAATTGATACTTATACAAATTAAACATGTGCAGTTTCCAAGGGACATTACAATTAGCAGCAATGTTTATTTATCCCAGTTCTTTAAAATGCTATTTTTATTTTTCCCCAGCCAAACTCATAGTGGAAACCGATACATTTGGAAGCCGAGTCCGAATTAAAGGTGCAGAGACAGGATACTACATCTGCATGAACAAGAGAGGAAAGCTGATTGGCAAGGTAAATATTGATTCATTGTTAAATAGTGACTGCAGCTGTGTGAATTTTCTTAGGTTGGAATTGTAGAGCGCAGAGATAGCTAGAAAGACCATACGATAGAACGGTCACTAAAATATTATTATTATTATTATTATTATTATTATTATTAATAGTAGTAGTAGTAGCGTTATAATGCTGGAAAAAAGTATTTGCTTGGAGTATTTCATTTTATGCTCATATATGCTTAATTCCAGCAATTTTAGTAATTACATAAAGGGAAAACAAGCTGAAACAAATAAAAAACCATCTCTCAACTGACCATGGACCACAATCTTTGTTTTATTTCACGTCTCTTGAATTAGACTGAATTGTACAAGAGAGAATATTTCCAAAGGACACAGCGATCTAATGATATATTTTACAGGGATATCTGCATGGGTCCATGTTATCCATCTCAATAAGCTGTGTTTCCACATCTCATGGTTTTTCCCCATATTGAGGCTCACCAGCCTTGTGGGTAGCTGTAAAGGGTGATGGAGTGTCAGGAATTGGATCTCTCGGTCTTTTTTCACTAGGCATTCTTGTTCCAAGGGTAGATTTGTGCTTCTTTCTTGCTGTGCAGGGTAATAAACAGGGAAGCACATCCCGCCCCATCCTCCCTGCACCCTACCAGGTAGACCATCTGCCTGGAATCCTGATCTTATTCTATCTGACATTTTGCCTGCCCAGAACAGCCTGTTTGGGATTTTTTTGGTTGAGACGCGTGTTTCGTTTCGCTGGACGTTGGGTTTATTTTTAACCGCCCGTTTTGTTGTTAAGTGGTTGGGGATACATTTGCACTCTTCTTAGTTTGGCTTTGTTACGGCTAGTGACGTGGCGCCAGATTTGGCAGGCGGCAGAGCGGGAGAATCCGCATTCTTTTTTGGGCGGCGTGACCAGATTGCGGTCACTCATTCCTCCCCCTCGTGTTAAAAATGGTCACCCCTCTGAACCCACATGACTGAAATTGCACCCCATCGGTAATAATATCCGCTGTGGCAAACCACCCCACAAAAAAGATGGATATCCCTTAACATAAAGCCCACAATGGTTGCAAACCATTGCATATAAAAACATAGCCGGATTTGACACACAGATGTATCTGCTGCTGTAGCTGGTATTACCTTGTGAAGATGGGCTGGCGACTGCACAATGCAAAGTGCCAAAAATATTTGTACATTGAGCTTGTATTTGTGTTGATGCTCAGGTCCTGTCCCTCTGTAAATCTTTCTACGGTCTTCTGCTTTGGACATGGAAAGACAGAATGATTTTTTTTTTTTATTTTGACTACAAACATTATGTCACATTACTGCAGGTAAAGAAATATAGGCATCAAAAAATTTATTTTTCATTACTTCCGAGATTGTTGACCCAGCACAGATCCATGTTGCAGGAAAAGATTTATCTTTGAGGATGGATTTGCATTTTGTGTTTACTGAAGGGAAAAAATGCACTGGCTACTGCAGTCGTTTCCCTCAGCCTTGATCTCTGAACATAATGTGTTCAGCACATGCTACCATGCTTACAGGCAAGATTCTCTTCAGTAAACCATGGGAGTTTGCAGGGTTTCTTGTGTTAAATTTGATATTTTCCATCAATACATTTTAATGATACCTCATAGACCAGGATTGGACAAGGAATCCCTATGCTTTTCTGGATTGCATATGGGCTTATTTTTTAATTAGCTCAATCATTTATGTGATTTGTAATCTTAGCTTAATTTACTGATGAGCCCATGAAACACAGCTGATAACTGTTATCCCTATAGAAAATGTTTACTGTGATCAAAAGTGAATTGACATTGGCATATAGAGTTAATTAACCAGTTGTTCTAGAGGATAATTGGTGGAAGTAAAAACTTCACACACACACACACACACACACACACACACACACACACACACACACACACACACACACACACACACACACACACACACACACACACACACACACACACACACACACACACACACACACACACACACACACACACACACACACCCTCCAGGAATGGAATTTACCATCCCTGTCTTAAGACTAATGCCGAAAACCCTGTCTCGCCCTCACAGAGAAACGGTCAAGGGAAGGACTGCATCTTCACAGAGATCGTCCTGGAGAACAACTACACGGCCCTGCAGAACGCCAGATATGAGGGCTGGTACATGGCCTTCACGCGCAAAGGCCGCCCCAGAAAGGGCTCCAAGACCCGGCAGCACCAGAGGGAGGTGCACTTCATGAAGCGGCTGCCCAAAGGACACCACATCGCCGAGCACAGGCCCTTCGACTTCATCAACTACCCTTTCAACAGGAGGACTAAACGCACTCGCTACTCTGGAGAGCGCTGAGCCGTGGAGGGGGAGGAATGGACCACAAACAACAACAACAACAACCACAGCAAACGTTAATGGCGGAATCCTCACAGACTCGTTGTAATGTTTTGTACTGAACATTAATATACCTAATATTTAGTTGTTTATAATTTTTCAGAAAGCAAAAATACACACAAAAAAAAAAGAAATCTATTTTTGTACTCAAGGCTCTAAGTGCTGACTTGTATAAAATGTTTTAGAAAGAGATGCACATGATTTCATCAGACCTGAGAGCTGACATTCAGTAGTGCGTGGACTTTTTGTTTATAGAGTATTTGCTACACCTCACATGCTGCTCAAGGAGACTTGAAGGGCCTTCGAGATCGCACTGATGACAGATAGAGCTGTGTAAATCTGTTTCACATTCAGAAAGGGTACCTTTGCCATAGCAACAAGAAACCGCTATAAGTGTAACCTCCGTGGTTTTTGGTTGAGTCTTCTTAACAGACGAGATTATTACAGCAAACACACAAACACAGCTTTAAATACATATTATTATGGCAGCTACTTTTTGATAATCACAGGTTTCCTGCTGTTGATTTAACTGTAAATTTGAGGTGTAAATTCATTCTTTAACCTATAGGAAGCCCTTGGTTTGTTTTTTATACATATATAAATATATTTTTATTCAAGGAAATGTAAAATAATTTTAATGATGGAGATATTTATTTAAAAATGTGTAATAAATTTACATTAGGAGACTGAGATTTGCTTTATTGGTTTATTATTTGCAATTTAATGGACCTTATCTTGTGGCACAGCCATCTTTTGCTCAACATTCAACAAATGCATTTGTTTTCCAAAATTTTAGGGATAATGCACTGTGGATTGACATTGTGCTCATAAATTCTGGAGAAAATACTCAAGTGCAGAAATAAGGGATTTTTACTTTACTTTATTCCACCAATGTATTGATGGATTCCCCAGCCACTTTAAAGATTTCCAATATATAAAAAAAACTCCTAAGTATAAATTAACTTGTTAATTCTCATGACTAGCAGAGCATTTGGGGAAGGAGGGGGAAAAAGCCGTGTGGAAGTTTCTAATTTTAGTTTATTTTTTGTGAATGGTCGACATGGTTGTCAATTGTCACATGAAAGGGAATTTAAGTATTAAAAACATTAATGATTTAAATAACAAAAACATCTTACAAACGCCAAGAAAACATGCATTTAATAACACAAAATAGTAGTAATGTCAAGACATGTATCCCAAAGGGAATGACTGCATTTGACATAAGGGGGGTGGACAATTACCCAGCATGCTATGAATGGGATATATGAAAATGCACTCTCTGTCACTCTACAGTGTCCTTGGTCCCGTATCGCAAGTAAATAGGCAAGTAAAGGTATAGAAAGTAAGGACTATGTGAATTAACTTAATAAAGTTTTAGCAATGGAGTAAATTCTTGAAACAGTCAATCAAAGGCTGTTCATGGTGGGTCGTCACAGAGGGAGGAGCAGCCACTAATCCCAGAGAGGGGGGGGGGGGGGGGGGGGGGCTGATACCTGAGTCTCTTCTAATACACTGGGAGTCACTGGCTGGGATTCAATCAACATTTGCCTTTAACTGTAGCTAACAATTAAAAGCAAGTTTTTTTTCCACAAACACAGTTTGGCAAGTTCAGTAATCGCTCTAAAGCTAACAAGAGTTAGTGAAGGAAAAGTGTAATGCTTGCACTTACTCACTATAAGTGAAAGTAAGGACACGTTGATTGAATACAGGCCACAGTAAAGCGGGCATAAAAACTACAAGGTAAAGACCCTCTCCGATAGCACCCAACAGCAAAACAAACATGAATGTGTGACACATTGTGAGTCATTGATACGTTGCAATAGATTTGATCAGAAAGTAACAATAATAATAAAAAAATATATATGTTCCTGCCTTCTAACGTTAGACATATGAAAAAAAAAAAAGTCAAGAGTGTTTTTTTTCTTCTCTTGCCTGACTCATATTTCCGAGAATCATAGATGTGTGTAGAACCCCCTCCAACAAAACTACACGTGCGGGGGGTGCTCTGTTAAGCAGTGTTTGAAAGAGACGCTCAGGCCAGGATCACAGTAGGATTTCTCCCAGGGGAGGGCAGTAACGTTTGGTTTATTCTTTAGCCAGAAATGCTGCAACTGTTTCTCAGCGGTTCTTCGTGTGCAAAAGCAGGCAGGTGTTTTTCTTTAATCTCAAACCTTTAACACCCTGTAGCTTAATCTGATTGGAAAGGCTTTGTTGTTCCAAGGAGGGTAATTTGTTTGTGGACAGGTCCTGGATCAACTGCGGAGGCCGGAGTGAAGCGAACAGGGGCTCTCAGATTCAGACTCTGAGGTCAGGAGTGGCTCCTGTGCCATTCACATTGAGATTCATACACATTTTGAATCATTTTCATGAGACATACCTTATATACAATAAAACAGATTTGCTCATGATAGCACAGTCGGCATGGTACTCCGCTTGTACCTAAAATGTTGCAAGCTTGAATACCAGGTGTGACAATGCCATTTCACACTTTTTGAAGGTTACCTAATATTCATTTAATCAGCAGTATTTACAACTGCAAAAATGGACCATGCCCAAACTTAATATTAAATATATTGTCACGATAAAGTACAGTATCACTATCAAATGGATTAAGATATATTGTTAGACTAGATTTAAAAGTTGCTCCATGAAAAAATATTAAGTATTTAAAATAATATGTAATATTCAGACTTGAGAAACAATAATTTACCTAGCTCAGATATGCAACCCTATTACTTTACGCCCCACTGTTATGGATATACAGCATTTTGCACACATTCAATCCTCCCACGGGGCTGTGGCATTTGGAATGAGACAGCAGCTCTCATAATGAGTGATGTCTATCAAACACTGATTGGTGGGCATCAAAATACTATGCAATGCAATGTGCTGTCATGAACAAAGCAGGGTCAATCGGTACAGTTTATATTTAGTAGGCCCATTTCCTATATTTTTACATTTACCACTAGGTTGATTACCTAATTTTCTATTACCTAGAAGTAGAAGGAGATGCTATTATCGAACGGGAATAGAACAAGAGTATTATTACAAGATGTTATATCATTTTGCATTTTTTTGATGTGTTATTGTACACATTTCATAAAGATTGTGATACTTTTAAAAAAAATTTTTAACTGTCCACCATGTGGGCAGTCTCATGATGTGCTGGTAGTCGACCCAGGGTCAGTCTTTGGGAAAAGATGGCCGCCCAGCAGGACTTGGTGCTGGGATCTCCGTGTGGCAACCTGGCACTCATCGTTTCCACAATTTGGCAGCTATCCTTTATATCATCTGATTCATTAAATCTGAGAGAGGTTTAACTCCTTCCTCGCCTCTGTCATAGTTTAATCAACCATTTAATTCATCATGCCATCGGTGCCTTGCTTTTTCCATTAATGTCACATTTGGACTCTTGGATCCTCTGCTGATCTTCTTACGCTTTTGCTGTTTACAGAATTTAATTGGTTCAGCAGGCAGTGAATTTAATGGAAAATGTTGTGCTTGCATTGTAAAAATTAAAACTCGATTGTCTTTGTTGAAAAGGAAAAAGGGTGAAACATAAATAAAGTATTTAGGCCCATTTCAACCCCGTCCTGTATCTTCTAACATCAGAATTTCTCCATATTAGTTAATTAAACACCAATAGATCGACCGGTTATGGAATTTGAAATTGAGTCTCTTTGTCCATAAAAGCTTTCCCCTATCTTTTGCAGTAGCAACTTTTCCCAAAATTAATTCTGAAAATTCAAACAAAACAATGTTTCCCTATACCGTTTAACCTTTTATTTTGTGTACTGTATTTATTTATTTTTTTTATTTGGGGGGGGTATTGTTACAAAGTAACATTAACATTTTTTACAACATTCTAGAATTTCCTTAACACTCTGAGAGATATAGACTCTAAGATTACTCTTAGTTGTATATCTACTTGATAGCTCTGCATTTGACAATATAACTTCATGAGGTCTGCAAACAACTTCAGAATCGCAAAGAATCTCGCTATTCATCGGCCTCCGTTAAAGGTAGAAGGTAGTGGAGAGGGCGATCTGTGAGGGCTCAGTTGATTGTGGGAAAAATCACACCTTGGGAGCTGCCTGTGATGCCATGCAAATGCGGAGCAATTCCAGCAAAAGGGGACAGACACAGCATCGCTTTCATCCATTTTATTGAGCCTCTACCCTCATCCTTAACCTCTGATAAACAAACACAGCTACCTTCTCAATTTGGTTAGGGTGCCATTTAGGATTGTACAAGACCCCCTGCTGAAGCCATAGGCTATTTTGGAAGGCAGGAGGTTCCATAGGAAAGCTGTCCTAAGTTCCTCAGAACTGAGGGGACGACGTATAAATTCAAGCCTGAATTGAGTCATTGGGATTCAGACCTTTAGTTGGAAAATACTAGAGGAAGTGTATATGAAGTAATTCAGTATATGTCATTTTGCAGGTCTTGTGTTATAGCAATTCATGGCCTCACATTATCATTTTTTTTTCAGTTTACTACACAGGTCTGTATAGTAAAAAGGATATGTCAGTAATAATTAAAATATATTTTTTAAACTTAGTGATTATATAATGTAAAAAGAATACATTCTGACCTACAACAAAGAACCCCTACTTTGACATTTGGTGCAGAACATATTAATGAGATTCAAAACCCATCATCATTTTTAGAAAAACATGGTGTGGGTGTGTGTGTGTGTGTCTGTTTGTGCATACTTTCAGATTAGTAAGCGTTATATCAGTAGCAAGGCCTGTCCCCATCTGGTTTTATTATCATCAATTATATTAATTACATTGGTGAAATAAACTTAAAAATCATTACACTTCTATTGTTGTATAGCACTGTAGCTACCAATGTATTCAAGTAAGTCAATCAACCATCGAACACAAGGAAAGACTTGTTTTACAAGAAACGCGGTAAGACTCAAGCTGATCAACACACAACCCGGAAGAAAACAAGTGTTGGTGGGGGAGAAAAAGGCGACTCTCAGCTTAACAGCAGCTAACCGGGATGCTGGGAGACTCCGCTAAATCTGACATTATTATCTACATCAAAAAAGCTCAAGGGCAAATAATTAGCAAACGTTAACACAAGTAAGCCACCAACGTCATGTTTTACATGCTTTTATTTATTGACACTTCAGATTCATTTGCCACAGGACTTCAGGAGTGGCTGTATTTTTTTTTTTACATTACATGTTTAATAATGTTTCTTTTTTTAAATCGTTCTAAATCATAGTTGTTCCAAGATTGTGAGGAAAAAAAGCCACAAAAAACAACAACAAAAAACGAACAAAAAAAATTGCGCCTGATGCTGGCAAGGGATTTAGCGATGTAAAACCAGCAGCCAAACTGAAAGGAATAATTGAAACGCAAACACTGATCAAAGAGGGGATCAGAACCGACAGTTTAATTGTTTATATATGGGTCTTACGGGGAACCTGTTGACTTTTCCAATTGGAGCTGTAAACTTTTGTTTGTCCATGCATTTCTAAGACTGATTGTCAGAATGATCTGAACAATTACTGCCCAAATGTGTTTGCCAGCTAACAGTGGACCCGCTCACTCCCCTAAAAAGATCAAAGTGGAAGATCCCTCCCTTTCATTTCCTTTCAGTGCATGTCAATTCAGCTGGAAAGCCAACCATAAATGATCTTCCCCAAAGTTCCAACACTGGGGACATGGACACCGAGAGTGCATAACTTTTATGCGAAAGCTAAAAAAATGCATATATCAATTATTCAGTGGTGCTCATCTGACCAAAGATGCGTATGTTCAGTACAGAGAGAAGGCCAGGGCCTTATACTATTCTGTAGTTCCCCAGCATAAGCTGGATAACATGACACCATGCGTCATAAAAAACAATAAAATAAAATGAGGTGAGATTAATAACATGACATTAAAAAAAACACAAAAATGTCATTGACTGCTCTTTATGTAAACAATCTTTTAACCACAATGCCTTCTCGTCGAGGTGTTCTTGCAGATTAACGTTTTTTTTGTGTGAATGGCACTGACTCGGGCCATGCTTCCTTTAAAACTTTTAAAGAATGGTAACGTATAGCTTGGTGCATGCACTCAACATACCAATTTAGCCCGTTAAACAACACAAATCACGTGTTCTTTGAAGATGACATGAGCACAAAAGAATGCATCTCGTGCCATTGTTTAGCTCAGGCTATCTTCAAAAGCTCTTTTACAAGGGCTAAAAACCACAGTAAAAGACAAGACGTAAAGAAAACTTAGTGAAACCGTCTTGTGCAAATAATAGGATGCATCAATTTAGCACCATTCACATATTTCTATTCCTTAGTCTAACGCTCCACCTTGGAATAACAACCATACTTCCCTCCTCAATATGGCGATTCAGGCATTTTCACTTCTATCCAAAAAAAACACAAACCTTTGATCTGATCACATATAAGCTGTATTCTTGTATATCAGTTTAATTTTCCAAAATAAAACACCAGGCTCACTGATGACTCATCTGATCATATTTCTGGGGGTCGATTATTTTCACCATCACACTGTTTTTAACTGCTCCGCTGATTGCATGAAAAGCAGGAGAAAGGTGTAGCCTATAAAGGTACAGATGGAGAATGAGAGGAGATGTCCAGTCTCTGTACCCGTGCCTC
Organism: Synaphobranchus kaupii; assembly: GCA_029718625.1. Lineage (NCBI taxonomy): Eukaryota > Metazoa > Chordata > Actinopteri > Anguilliformes > Synaphobranchidae > Synaphobranchus > Synaphobranchus kaupii. The sequence goes on from CM056380.1 coordinate 62,302,847, forward strand.
TCCACAAAGTCTGCAGGCCTCACGATCCACACACCTGCAGACCTCACGATCCACACACCTGCAGACCTCACGATCCACACACCTGCAGACCTCACGATCCACACACCTGCAGACCTCACAATCCACACACCTGCAGACCTCACGATCCACACACCTGCAGACCTCATGATCCACACACCTGCAGGCCTCACGATCCACATACCTGCAGACCTCACGATCCACACACCTGCAGGCCTCACGATCCACACACCTGCAGACCTCACGATCCACACACCTGCAGACCTCACGATCCACACACCTGCAGACCTCACGATCCACACACTGCAGACCTCATGATCCACACACCTGCAGACCTCATGATCCACACACCTGCAGACCTCATGATCCACACACCTGCAGACCTCACGATCCACACACCTGCAGACCTCACGATCCACACACCTGCAGACCTCACGATCCACACCTGCAGACCTCATGATCCACACACCTGCAGACCTCATGATCCACACACCTGCAGACCTCATGATCCACACACCTGCAGACCTCACGATCCACACACCTGCAGACCTCACGATCCACACACCTGCAGACCTCATGATCCACACACCTGCAGACCTCATGATCCACACACCTGCAGACCTCATGATCCACACACCTGCAGACCTCACGATCCACACACCTGCAGACCTCACGATCCACACACCTGCAGGCCACAACCTGACAGACGTCCTTCTCAGAGTGAAAGTCAAACCCTAAACCTGCCATGAAAATGTATCCACTTAAATAAAACCGAACAAACAGGGAGAAGCCGCAGCTCAGGGTTTCTGCGCGCTAATATCTGTGACAGGGGGTTGAATGGGGAGCGCTCAGAGACCCGAGACCGCGGAGCGATGCTCTGCTCTGAATAACCCGGCCTCCGCATTCAAAGAGATGGGGTCAGGCCACCACTTTGGGCCAAACAAAAGCAACCACCAAGTAGTTGCATTTCTTACAATCACATACCATAACCCCCTGATCAAACGGGCCTTTGTGGCACAAAAAAGAAGAAGAAAAAAACATGTTATACAATGATGGCTTTGAATAATTACATGAGAAGGGGTCAGCCACCAATAACCGCAGTGGGGCTATTTGTAGAAATGGAGAGAAAAAGAAATGAGAGGGCTCGTGTGCAGAGCATGCTACGGACTGTAGGAGGTGGGAAATTAAAAAGGGATGGGTGACAACAATAACGGGATGGCAAAAAGCTCAACTGAGCACAACGCTTTTTGAGGAAAAGGCATCTACACATACCGAACAAAAGCAAGCCTCCTTTTGTATGTCACATGTGAGACTTTACTGTAACTGTACCAGAATGCCTGAATCATACTATTTATTTCATTGGATTCTGCTTTGGAGTCTGCAAGCCTATTCTGTGGTGAAAACCCAGGTTGAGGTCAATTCCATTTTCAATTCAGTGAATTCACAAAACTAATTGAAATTCAACCCATGAACCGAAAGAAATTATAATATTGTGGGCATGTTTCAATTCATGAACTGATTTTCAACTCATTTTTGTGAACTGGCCGAATTGAAAATGGAACAGACCCCCCCAGCCCTGGTGAAAAGTAAGAGTCTTCATAGAGTCACACGAGTGTCCCAGTGAATTTTGTAGAGCACAACCACTGACTGCATTTCCTGTGAGGGACATGTGTGTGTGAGCTGGGAGTTTGTCCCCTGCTGTTCTCCGCTGTGACCACAGAGGGAGAGCTGTACTAGACTCTCCCAAAATGCACAAGGACAGCTGCTCCCTAGAGGTGGAACAAAATGAACTAAGAGAGATATCACTCACATTTTTCCCTGGGACCTTCAAAGTAAGATTGCTTGAATTATATATTTATCAATGATAGAAATGAACAGTGTCCCCACCTATTATTTGCCTATTTTAAATCTTTGATATACCACATATACTGACGTGCTTTTCAGCTATTCTAAGAGGGATTGTGTGCTTAACTACATAAATGAAAATAAAGCAAAACAAAAAGGAAAGCTAAATTGTTATTTATCTTTAGCTTTGCAGTTTAACAATGACTGTTTAATAAATAACTGAATATTTTGGAAACAAGGAGCAATACATACACACAATTATTTAATATATGTCCATGACATGGGACAGACAGCCTTACAGCATAAACTACATTTTTACAGAATATTTCAATTAAATCATCTATAATCGATAATGCAATATACGGTTAAAAATAAGCAAGCTCCACTCGTGTTGTTTGCAAATAATACGCGCAATTATTTTACATTCTTAGAACAGTGTATATTAAACAGATAAATAATTACGAAACGTTGTTTTTAAACATAGGCTACAAAATAATTATATTCAAAGACATGCCATTTAAGAACGGAACGCTTGCGCTCGCAATGGGAGGTTCAATTTGATTGACGAACACATATCACGTGGTCCTGGGTTGGTTCTGGAATGGCTTCCTGCTTGTCTCTAGACGTTTCGAAAATATGGAAAACTGTACATTACAGCGAAATACTGTGAGACAACGTTGCCATTTAGGCGTCCACGGAAATATCCGAAATAAATACAGGACAACAGCAAAAACGAGAAAGGAAACAATATTAAAAATAAGTCAAGATGTTTATATTTCAGTTAACAGAAGACACGTTGTACCTCATCCTTTCCTATTTGGATTGCAAATCTCTCTGCCGGTTTTCTCAATCTTGTAAGACATTTCACCATTTCACTAACCGTGACGTTGTCTGGAGGAGGATAGCCAGAAAATGCATCAACACTGGACTCACAAGACAAGGAACAGATATGTAAGATAACATATTTGTGTCATGAAAGTTCTGCAGTAATGGGCGCCGTAGTACGCCCTACGCAGCAATGCAATTTTACGTGATTACGTAGTATTCGTACTTGCTCGAGCGTATTGTCACGTCATCATCGTTTTGAAAGATGAGTAGGTTGCAGCAGATTTCCGCTTTTCTTATTTTAAAAGATTACACTTCTATACTTAAAGGATGACATATTCCTGGAAACGTCCAATAAATAATGAACATCACATTTTAAGCCCCTGGATGGTTCGCATGATAAATACTAAACGAGAGCTGTGAGATTCTTCCGATTACATGCATTTAGTGTCCAATATGCTGATATGTGTTGAGTCAATTTGTTAATATGGTCAAATAAATTCACAAAAGGGTCCGGTGTCCACATATGTTACACATTTCGGTGTAAGGACAAGGTAAATCTTGATGTAGTTAAAAGTTAGAATGCAGTGACCTCTTCATAGCGTAGGCTATCTATGAATGTAAACAGTCAGTACATTTCTATTGTAAAATGAGGGACTAGTTTTCACACCTGACTGGGTCAGCCTACTTTGGGTCTGTGTCTTGGCTGGTTCCAGAAGAGGCCAGAGCCTGTGGTTCTTATTGGCATTATTTGTACTTGCAATTCAATGTTCATTTGGGTAGTTTTGTTCTTGTTTTTATAACTTAGTTTAATGTACAATAGGGCAGTTGACAATGTAGAGGCTGCACTTCTTGAAGTTGTTGTCTCTCTTGGGACTATACTTCCACCCTCTAGGGAATTACTGCACTTCGATTCCATTGCATATGTGTAAATTGTATTGTAAGTCACTCTGGGGAGGGAAAAAGCCCCTGCTAAACATCAGAAAATTAAAGTAAAGGTCTGGGCTGCCCTCCAGGATTAGCAAGATTATATCTGTAAGGTAGAAAGGTGGGATGGGCTTAAAGCAGTCTATATGTTGAATGATACAGTGATGTGTAATATAATGTGTTATACAGTGGTTGTTTGAATGTGACATCCACGTTATATGGGTAGTCAGATTGCAGATGGGAAGGATGTTGTCAACCAAGGAGTGATGACTCACCACAACACTCAATATCTATTTCTTATTTACTTGGAATTAATATGAAATGTAATACATATATTTGTTATGGACCATGTAAAATATTTGAAGTCTTACCTATTGTAACTAAACTATAACTAAAATCTAGGCTAATATTTCACCTCCAGTCCCATTTTGGGTATTGCGCTAGATATTCTCTAGCATAGTCACCTCAGACAACACTTTGGTTTCACATGTTGAGGATGTCTGTATACCTTGCATTGTGCGGCCGTACTATAGCTGCACAAATGAACCACTCTGTTTTATGTCTGTTTTTCTCACCCGTCCTGCAAATAATTGTTTGCTCCAATGCTCCAGTCCAGTAGAGTACATGCATGATCCATTCCAGTACACTGAAACCAACCAAGGGGCCAAGACTGGGCTTTCGTTTTGAAGCTCACTTCCTGGTTAGGCTGGGAGCGGCAATTGTGCCGTTGCTCACTAGCGCCACTGGGATTGGCTCCAGTATAGGTCTTTCACCATGTAAGTTAATGGCAGCAATGTGGTCAAAATACTCAGTCAATAAATTTTTCCCACAAAAAAATTTAATTGCAATAGGTGCCTTTCCTTCATCTAATGCCTCTGCATGTGGTGATTTTTTAAAATATTGTGTCGTTTGGACAGGGTATTAACATTTGTTCTGGACCAATCAGAGGGACAGGTTGAGTCCTCTTCAGCTCCACGGAGCAGACGCAGTTTGTACAAACTGGCGGCGAAAAATGCATCCGGAGCTTCAATTTGGTTCTTACGAGGCCGTGGGAAGGCAATGGGTCACAGTGACTTTGTCCATATTTTTATACTGTCTATGAAACCAACCTACTTTTAATAAGAAAATGGAGGAAAATGCATGAGGTCCAGAGCGTGTCGACACTGGTCATGGCAGTTTTTCAACTTTAGGCCTAATTTAAATGGATCATTTGAATATTTCAACAAGATGTTCCTGCTACTGTCCATCCAGAAGGACTGAAAGACATGTGTCTGAGTAGAAAGTCACTCAAAGTGAAATGTAATCTCAACTTTATAGCTTGGGAACCCTTTGCCAATTCCCCTGGTAGGCCAGAATGTCCAAGGAGAAGGACTGGCTCTCATCCATCGTGGTATTTCTGTAGCTTCCCACATCACAGGTTTCCTACATTAATGAAAATGGCATTAATTAAAATAAGCATTGGTTTGACATTTTGGTTTGTAGTGTTACTGTAAATTCATTTCATGTCAGCGTTGACAACTGTGGTTGACCACAACTCCCAGTGGTATGAAATCCACAAGCTATTCCTGCTCTCCTCTACATACAGTACCCTGCAATCTGGTATGAGACAAATGAGAATCTACGAGCTATTATAAAACCATTAAAAGTTATTTTATGGTAAATCAGCTTGGTCATGAGTTAATATTTGTTTTTTGGAAACTGTATTTGTAGGCAGAAATCACTCTTCTCAGTTATTATAATGTTAGCCATTATTATTTCTTTCTGGGAGAATCCCTCAGTAGTTTCTTCACAGTCAGATTCAACGCTGCAGTTATAAGAGAAAATTGCGCTTGACATCATTTGACATATGAGGTCAGACTGATGATTATCTGCTTTATGATTGGTCATTTTCAGGTACCCGCAGCTCCCGCTGAAGGACAGAGTGAAGGTCTCTCAGCACTGGCGCAAGGGTCAGTGTAGGGAGGAGATCTTGTTGAAGTGGAAGACAAAGTAAGTTCAGAGAAATTAGGGGTCTGCTGCTTTTCAAAACTGTCCCTTGCAAATCATTGCGGCTCACCAGCACGTTATGTATTCAGGGGGCTGGGTGCCAATATTTTTTATATTTGAGTTCTTGGAAGGGACTAGGGAAAAGCTTGCATTGGTGTGCGACCGCAGTTTATGGAACAGTCCCAGTTAAGACACTGAAAGCAGTGGAGCTGTGTCAAACACACATCTTTTTACACGTTCACAACACATTTTTTATGCATGTCTATCATATTTTATAGCAAAAATAGTGCAGTGGTTTAAAAATATATATTTTTGTTTCTGCAGATTTATTTAATCAAACCGCCAAAAACACAAACACATCAACAGTGAATGACTGAATGCGAACAAGATCTCATCTCATCTGATGTGCAGTTCTACCCAATTTCCATCATTAGCTAAGTTACTGAATATATAAGATCTGGAACTGTTAATATAATATATAATGCTCCTTATAAAATATATGCATTTTTAAATTATATACAAAACAAGAATTGAGATCAATATCAAGCCACATGAGGTGATCTCATAGTAGAGAGAAAATCACGTGTGGACAGTGGGCTGGTACAGAAAATCGCAGAGAGGAATGCACCTGTTTTTAACCCCCGAGAACGTCGCAGGTGTGCAGGGAAGCCCAGTGACGTTTTATTCAACATCAATCTCAGAGGTACTTTTCTAACTTATTTAGGGAAAGGAGAAATGCATACGCATAATATATTCGTCAATCATCACATTTGTAAATATGATCAGAGAGAACATGGCCTATGTCATAGTCTCAAGACTATTCTGGGTTATTTCGTAATATAATGTCTATTGGCTTAGGCTACTCTAAAAGTAAGAAAAGCTGGCAAAACTATGCAGGTGTCCGTAAGAGTATGTGTTTTTTTTACTTTTTGGTTTTAACACAACTCGGAACAGTAAACCAGCACAATCTAAGCTGGGGAACAGCTGGCTAAGTTAATATTCCAAAGAAGCATTTTCACCACATGTTAGGAATGTATAGCTTGGGGTACAAGAGAGTTTTTTTAAAATCACAATCAATGTCAGTAAAGTCAGAATTACAAAGCATTTATTAATTTTGCTACTTTGTTTAGACTTTGACAGGCAGGCTTGGATTTGAGCTAATGGCTTGGTCCTTAACGTAAAGCTTTAAAGTTATATTTTTTAGGGCTTTCCAGCTTTATTGGACAGCAGAGTGTAGAGAGACAGGAAGAATGGGAGTGAGAGAAAGAGAGAGACATGCCCCAAAGGTCGCACGGCCGGATTCTAATCAGCCAATGTGGTAGCTCGCAATGAGCATGTGGACGGTGCTCTTACAGGCTACGCCACCGAGACACTCCTTGCTCCTTAACTTTTAAATAATACATTGCTTAGTGTTTTTCTGTTTCTTTTGTTTTGTTTGTTTGTTTTTTACACAACATAATGTGCTTCGTGAAACACATAAAAAGGTAGACTTGCATTTAAAATTGTTGTGCAAAGAAAAGGATAAAAGTACAGTGAACTAGTTTGGACACATTTTTTAAATGAGTTGCTTGATTTCAGTTGGGTGACAAGTTGGAAAAAAAAAATGTGTCTAAAGAGCTAAGCCTGTTTTTATTGTTTGACACTGGATTTATTTATTTTGTCTTTTGGTTGAACCCATTACTTTTTTTTACACTTGTGCAGCCATCATTGTATTTTTTTTCAGTCTTTTCAGTACAGAAATGGTAGAACACCAAACGCAGGAGCAATTATCCATTCTTTGATTGTGTTCCTGCCCAGCTTGTTGCCATGGATGCAGTTAGACGGAGACGTGCTGTATCTGTCGCAGGCGGCTGACATCGGGGTGTACTACCTGCAGGGAGACCAGGGGAGGCTGAGGCGGAAGCCTGTGCTCCTCCACACTGGGCACAGCGAGGACGTGTGCAGATTTGTTTTGACGGACACCCACCTCATCAGCGCTGGAGGGTAATGTCCAACAATAGCCGCCTTCTCTGATGTTTAAAAGCAGAATTCCCTTTCTTTGCAAAAGTTTTTTTCCCCCTCCCCCCCTGCGTTTGAGGAATATTTCACTTAATCCCAAGATTTTGACAAATGATCGAAACCCAAACAACATATAAAGAAAGTTGAATCGGCTGTACATCTCCCGTCCTGGGTTGGAAAACTGCTCAGAGTTCATCTCAACAAAGTGTCTTACTTCTCAATGTTCTATGTGATGGCTACGTAGCATAGCTGTTGCACCATTTTGTGCCATTAAAAGGTGTGTGAGAGTGTCACTACGGAGAGAATTCAAATTTAAAATGGCAACCTTCGGGTTGCAATGCTAACAGTGTTACAACTCAGACTGTGCCTCTCTGGTCAGGGTGGTATGGTAATCATTCTTTCCTTTGTTTCCCCCTTAAGGGATGGTAAGATCATTCTGCATCATAGAAGGAATTCTTTCTGGGTGGAATGTTCTGGTCATAACCAGGAAGTGAACTGCATTGACAGTAAAGGTGGAGTCATCGTGAGTGGTTCCAGAGACAGAACTGCTCGGGTAAGACGGAGTAAGCTGTGTGTGTGTTTTACAGAAACATCTTGCTCATTCAATTCACGTATTTTAGTGGTTTTCCTGTTTTATACATAGCATATAAATTAAGAGTTCCCCCCATTCATTTATTCAACTAACAAGTCATTGAATGGGGTCTTTTTAATTTGCGTTTGACATTCACATATTCTATATATACAGTCAAGCCGGAAAGTCTGCACACCCCTTTCACCTTCTCCACATTTTATTACGTTACAGACATATTCTACAATAGATTGAGTTCATTTTTTGTCTCAAAATTCTACACAAAATAGCCCATAATGACAAAGTGAAAACTGGTTTTTAGACATTTGTGCTAATTTATTAAAAATCAAAATGTAAAATATCATATGTACACAAGTGTGCACACCCTTTGATATGACACCCAAAAGTGAGCTGAGGTGCATTTTGTTTCCACTGATACTGCTTGAGATGTTTCAACAACTTAATTGGAGTCCACCTGTGATAAATTCAATTGATTGGCCATGATTGGGGATTGCCAACACCTGCCAATATAAAGTCCCACAGTTGAGCAAACTCCAAGCCATGGGGTCAAAGGAATTATCTGCAGACCTCAGGAACAGGATTGTGTCAAGGCATAGATCTGGAGAAGGGTACGGAAAAATCTCTGCAGCTTTACAGGTCCCAAAGAGCACAGTGGCCACCATCATTCGTAAATGGACGAAGTTTGGAACCACCAAGAATCTTCCTAGACCTGGCCGCCCGGCCAAACTGAGCAATCGGGGAAGACGGGCCTTAGCCAGGGAGGTGAGCAGGAACCCTAGGGTCACTCTGACAGAGCTCCAGCGTATCCTTGTGGAGATGGGAGAACCTTTCAGAAGATCAACCATCCAGGCAGCACTCCACCAATCCGGCCTTTATGGTAGAGTGGCCAGACGGAAGCCCCTCCTTAGTAAAAGGCACATCACAGCCCGCTTGGAGTTTGCCAAAAGGCACCTAGAGGACTCTCAAACCATGAGAATCAAGATCTGATGAAACCAAAATATAACTTTTTGGCCTGAATACCAAGCGTCACGTCTGGAGGAAACCAGGCACCGCTCATCACCTGGCTAATACCATCCCTACAGTGAAGCATGGCGGTGGCAGCATCATGATGTGGGGATGTTTTTCAGCAGCGGGAACATTACATTATTACATTACAGGCATTTAGCAGACGCTCTTATCCAGAGCGACTTACACAAACTTTTAGCATTTCTTTTACATATATTATCCAATTATACAGCTGGATATATACAATTCAGGTTAAGTACCTTGCTCAAGGGTACAACGGCAGTGTCCAACCTTTCAGTTACAAGGCTAGTTCCTTAACCATTATACTACACTGCCGCCATTACGGGGCGACTAGTCCTGATAGAGGGAAAGATGAATGCAGCTAAGTACACCAAGATCCTTGAAGAAAACCTGCTCCAGAGCACTCTGGACCTCAGACTGGGGCGAAGGTTTACCTTCCAATATGACAACGACCGGAAGCACACAGCCAAGAGAACAAAGGAGTGGCTTCGGAGAAAGTCTGTGCATGTCCTTGAGTGGCCCAGCCAGAGCCCAGACCTGAATCCAATTGAACATCTGTGGAAAGAGCTGAAAATGGCTGGGTACCGACGCTCCCCATCCGACCTGACAGAGCTTGCAAGGATATGCCAAGAGGAATGGGCAAAAATGTCCAGAAACAAGTGTGCCAAGCTCGTAGCTTCTTTACCAAGACGCCTTGAAGCTGTAATCGCTGCCAAAGGTGCAGCAACCAAGTATTAGGCTAAGGGTGTGTACAGATATGTAACCCCTAAATAACCTATTTTTGTCAGTAAAATAAAATTGCATATTTTCTAAAAACCTGTTTTCACTTCGTCATTATTGGTTATTGTGTGTAGATGTTTGAGGCAAAAAAATGAACTCAATCTATTGTAGTATAAGTCTGTAACGTAATAAAACGTGGAGAAGGTGAAAGGGGTGTGCAGACTTTCCAGCTTGACTGTATGGAGGTATCTTTAGAAAATACTAATATTGAAAGCTGGATTTATTATACTTTTTTTGCTTTGTGTTTGTCAGCAGAAATTGAATTGGGTACTGGCCTGAACACAGTGTTGAAGACAGATAGTTATTTTTTCCCCCCTGATTTCACACAGTATAGTTTATGGGTAGTCTACCAGAATCTGGTATTGTCAACTTTCTTGCAGGCTCCCATTTTTATAAGTGGAATATACTGGAAATATATTGAAATAAAATATATTGTTGATATTTCAACACTTGACAATATATCGACAACTACACACATTACTGCAACTATCAAATATTGTTATTCCTTTTTTAATACATTTCTGTGAAATATATTTATCAATATATATTTTTAAAAGTCTTCACTGGTTTAATTTATGCCAAATGTATTGCAGATTTTGATAAGAAAAACATTGTAAAAAATAAAATAAAATAAAATAAAAAAATAAAAAAGTAAATCTTAACCACTATTTAGACTTAGACTGGTTATTGTTTGTATTGATACAATCAGCTTTGTTGGAGTTTGTATATGTGCTAGAAGTGTCATTTTGAGACCATTTTAGCTGCCCTATAGAAGTGAATGTAGAGAAACAAATACCCTACTCTGGATTATCACCCCAGGGGAGCACAGAGCAACTAACAAACATATTTTGCCATCATTTGGACTCATATCATGGCCAGGTAACTGCACAACCCAAAGTTCTACCAAACTTCAGTTGTGCTTTAAGAGACTTTTAAGACTATGATTGCGTGGCTCTCTGTTGACCTGGGTTGGGGACCCCCTGCTTTAGAGTAACTCGTCCCTGTCAAATCATCCCTCTACACACGCTGCCCCTTCCCGTCCTGGACACTACACCCATGGACATCAGTTATTAAAGGGCATGGGACAGATGTCAGCTGTCCAGTTCCACAGTTTGTTTCTTGATTGCACCTTTGTGTGAATTATCATAATCAGCAAGCTTAGCAGTTCAAGTATTAAATATACAAGTTTTTGCCTTTTTTTAATGATACATGCATCTAAAAAACTTTATTAAAAAAACTTGTTTGCAAAAACAAGTTTCCATATTTCACATTTAGGCCTCCATTGAGTAAAATACTGTTTGACGAAGTAAAGCTGTTTGAAGGGTCTTTGATAAACACACTGAGGTAGAGCAAGTCTGAATAAAGATTCATTGCAGTAGACAGCATTGCTCCCATCGTGGGGGCATGGCACTTGTTCTCATCCTGATGTAATGGATGAGAATGGAGAAATCCTAACTAGTACTGTTGCCAAGTTGGCACCCAGTTGGCAGCTAAAGTATTACACAGGGCCACATTACGCTCTGTGTTCCTTTCTGTGAACATATATTGTGCACAGGAAGTAGGCTAGTTAAACATTAGGACTGCTGAATTAATGATGAAACCCTTTAGCCGATTAATATAAATTGTTTTGAAAAGTGATTTCATATGGATATTTTCTAAGATAATTATTGCTTCCCATCTGTCATTTTTTAAAACAATGTTTGTCTAATGGAGGATATATTATTGTTACTCTTAGCTATTGCATTTTCAGCTGGATATGTATTATATTTACATAATTACAGCCATGCATGTGATAGTGTTTTTTTAAATACATTGTCCTATCCCAAATATGACTGAAAACAAACATTTAGTTCAATTTATTCAGTGACACGATGCATGATGCAGCATGTTTAATGTATTAATTAATTGATTCAGCCTTTCCAGATAGCACACTACAATACATTTTGCTTGGCCATCACAGATTATACTCTATATTAATAACCTATTGTTCAGCGTACTGATTACAGACTGCTTCAGTTACACCATTATATATTTTTTTACCTATGGACATGGGTACTATGAGGGTAATGATGTGCATTGTATGATGTCATGTATATTATGTGCATGGGTATGTGTTTTATGTAATTCTTTAGAACGTAGCAGCATTCCTTCTCCAAGACAAACTTTCCTAAAGGGATAATACATTTTATCTTATCATATAAGGGTTTTCTTTTCTGCTTTCAGAAATAATTCAGGGTATTGTAATGTTCCTTGCCAGTGCTTTTACGGGGCCTCGTTAGGCTTCTTTGAAAGACATTTGTAAAAGTTTACATTTGCACGGAGGCAAAATGATTTCCTAACTTGTCCAACAGCCCATACGATCATCACTTGAGGAAAATGTTTAATTCCAGTCATGGTCCATACTTTTCACAAGGTGCACCTGTGACAAACTGCACCAGTGCCATGTATTCTTTGAAGCAGTTTTACGTCAGGAAGTAATTTCATCCCCCTTCTTTTCCTCATCAGATATGGGCACTATCATCAAACCGACTTGGAGAATGTTTGCACACAATCCAAACTTTTGACAGGGTTTGGTCTGTGGCTATAAGTCCATCACAAAGGTAAGGACATCATATTTATTGAGGTAATTATTGAATCGGTGCTCTGTTTTAAATTTTGTATGAAATAAGTTTTTATCTAAGGTTATATGGACCATAGCTGCACTTTTCGAAAGGGGAAATGGGTCAGTTCTAAGACAAATACATGAATAAGTGGGTACATATTTGCCAATTTTGATGAACGACATTTTCTTCAAAACATCCAGTCAGCCTAATAGCCTCTATTTTTAATAGTCTGTATGTACAAATTATTCTTTGGTTTAAAGTTGCCCTAATGCTCATGTAGCCTATTGTACTGTAAGTTCAACTCAACATAAATTCAGTGTCAAATTAGTAAGAAACTGAATATAGAGGAAATGGCAAAAGACAGCGAACACCAGCGCAGGTGGCCAGACCTTCTATAAAGAGTCTTCAATTTATTGCCACGGTTCGCTTTGAAGTCAGTCGACACCTCTGAAATGCAGATGGCAGAGAATGTGATCCGTGCCCTAAATGCTTAGAAAGCAGAATTCAGTGCCCTCGTGGCATAAAACATGCGGATTACTCTTGATTTATTGCATCACACACACGGCTTTAACCTTTTCGTGATGCGGAAAAAAAAGAAAACGCTTGAAATTCTCCAGTGACCATGAATTTGGGTCACGCAGTGCTTTCCTTTAGATTTCGCCAGTGGCCACGATACCCCTGTGCCACCATGGGAACTCACTAACGGCGCGGTCCTTGACTGCTGTTGTGTGCACATGCCAATTAAAACCCTCTAAAACAAGTGGATTTGTGCTAGCTATCCCGTTTGTGTGAATACTTCTTAACTCACTAATATTTATGCAGCATGGTTTCCGGCATGGTTTCTTCAGTTCAAACTAGTAGTTCTGTGTAACTGCAGCAATGCATATGGCAGATGTATTTTTGCCTAACGAGATGGCCTCATAAAAAAAAAGAAAAAGAAAAAAATAGTGGCCGGATATCATGGCGAAGCAGGGTTACGTTTTCTGCCGCTTTGATTGCTCGGCCATGTACACACCCACACACTTAATGGCATACAGGCACATAAGACAGCACAGCCAGCTAATGCTTTCGGCCTCCTTCAATACACTAGACAGCGACTTTCGTTCCATTCGCTTTAAAGCCGCGGTATAAATGTAAACGAACTAGACCCAAACGACAAAGGCCGTCTTGCCCGATCTTGTCTATTTTGTTGCCGAAGTGGGACCATCTACCTGACCAGACCCTGGACTCCTGAGCCACCCAGCCGATTTATTAAGCCCCGGTGCCCCTGTCTCCTCAGCCAAGAATTTAAATTTCAGAATAAGAGACGATTATCCACGTCATTAATTCTCCCAATTTGATGGCTGAAATAGCAGGTCGTGAAACAGACTGCTGACTCCAGATAATGGAACCGCTCCTTTTAACATATTGACGACGGGAGAAGTTAATTAAAATTCCCAGGGATGAAGGTGTCAACTAACCTATAAACCCATCGCTTTTAAACAAATCACTCCTCGGGATCGCGGCAGCGGCCAGATGGAAGGAGGAAGGGAGGTAGCGTACGGCATCAAGCTTTTGTGTTGATCCGTTTCAGGCTGTTTAAATAACAATCCCAAACAGGGTTTTCCCCTTTTTTGGCAGCGGTTATTCTTTGCTCTGTGTCAAGTTTGTGGTGCGGTTCCCTCTCTCCTGAATACAGAACACCCTCTGTGAGACAGCATTTACATTTGTGTACTACAACCAAGGTGTTTAAACAAGCAATAACCTGAGACCTTATTGGAGTAACAGGCAAAACTGATTTGATTGTGGGTGATTTTGCATGCAGGACTTTTGCCTTGTCTTTAAGCTACTGACATTGTCTGCTAAAGCTGTTACAGACCTTGACAAAAATGCATGCTCCACTGTTTCTACAACTTAATTTCTCATATAATTAATTTAAAAAAAGATATGGCTCAAAGTCAACAATCAGAATCGTTCTAACTGCTGTTGCTTAAAAGCTTCTAGGTCGTAGCTAATGTACAGTATGTGTGCCACTTGTAGGCTATGTCGTTTCTACAGTAGGCCTAGTGTGTGACTGCTTTGAGGAGATGCATGGTTCAGTTTGTAATTAATAGATAATATAATGTCAAAGTTTAGGTGTGAAGTTTTTGAATATGATCAGCTTATTAGTACATTGCTAGTCAACTTTCTGGATTGATTGGTCCATATATCAGTTTTCATATTTAAATGAGCTCATTCCATTCATTTCAGAGATTGACTGATATATACCATAAACTTTCATTTTTTCTTATCAGTCAGAAACACATTTCCTAACACATGTCATCCTCATGAATCAAAATATGAAGGATGGAACCTGAGTTTTTTCATTAAGGTGCAGTGTGGAAAAATTTGAGCCACCATGCGTGTATGGGGGTGGGGGGGGGTGTTAAAGGCTAAAGGCAGAAATAATATACACACTGGATGTTTTGCCGATTGGTCCCTGGAGCTATGTTGAAAACGAGAAGGTCAGTCCATGGAAGGGGGATGGGGGTGTTGGGGGAAGCGGTGATTACACAATGTGTTTTAATTTGGAAAAGCTGAGAGAACGAGAAAGGGAGCCCCTTGTGTTGCAAATGTGATTGTTCCAGCTTCATGCTTGAGGTATCAAAAGAACAGGGGACTGAGCGGGACCCAGAGCTGCAGACAGCGGGTCCAGGGTAGTGTGCACAGGAGAGGGAGAGGAAAAGGCCAGCGTTCGGCCGCTACTTGTCCAGACCACAGATATCGCTATAGACTAACCAGATGGTCAACTCCTGTGGTCTTGCTTTCCTTCCTTCCATTTTTTCATGACAACAGGACTGCTCTGGTTAGTAACAGTTTATCGTGGTTCGAAATGCCCTTTGAAACTGTGTTGTAATTTTCAGATGCATCACGTTGGACTGTTTGAGAATTGGTGGAAGGGAGACGGAGCTTTCAGTCTTAAGAATATAGAGCTGAACATCTGGTTAGACTATAGTAATGTCTGTGTTCAGGCACTCAGGTGTTGGGGATTTATTGCCCCGACACCAATCTCACCCAGCGTTCGAAGCGCCGCGAAGAGAAAAAATGAGTGGGTGAAAGGAAATCTGGGCCTTGCTATTTTTCCAGCAAACTCCATCTCAGGCGTCCATTACTGGGATATTGTGTACATTTGAAGCCACGCCAGAGTCCATTCCCTGTCAGTGTAGATCTCTACAGCTCAGGTGATAAACCTCAACAGCGCACCCAGTCTTGTAACTTTCACGCACTTTGAATTCTTTTTTTTTTCTTCTATGATTGCCTTTCAGGTTGGAATTTTTGAGTTACACGGTCCACTGCTTAGCGAGTCGTTTGGGTCCGCCTTTGACAAGTAGTCCCACAGAACCCGGGTCCATTGTTGAACTTGTTCAATCTTCTGGAATAGCAATGGAAATAAAATCACATGTTGGCTGACGTGAATCTTTGTAACGATTCGGCAATAATAATTTCACTTTTATTCGCTCGAACGGCAAAGGGACCCCTCGTTTAAATTTAGTCTCGTTAGCCAATCAGTGAGATAATTCCAATTGTAGCAAGTAGTCAGCGTTTGGCCCACCCGCACACTCTTCATTTGGACGAGCAGCGCTTCTCCCTGGCTTTCATTTACAAACCCGTATCAAAGGAACATTGGCCATGCAGAACACCAAGAGTGACCCAAATTATTTCTGATTCTGGGTCTGTTACACATGGGCCTGCCCCTTTTCTCTGCAAAGCCTTTGTCTGCCATGGCAGGCCTCAGCCAGTCTGCCCATCAATGCAGATTCCACTGCCCTTAGCTTTCCGAAAGTCCTGATTGCTACTAATGGTTCCTAATTTACATACTTTCTTTCTCTATTATCTTTGGGACTGTTTTGTTCTGCTGGTGTGTACCTCTGAGAGTTTCAGAAATTACACATTTTGTTTTGTCGCAAGAGTAAACACATTCATTCATGCAATCTCTTTTTTCTTGCTGCTGTTGTTGTTGTGGTTCTTCAAGTCTGGATACCACTCTTGAATTCTGCAGTTATAATTTGTAATAATCACCGTAGGCAGTGTTTTTTCTAGCTAACCTCTTTGAAATGATTTTGAACAAGCTACAATATGAAAGGAACATGGTTTCAGTAGGTAAATGCAAAGTGGTCTCATTGGAAAAAATATATATATATGTACACTGACTTGAAGTGAAAATGAATTCTTCCTGGAAAAGGAAGACGGCTGTGTCCGAGTTAAACCATTTTTGAGACTTCCTTCATAAAACACTATAAACCTCTCCTGCATATTAGACAGTTTGACAGGGAAAACAAATGTGTATAATGTACAGTTATTCCTGCTAAACAGACATGGATTCTATGTACTAAACTTAATACTGTAAAATGACCAGCAAATAGACTGTGCAGCACACTAATAAGTTGTTCAGAAGTTTACAGTGGCCTTCAATGAGCTGATCAATAGCTGACCAAAAAGATACTTGATGATACAAGAAAGGCTTTACTCAATGTTTTCTGTGTTCTGCCTGTACTATGATTATTGTAACTTATTATTCGGACAAAGTGCAATGCATACTATAGTTTCATTACATTATTGCCTGTACTTAAAACAAGTATAAAAAATAAGTTGGAGATTATAGTTTATGGTTTCCCCAGTATACAGCTTGTGCAATAAATTCAGTAATATATTTCACTCCCAACTCTGGTTTCTGAAAATGAATGTGTATAGTCTGCATTGTTAACCTGTATTACTCTGGTAAAGCTAAAGACTGAAGAAATTAATAGAGTAGTAGCCGTTTTTGTTTTTAAAAGTTGCTTAAATACATTCTGCACTCCTCTCACGGTTCTGTTAGTTCAGTAACATCCATACAAATCTGTTGCACCATCCCCTTGTCTACTGCATACTTTGAATTGCAATTTATTTTGTAGAGTATGTGATTGATTTGGTTTCAGCTTTCTCTGTAAACCTTCAGAGCAATATTTCCGTTGAAGTGATGGGTTTTGGTAGCTTGGTAATGCAAGCAATAATGAATACATCAAATTACAGTACAAATACGAAGCAACAACTGCAATTAAATCAATTCAGATATTTAACATTCTAAAATAAGATGAATGTTTCTGAATCATTGTTTGTATTGTAAAGAAAAATCAGCGTACATTTACCTACACTTTCATAACTGACGTTGGACCCTAAAATACCTTACAAAAAAGTTACATGTGCAACAAGAGTGCCCCCTAGCCATTTCATCTCACCTGAAAATGTATGGACCAGCATCCTCCTTTCAAAACCAGTTTTTCTCCTATTTTAATCATATTCATTATTATCAACCGCACTTGTTGCATGGTTTAGTTTGAGCTCGTTAAACTTTGCCAAAACTGTCACTGGTCTATCTTATTTCCTCCCTAATTTCCAACCTGCATTAATGATGCATTGATGCAATGAAGTTATCATCAACTAAACCTTTTGTCAGCCATGAGTTTAGTTCCTTTTTTATGACAGAAGGAATTAAATCTGTCATTGCAATTTTTGTTTTACCTTTATGTTTCTGCAGTGTTCACACAGATTACACTCAAGCATCATCCAACCACATTTAGAGCACATTTATATAATTTTATTTGACATAGCCTAATATTGCATCATATAACATAACATGTAATATTGGACACATCCTTTTGTACATGTCTTCCGTATGATTCACACTGACTGCTTGTTGCCTCTTTCTCAGCATGTCAGCCATTAAGTATGTCAGTATAAGTAAAGGTAATCAATGGGGCAGCCCTATGCTGCAAACTCACTACTTTTGAAAAAGGCAGAAGTTGGTGTAGAAGATGGGCTCTTCAAATTAAATAGATGAGGGTTCAGGGTTTTAATTAAATTCTTCCACGGATTCTGATAATTGTCTATCCACACACAATTTCAAGCCATCCTCTGCTATACCTTCTAGTTTTCAGAGCATGAAGTTGTATGAAAGTGCCAGACCAAAATCAGTGCCACCCTCTCTTCGTTGGTAATAGTCTCATCCCAGGGAAATGTGCTGAAAAATGTATCTTGTGTATATCTCCATTTCCTCCTGTTAAAAAAAAAAAATACTGCTCTGAACAGCATAAAATAATCTGTATATTCTCTGCAAATTTGTATATTTGTTTCTGCCATTTTTGAAACATGTTTATTATGTTATAGATATGTTACTACACATGTAGAAACAAGTACATTTCCACAAAGATACTTAGTTACACTATAACAGAGTACTTGCCTTTATAAAGAAGGCTGGGCACAATATATCTCGGTGTAATCTGCAACAACAAAATTGGTTATTCTAGAATTACACAGTGTAAACTTGAAATACAGATACACCTGCACACACTTCCTCTCCGTGTATACATGTTTTATTTAGATATGGCAGGAAATTTAGTGTTTAGTGTGCTCTCTACCTGGCCTCGTATAAATATCCGCCTTATCACTAACAATGATGCGCTGTCAAAGGGCTGAAACGAGCCCATATGCCTTCTGAGAATCCACCTGAATTTGTGTGTCTGAGTGGGAATGACTGGGACTTCCCTGTGGAGGGCCCAAACTAAGCGTCAAAGGGCCCATCACACAAAGGCTTGCGGTGAGGAGGGGGGGGTCCCACGGTGAGGAGGGGGGGTCCGAGCTGACCACTCCAAAGGATGGGGGCTGCAAGCCACTGAAGGGAGAAGCAACCCCAAGGAGAACTGAGAAAAGGGGACCATATTTCGGGTTTTGTTTTGTCTTGAACTCGTCAAGCACAACTACAAAGTTGTTGCAGGGCAGAGCCTTTGAAAGTTTCAAAAGAAAAGTGATTGTTGGATAAACCGCCCCGAATTGCCACTTTCTCACAACGGCGGGAGCGTCACCTCTGACCTCCGTACTAGAGTACAGGGAGGCATACTCCTATCCCACCCCCCATCCCCCACCCCACTCTGGCCCCATTGCTCCGCCCCACTCAACCGCAAAACTAAAATTCACGTTTTTCTCTGTGTCTCTCTCTCTCTAGAGCAGGTTGTGTCGTAGGAGTCAAGAATTCAATTAGTAAAAAAAAGAAAGAAAGAAAGAAAAAGGCTGCAACAATAAAGCGATAAGGGACTGAATGTGAGTTCCCACACGCTAAACACAGGCAGCTTTCTGCTGAAAGCTCAGCAAGGGAGCCAGCCTCTGTCAGCAGGTGGTGTTCCAAATAATTGCAGTCAATATGCCCCTTCTATGCAGACATTCTAGGAGCAGATCATTAGGCACATGCCTTATACAGGTGTTACCAGCGGAACATTTGAGATGGAAACTTTTGTAGTGCCTAAAAAGGATTTTGATGAGGGGAGTATTCTTTTTTTGAAGGGAGAAAAGGGGGGGAAAAAAGAAAGAAAAAAAGACTTGTAATGTTCAAGAATGTGAGCTGAATTGAATGTTGCGTACATACAGGCTTTGGTGCATGCTGGCCTTGGTGCCTGTGGAGTGCTGCTACACTGAACGGCGCTGGTCCATCTGGCTAATGCATTTCTGGAAGATTTCTTAATAATGATTTAGAAATACATATATATTATGACATATATTCTGTGTTTCATATTTGATGTTTTATATTTCATTTTTTATGATCCTCTGGATTGAATACTCACACTGAAAATAACAAAAAGGTTTCGTTGTTGGTAGTGTAATATTAATGGTTTGGCAACTGGGCTTGTAATTCAAAGGTCGTGGGTAATTACCCAAATTTTGTGGCGTATTTTCATTTAAGCGGTAAGGTATATTGTTAACAATATTTGATGTATTATGAGTTAACATAGTTAACATTATTCATAGGTGTTGATTTTCATCATCTCGTTTTTAAAGTTCAAGGGATTGTGATTGTGCTTTGCTGGGTGTGTATTATGTGAGAAATGCATATTGAATTAACTCTTCAACAGGTCTTGATGCATTGTGACCATTTAGCTTTTTGCATTCATACTTGTGAAGAGGTTCAAGGTTCACCACCATGTCATATGTCGTAACAGGAAGGTCAGGTGACCTGGCACTGATGCTGCGACTACATCAATGTTTCGCAAGGCTACGTGGATGCAAATATGAGTTGATTGGTTCTCCTGTTGCCTTTATAGTAGTCCTTATGTTTTTCGTTGTTGTTTTTTTGCCCCCCCTAAATTGCCTCTGGGCTGTTCCATCCGGCTAAGCAAAAAGCTGTATGTGGAATGTCCCCCCTGACCTCAGACGGTGGGGACACAAACAGAAAGCCAAAAGGTCTGTGAACTGTGTGCGAGCAGGAGTGGAGCGCAGGGCGGGGGTGCTAATGCAGCCTGCAAAGACCCAGCCACGCTATTGTCTGCTCCAGGATGATATAAACGCATCATAACCCATTCAGTCCAAGCATTTTTAGGAGCTGGGATCAAAGCAGATTTACAAACTAGATACATCCATCCAACAAAGGCGGGGGTCAACCCAAACAAATTAACAGCCTTATAGGTTGAAAGGTTTGGATGGAGGGTTGGCATGTGTGGGATTGAGCCCTTTGAAATCCATATTTGCTTCAGTTTTCTCTGTATTTATTTTTTTTTTTACTAATTCTGTTTGTGCCCTGCATGTAGGATGCAGCTAGGTCCTGTTTTGCATTTGTTCTGTGAATACTATGTTATACTGAAGGGGGAGTTGTCACACCTGGACAGAAGCCATGAAATACAATTTAGCACATGGTATTCTGAAGAGACTTTGAGAGTTTGTGTTTTTTTGCTCTATCATGTGTTGCATATTTTGCAGACTAACTGACAACAATAACAAATTAAACTCACAGGTATTATCTCACAGGTATTGACTGAAAAGGAACTCTTTATTCCAGAGGCTTCACTCTCGTATACAACTATTATGCGGTTGTAGGTTTGGATGTTCTTGTTTTAAAGTAATTAAATGTTTATTTGGTTTCATTAAAATAAATATACAAGAATAAAGCAAGAAAAAATAAGATGGTTATACAGAAGTGTTCCTGTAGTTCAAAATTAATTATCCTAGTTTTTTAACTGTAGGCCTTTGGTGGCTTATCTTCAAACTTTTAATTAAGATTTTCATCAAGGGCTGTCCATGGATTATGGGTAAAATGTGTATGCATTCCAGTGCATGAGGAGACTATCCACAAAGACATAGATTTAAAAGGTGTCAAAAGTGAATGAGATGGTTTATTTGCGGTTGAATATTACCGGAAATTGACTCTAAATTATTTGCCTTTTGGCGGCCATTATGTTTCAGTTAAAGATCTGAATTTACCAGATGTAATGTCTGGGTGTCCATGCATGACCTGCACAAAGTTTTGCAGGCATGCATTCAGCAGTTGATGAGGAGATCGCAAATATTATTTAAACTGGGGGCCATCCAATAGGGGAGACCACAGCACCACCAAGTGTCTGATAAGCCCCTATTTTTATACAGTCTATGATAAGCCCCCTTCTGAGGGATTGGCTGTTGCACACCTGCCTAAAAGGTTGGGTGAGCTTTGAGCACTCAGTGTGCAAGATAGCAATGGAAGTGGACCAGCAAAAACAACAGGGCATCTATGCCTTCTAATGATAGTGAGTCATAATAATAATAATCAGAATATGAGTGGTGTTGCGCTACATTCGTCTCCACACTGTGTCCTCTACTATATTAGAATGTCTTCCGCCTGTGTCTTCAAGTACAAAGTGGGTTATTTAATTTTTTTTTTCAAAAAGCTAACAGCAGAGAGAGGTGCTGTCAGGTTCCAGTAAAGCGAGATAAGAGGGGAAATGCTGATTAAGTGTTAATAGCACAAATGAAGAGCAGGAGACTGAACTAAATGTAAAGTGTATGACCTGTTGTACTTGACTTCTGCACAACAAGAAGCAGAGGGGTGCACAGTTTCTCTATTAATGGCTCTCTGAAAGTGACATTCATACAGACTGAGACTTTCCTAAAATAGCAGCGTTAGCAAAAAAACACTGTGTGGTGGACCTTTTGCTTGACATCTGTTTGCTCTCTCAAAATGTGGCCCAATACCTCATAAGTCACACATTCCATCTGTGATTTGGATTTTCATTCTGATTGGCCAGAATATGTAAGAAAGTGCAAAGGAGGGAGGGGCTTTGAGAATGAAAGTGTCCTCAGAACAACTTCATCCTTGGGATACATTTTTTATTGAAGAATAACTGTAGTCCTATGTAATAAAATTATTAGAGTGCTCATAGTGGAGTGTTGGTTCATGATGAACCTAATCAGTTGCAATTTGCATAATAATAAAATGTTTTTGAACTTATGTCTAGCAATATTCATATTTTTTGAGATTATGGATATATATACCAGTGTGGATGTTGGGGTCCATACAATGGCTTTGACTGCCAGAACATTTGTAGAATTTTTTTCATGACTGTGTTAAAATGAATGTTGGATGGCAACACTGTGTCATGTTTACACAGATTGTTCATGCAGCTAAAATGTTTGCATGGATTTGAACCCTTTGAAGCCAACCTGATCCTCCCATATGACGGGGGCGCTACTGAGCATGTCCATAAAATAACTAATTTGATAATCCAACCAGCAAAGTGCTGCTAGTAACAAAGCATCCACTGCCTGTGGTGACTGATTAATTTATAGAGTCAATAGCGAGGCAGGGATGGTTAAGGAGGTGTGGGGACTGACTTTTGTGAGAGTGTATCGCTATGGTTACTGATTCTGCTGGGAAAGGGTCGGGGATCCATAGGGGATAGTAGGCTTTTCTTTCAGAAGATTGCAAAGAGGTACATGCAAGATGCAGACAGCTACTGAAAAGCCTAAACAATTTACGTACTTAACTTAAAATGTGCCGTTTCAATAAATTCAATTTGTGTAGTAATGAGTAATGAGTAGTTTGAGTGTCACTACACTACCTCACCCCTTTATTATCTCAGTGTTAAACAACCTTGAATCGCTTTGAAATCAGTTTCACAGTTCTGATGCAAATTGGCTCAATATTTAGTTTGTGTTTAACAGCGAGAGGACTAACAGTACATCAAACAGAATATTCACACTTCTGGTAATGAGCTTTTTTTCTGGATTTTTAAAACATTAAATACAAAGTACTTAATTCAGTCATACAAACAAAGACTAACTGAGCAGTACTGTTCATATATCGTATCATGGTTTTTTTTTTTTAAAAGAAAAACAAATAAATGCAACAGCCCTTTGGTATTTTAACTGAGTCCTGTCCTCATGAAAATAAACTCAGACACTAGGTTTAGCAGGTTTGTTGTCGTATGATATAGGTTTTTGAAAAATTGTTGCACATTCTATTTTTATACATTCTGTTTTTGTTAAATATAGGTAGAGCTCTAATCATCCAGCGATGTTATGTCATGATTGGACTTGAACTTCATTAAACAATGCACTTCCCTGTTGGGATTCTAAAAGCTGGCATATTTAGGAAACTCCTGAAAGCAGAAGTAATCACTGTGTGTGTGTTTTTTTTATTCCTCAGGGAGCAGTAAAGCATTGGATAATCCCATATGGTTAATTAATGCACTTTCTTCCAAACCAGTCACTTTAACTAATCACATTTACAGCACCAGGACACTGGTTAAATAGGACAAGGCCTTTCCTTTCTTTCTGAAATCTTCCACACCAGTTCATACATTGTTTTTTGCTTTCAACCACAATATAAAATGTGTCACCACAGTGGCTTATTGAGAACAGGGTACGGAATTAAAATGTTAAAATCGCACAGCCTGTATTTCTGCGAGTTGCGTGGTCCGCATTTGCGCTAGTTGCGCTTACGCTCCTGGTCGCAGAGCCTGTTATGCGCAGTAGGTTGGGCTGGGTCGGCTCTAACAATGTTGGTACTGTTGCAACTTCTTTCTCAGCAGGGGCTGAAGCAAAGTTTGTGTGACCCCGGCACTAATTTCATGCTACACAGTACTTTGAATAATGATGTCAACTGATTAGGTTACCAAAACGGCAGTTCTGGCCGAAAGCCCTGACATGTTCTAATCATCTGGAGGGATACCACATTTTTTGGGGCACAGGGCTTGAGGAGATGGGGGGTGGGGGGGGGGGGGGGGGGGGGGTTTCTGGTCAGGGATGGGAGGGGTGTACCCACATGAGGCGAGAGAGGCTTTGACCTTTACAGCTATAATATCACTGCAAATCCCTTTCAGATCAATCAGAACTTGTCTTTAAAAAAAAAAAAAAAAAAAGTATTTAATTGCGCTGTTCTATTTTTTCCCCTCCTCCCATTTTTTTTCACGATAGGACTCAGTGAGGGATGAGTAATCGAAGTAATAGAGAGTAATAAGGGCCTGGATGAGAGAGCTTGCATTTGCCCCTATTGTATCTTGTGTCACAACAGGTCAGAGGTCATGGAGGCTGCATATTCTGTTGGGGCACATTGCCTTCATTGGGGCAAATTAGTTTACCCAACAGTAATTAAAATGCCAGCGCAGGCCCACAGAGCTGAATACGCTTGATGGGTCACCACTAACCGGGTTGACAGCTGCCATGTCTGTCTCTGCCAATCTGCATCGGCACTCATTGGAAAACCCAACTGAAGCACCAGGCAGGCATGGCAGCTTGTCCTCTCCAACCCCTTTTTTAATCCCTTCATTTATAGCCTTTCTTTCTGCCGGTTTCCCTTGATTTTGGTTTTATTGGACACAAATCCTTACATTTATGTATGTCCTTTTCCAGAATCCCAGGTACTGTGCTTGAGCGATTTAGAGTTTTAGGCTCTCTCTCTTCTCTCTATCTCTCTACCTCACACGCTTTATGTGTGTGCCTTCATGGTTATGACATTGTTACGATCGGGTATCACAGTAGAGTGTCATTTTAAGAATGTGTTTGAGAATCCCTCCCGTCAACTCTCTCAGCCACCCTTTCCAGTTGAGGTGTCCGTTTGAGGTGTGTGTGTGTGTGTGTGTGTGTTTGTATGTCTGTGTGTGTGTGCGTTTGTATGTCTGTGTGTGTGTGCGCTCATTGGCAATCCTCATATGGCCCTTTTCCATACCAAACTGGCCCATAAAAGTTGGCGCTGGTGTGTACAGTGGGGTGTACTGTTTATTCAGACTCTGCATGTGTGGACCGCACTGTGCCCCTTTGCCTGGGTTTTCTCAAAGCCGCAGGAGCCTCAGATTGCAGGGGAGGGGAGGGACACGGCAGGACACTCTGGGCGTGCGCAGGGGGGGGGGGGGGGGCGCATTTTTTCACTCGGCCCATTGTACACCCCACCTTTGAGCACAATACTGGGAGGGGTGCGTATCTCACCACAGAGACCCCGGAGCTGGGCCTGGTCTGGGCCGTCCCGCTGGGGGGCCCTAATCCCCTTCGCGGGCAGGTCATAACCACAGCCGAAATTAAAACAACAGAGCCCCCCCACACCCCCTTATCCACCCACCACCCCCCACCCTAGGCTCTTTTACACCCTGCATACCTGGGCCGCTAATGTCAGCCTGTCACCCCAAATCAAAGAGGCACCAAGTGTTTTTGTTTCTCTTCCTTTTATTCCTCTTGTGAATGAAGGCCTCTTTCTAACTGCTGGACCCCCCTGCCCCCCCAGCCCAGACGAGGTTTTGGATTTCCTCAGCCACTTGTAATCGTATGTGACGGTCGCTCTTGCCGGTCTCGTTTCGGGGCGATGTTAATAATGCGTATAAATCGTTTGATGATTCTCAGTGTGGATGGCCCCTATTGTAGTCTTAACAGTTTTTCAGCGAAGGAGAGAAGTGATGCAGAGTTATATGGGAAGTTCGTTCCTTCCAGTTCGTTAAGTATATTTATTGAGCAGTCTATATTACGTTAATGGTAAAGACGAGGAAAAGGTGTTAGAGGACTGTCTGTAACACTTTTATATCTCCCACTTTAAATAGTCTATTCCCCCTTTTCATTATGGGCAATAACATGTCCCCTGGGTTTATTATTATCAGTAAAGGTTCAGCATTAGGAAATGTGTGTTTGTGTGTGTATGCGTGTATGTGTGTGTGATTCATCATTTACATTCATTTAAATTCAGCACATGTGCAGTTTCCTCCATTATGCGCGTCCATTTTTTCCACATACCATCTGACATAATTTATCTTTCCATCCATTTATTCACAAACCAACTGACACAGTTCATCTCTCTCCCCCTCTCTCTCTCTCTCCCCCCCCCCCCCCCCCCCCTCTCTCTCCCCCCAGCACTTTTGCTACTGGGACTGCCTGCTGTGAAAATTTTGCACCTCTACGCATCTGGGACATAGAAAGGTAAGGACTATAGTGTGCTTACAGACAAATACATGTTTAATGTGTATAAATATCTGAAATTTCAAACATGTTCCCTTTAAACATAATAGGATCTGTAAAGGTCAGTATTTTATTTTTTTATTTTTTTTCAAAATTCAGAAGTACAATGATCTCGCAATGATCCATGGCAGAATAGCACTGAAGCGATTTAGTTAGTGCACACTCCACCCCACTTCTAGAAGCCCTTTTCTAGGGCTGATCACAGATGTATAGGTGGACGATCTGAAATGATAATTGTCATTCCAGTTGCTTTCAAGGTCTGAATTGTGTGCTTGAGAAGTTCAAAGCAGGTATGAAAATTCCTGCGGTGAAAGTGGTAGGCTTAAACCTGATACAGCCTGACTAGCTGCTATAATTCCCATGCTTTAGCGACCAAATTAAACCTTTTACACATTGTGTGAAAAAAAATCAAATAACGGGGTTGCCGGCGCAAAATGACACGGAAATTTGAGAAGTCTGAGATTTTGAGGGGGAGGGGCTTTGAGAAATGTGTTTTTTTCCCCCTGTTCCCCGAGACTCCTATTTTCTGTGTCAGAGAGGAGAAAATGAAATGTAGTTTTTGAGCAGGATTGGGGTAATGAACAGATGGGATTCAGTTTGATCTTTCAACCGCAGACCATGAGTGACAGGGTGATGGGCACAGCTCAAAAGAGCCTCCGCTGGCAGATGTACTTACAGTTAAATGGGATTTCAAGCTTCAGTGCGAGGCAACAGTCTTTTTTTTTTCTCCTGGGGTGGAATTCTACAATGACCCTCACAAATTGTGGACTAATTAAGGTTAAGCGTAAAGAAATAGCGGACACAGTGCAAACACGCCTCAATTTAATGTTTTCTGTTGTTGTGGCACCTTGGTAAACATCGAGGTCACAATGATTCCTAATGATTCCTAAGCGTATGTAATTTGTTTCTATATGTTGTCAAAATTAGAGCGTTGTGATTTTTTTTTTCTACACAGAATCATAGATTTCATAGAACATTAAAACAACTTTATTTGTATACTACAGAAAATATAAAATAGTTTTCAGAACAAATTCATAAATTTGTATAAAAGTAGCACTGTACAAACAACAACTAACATAACCAAATACTAGTTGCTTACTGGAATTGATTTACTTATGCCAGAATCTTTCCAAATACATCTTAATTTCAACAGGTTATTGAGGAAAAATTCCACTTAAAATTAATAATTGCACTTCTTGGTAAAATGCATGCTATGTAGCTCCTCTGGATAGGAATTATTGAGTGTATGTAAACACACACATGCGTGCATGCGTACTTTCATGGATGTGGTATTGCCTTTTGCATATTTGTATACTTGTGTGCTTGTTTTTATTTGTCAGTGACCAGGCCCTGTTCATACACATGTCATCTTTCCATCCTTGCTTTATAAGACTGTAGTCTCATTGCAGTACCCTAATAATACATTTGTTCAGTAGAGCAGTTGAGAATATCAGGTAATGTGTCCTGGTGTTGTTTATAAGGTTTCAGTGGCATGCAGTGGAAGAGCTCTTCTTGTACACTCCTCCCTTTCAGTTATGTTGTAGCGGTTCAATGTGTCTGCCACAAATTTGTTCTTGTCTAGTAATCAGCACCTTGTGAGCGACACAAAGCTTCCAGACACGCAGGCTCTTTAATACAGGGGTGAATGAAATGTTTAGATGTGGGTTGTGTCTGTCTGTAATGAGGGCTTTGCCAATTCTGCTGCTGTTTATACATTACCCAGATTGACCACCATTAGTCTTCTCAAACCAGCAGCAACTGGCAATGGGGCCTCGCCACATAACAGTAACACGTTCCTTTGATGTTATGG
The DNA here is from genome assembly GCA_029718625.1 of Synaphobranchus kaupii. Taxonomy (NCBI): domain Eukaryota; kingdom Metazoa; phylum Chordata; class Actinopteri; order Anguilliformes; family Synaphobranchidae; genus Synaphobranchus; species Synaphobranchus kaupii. The sequence continues at coordinate 62,331,486 of CM056380.1, forward strand.
AGACATTGTAACATATACGACAAAACAACAGTGTAGCAGCCGTTGTTGCAACTGTTACTGTTAATGGACAGTAAACTTTTTCTTTTCCTCAACTGTCTTTACATCAGATGCATCTTCATGGACCGAATCCAGTACGTGTCCATGGCAAACAATTCACAATGTTGGGAAATGGGACTGGTACAGTGATAAAAGCATAGCTGGACAGCTATGATCAGACATGAATTCTTGGACCACACAAAAAATGGCTTTTCCTACCATAAACACAGTACATAAAAGGTGCTGACAGGGCAGTTCTTTGTGCAATATTGACTGCTTTAAAGCTTGTTTCAAGGGGAGAATGGCACAGGTACTGTATGATATTAGAAAGATGACTGTAACCTACCATACGATGACCATTGTACAGTAACATATAATGATCATTAAACCTAACGCACTGCAGTTAGTGTGCCAGAGAGGTATCAGCTATGATCATGATACTTCTGTGATGAATGCATTTCAGAGTAGCTAGTTCACAAAAAGGGCTTTTTTTTGGTGAATTGTTAAGATATTTGATTAGCTGATTGCATCCACCTGCACATCAGAAATGTATCTATTGTCCTTGTATTATAAATCAAGTGTCTTGCTCTTGGAATTGGGTACAAGAGGCAGCGGTACCTCATCGGTAATGCCTAAATCTTTTGGTGCACTGTTGGATACAGAGTTTTCAGCATACTGGTAAGCTATGTGGAGTTTATCACACAAAAAAAACACAACTAGGTTAAACAATATGAAATATTTGATGCAGATTCATTCCTGAAGGATTGGAAGGGCTTTCACAGCCCATGTGCGTTGGGTCACAGTCCCACCTCAGATAACATTGCCGTTTTCCACATTCTGACACGCTCTCTGGTTCGAGCCACAATGGCGGGTGTGTAAGCCAGTGTTGTTTGTATACAAACCAATGAGTTATGGGTGGCTTTTGGTGCCTTGTAATTTAACCATTGAATCTGTCGACCATCTATTTGTTCATACTTTTTAGTAAGCCTCATATGTTATTTAAACAAAACATTTTACATTGCTTTTTTTTTTGTTGACATTTTCACTCAAGTCCTTTACATGTTGAATGTAAAGTTAATAAACACCTACTGCTCTGTTAAAACCAGAAGTTTGAGCAGATGCTCCAGGCATTAAAACTGAGAGCTGCAGCAGACATTAAATTGGTATCTGCTTGATTTATCCAACAGAATAATTTACCGGGAATTCATTTCCAATATGCACATTTTAAAAATTAATTTAAAGCTCCAGCCTCATGTGCATGTTAAGATATTGTTGCAAACTGACATCAGAACAGGCCCTGTTTGCATCGTTTATGTTTATTTTTCCTCTTCAGCATTTTTGTTGTGTTAATAAAAGGCTAGGTGACTGTGCTTATCACGCTGCTTTAACCCTCATGGCAGCCACCCACTTATGGTGTAGAAGGAAACCGTCTTCGTCCCTTTGTGTATCCGGTCGCTTGGAGAACCGCGTTGAGGAGCGAGTCAAGTGGCCCTGACATTTTTCTAACACGTTAACAAAAGGTTTTTATCGGCAGCCTTTGAACTCTGGATGTTGGCTGTAAGAATAGAAATGGAAGAGACGAGCAAACCCAGATCCACTCGCACCCTCATGTCCCAGCATGCAGCTGGTCAGCTGCTGGGAAGCGAACTGGCGGAGCATGAGGGGCAGAGTGCGGAATATGCAGGGAGCCACTGTGTCTCCTTTCAGTGGGATCAGGTGTGTATGAGGAGCAACTGTAATAAAAAGAATAAAGGCCCTAAATCAGAGATTACAATCTCCCTAAAAAACCACGGTAAGACCAACACTGAGTCAAAACACGGTTGAATGTATCCATTATTGAGTTACGGCAAATAGGAAGATTACTAACTGGATTTATCACATTTCGCCCATTGTATAGGTGGATCTGAACATGAAACATCAAAGAAAACATTTGATGTTTCATCAGTGCGGTTTAGATGGAATATTTTAACCTCTGCCTTTTGTTTTGTTTTTTTTAATAGGCTCAATGTTTCATTATGACCGGTCACAGACCCAGTATTCCCCTGTTCCTCTATTTGCAAAACATCCTCTGCAGAAAGAGACACAGTCATTAACCATGACCTGAACAAAATGTTTAGAGTTTCTGATTGTATAGCCTTCCAACTGAGAAGTCATCAGCTGGTTTGGGTTGAGCCCTTTATATTGTGGCCGTGCAAAGAATAAGCCAAGCAGACACTGGCTTATATGGGACATAAAATGAGGAGCTATTCTCCCATTGTTGCATTGATTCTTAATTTAAAACGTTTCTTTTTTTCCTCCTTTTATACTCATTTTTTTCTTTGTCTTCTCATCTTTATTGAATAAAGGCCTATGCAGATCCATACAAAGTGGTCCCACACAAGTGGCGCTTCAGAAAGGCCCCCAACTTTTCACCAGAAAGGCCCCCAACTTTTCACCAGGCCTCTGTTCATGGATAAACAGAAAAAAGCCATCAAAGAATCGCACAATTGCTCAGAAATTCCTGGCATTCTTTGTTGTAAAAGAGGGTTAAATGTCTGAATTTGGGGGTTGCTGCGTTATACAAATTGTAATCTCATTGTTTTTAAGAGAACGCGTGTGGCATTTAAAAGTCCCCATTGTCTCGCTGTGCATTCCTGGCTAGTTCTTTTCGTCAGCGGCGATTCTAGCTCTGCGCTAAATTGGTCGACGTGCAGGGGGTGCGATGCCGTTCCTGTTTGTTTTAGGCCGTGAAAACCCCAGTAGGGTTCTTTATGTACCTGTCTGAGGCTCTTTCAGGAAAATGACTGTTTCCCATAGCCTCCCTGCGCCAGTTTATACTCTAGACTTAACCTTACAAGAGCTCCAACAAAAAATGACCTCTTTTCTATAGTCCCAACACCCAAAGACAATGTCCTTAGCTTTTCCTTTTTAAAATCCATCAATTCATTAATAGGCCCTTTCAGAGAATGTGTGTGTGGCCCACATGCTCAGGAAAGGTAAAGACAATTCTAGCTCTGTAGTTTTGGCTGACATGCAGAAACTATGATTCACAGAGTGAGTTCAGTACAGACTCAGGGTTTCAGTTGTGGATATTTGTAACTTAGCCTATAACAATTGATTAATGTAAAAATTACATAAATTACATGTTTCTGTACTATATTTGCTTAAATAGTCAATTTGATTGTCTCAAGATTTATTTAGCACATGCAGAAATAAATTATATTGACCAAAATGGTATTTATATACCAATTTACCAACAATAAATAAAATGTCTAAAACCCCTTTTCAACATTGTGTTTTTTTCCCCGTGCAAATCTGAATGTTTCTTTGATAACCATAGAGGTTTAATATCCTCTAGATTTTTGTGGTTCCTGGAATGGAAATATCCCTTCAACGAAAAGGCTATTTTACTCATCTAAAAAGATGAGCTAGTTAGGGTGGCCATATTTTAGTTTTCAAAAAAAGAGGACGGGGGTGGGCAGACGTTATGGAGATAATATTAGGCTCTTTGTTTATTTATATACGGTCTATGGAACTAACAAACTTACATAAATCCTGAACATTTATTGTAATTCAGAAATCCCGCCCAGACTGAGAAAAATCGGACTGGTCAGAGCTATTGTTCGGTTTTCTGCTGCCACTGTCTGTTTGTCATCATGATATAGCTCTCTGATATAGGTCATATGGAATTGTTTTTTGAAAATCTCAATAGGAAGTTTCTACGAGAGATTAATAGCTTTTTGAAAATTCAGTGGCAACAAATGGTTTTTCTGGTCCACTTTTAATCCTTTTGTCTTTGGTTTCTGATAAGAAACTATTTATATTCTATAAAGAAACAAAAACCAGATATCTGGATCTGTGGTTAAGTGTTTTTGTTGAGCACGCTGATTGGCTCTAGTAGTTTTGGTACTTTTTAGTTGTTTCAGTAGTTTTACCCTGCCATTTTTATTTATTCTAATGGCATCTTCCAGGCAACCTGACAACTTGTCCATCTGTTGTAACTCTGATATTTTTCTCGTGTGTTTCAGCCTGACCAAGTTCAGTGGCAGTGTTCCTTCAGTAGTGGCCATTAGCCTGTGTAGAGATTGAGGTCAATATGAGGATTAGAGGGAGGTCAGCCTCTTCTGAGAAAAAACTGCTTTTCTGTTTGCTGTTTATGTAATGTTAACATGACCTTTCTATTGGCACCTCTTCCCATGTGTCATTGCATCCCAACTACAAGCTCACTTATACAGGCCAACTTGCCAATGCTTGTTCTGGATATTTAACTGTGTGTGTCTGTGTGCCAAATCACAGAGGTGGTTGTCTATGATATTTGAATATCTAGATATTTCCTGAAGCAATTCAGTTACCTACGTATGTCACAGTTCCAATAGCAGTGCACCACTTTGATTTGAACCTGAAGCCACCTAATTTGAAAAAAAAGTGTGTGTCTTACAACCGCTCCACACAACCACCTTTGACACTTTTCTATCTTCTGCCTCAACTCCCACGTGTCCCGACATCAGGCCTCACGACACACACACTTCAGAGCAAACCTGCAAAGAACGTGGCAGGGATATTGTTTTCTGCTGTAAAACTGCTGTAAAAAAAGCCTCAGGAATACTTGGACTGCTCGTGATAGAGAATGTAGAAGCTAGCAATCGTTGCAGTCAGCATGTCTGAAAGTGTAGATTGTATTTTATGAGTGTGGAATTGACAGTAGGAAGGCGTCGGTTCTGTGCCATTGTGATATCAAGTGCCAGCAGCACCTCTGTAGCTCATTTGCTGAAAAGCATCAGCATGATCTACATCTGTATACCGTTAGAGCCCATTTTTAAAATATATATTTGGCATGCCCAATTACTTCCCTAATTTGGAATGTCCTTAATAAAGCAGCTTCACTGCTACGGAAGTGTTAGTGTTCTTATTAATATGCATATTTGAAGATTCAATATTTCTTTAAGGTGGTTTAATGCAAGTTAACCATTTAATGTTGTATCACAATGCCTGGGAGACAAAATGATCAATGTGTCTATAAGCCTTTGATAGACAGGTCATCTCTCCATACATTTTGCTGTTGTTGGCTGTACCATTTTATGTTTTCTCGAACCCAGTCTGTATGAGGGAATGCGTGTTAAAATCCACAACAATTACAGAATGATTAAATGGGTTACTGTACATTTAAATGTCCATGTTAAATTTCTGCACTTTGTAAGTATCAGTGTTGTGCGCAAACATGTTTGCTAATCCCAGGAAACACTGAGCATGCATGTGTAGCTTCAAACAGCTCAGAACTGCCAACACATAGGTGTCTGTTTGTCTGTTTTATTCCTGTATACCTTCTATTAAAAAAAAAAAACAAACACATTTTTAAAACTTGTTTTTTTTTAGTGCAATTTGTTTTCCCTCTACACAAAAAGGATCAAAAAATGAGATTTGTGGGAACGGCCAGCCATTTCAGATGCAGCAGTTTGAAAGATTATACGCGCGTCATTCAACCCTGAAATCTTCAAATATGTGATTAGAATGTTCTTAACTGAACATTCTAATACGATGGAACAATCACTACTGACAATGGAAAGCAATGGAGTTCTAGAACACCGACTTAAAATTAAAATTAAAAATAAAAAAAACATTCTAAAACCTATACTTCAAAGGGTTAAAAAATATATATATATATATATATATACATCCAATCAGTGGCCTGACAACTGATGAAATCTGGCTTCACTCCGATGCGTGGTTACTGGCGCAGAGCACGGTGTGCAGATGTACAGACCTACAGTATATCACTCCTGTCCTCTCTTGCCTTTTTTTTAAATGAGGTGTCTTGGGGGACCCAACAGCAGTCGAAAAACTTACAAGGCAAACCTTTCTTGTGCGCATTCACGTAGAATATCATATTTACATACAAACCCCCTACGTATTTGCTCACAGACAAAGTCGGTGGTCGGGTTTACCGACAAACCCACAGTCAACCTGCCCACCCAGTAAAGAGAGCCTTTCTTGCCTTAAACTGACCTCAAATAACCCACCAGTGGGTCTTTCTGGAGACCCCCATTGGTGAGAAATCCCATTGCTCCAATAAGGCCCCACCACCCCCACAGAGCAAAGGTGGAGGATTACCAGCCTGCCCTCCATGTAACGGCGCACAGGAGAAACGAGCTTGGGGGGCGGTTGCCATGTGCTGCCGGTGTCTCTAAAATGGTTGCTAGGGACCAGGTATCAAAGGTCCACAAGTCACACAGTCAACGGTCATGGAGGGAATTAAACGGCGACAAAGAAATTGTTATTCTACATAAATGTGCTCTTTGGAGTGCAGGCTGGAGAGAGCGCTGGGCGCAGCGGGCAGGCCAGGCTGTGATCACAGGAGCGTGTTGCTGTGAGAGAGAGCCCTTGGTCTCCGGACCCCCTCTCATTCTGGGAAACCCCGCCGCCGTTTTCTTTATTTTGTCAGGCCTTAATCTGCTTTCCTAGCAAATTCGTAACGAAAAGGTGTTTACTTTTTTTTTTTTTTTTTAACCCCCACCTCCCAACATCTCCTGCCACTAGATTTATCTTTTGTGTGGTCTGTAGTTGTGAAGAGAGGAATATAGTGGATATAGAAGAGGCTTTGGAGGTAATGAGGGATTAGCTTGACAAATTAAGGCATTTGGCTTAGAATAAGGCCACCGAATTGGACACTAATGTGTTAACTGAGATGTAAAGATTTGAGACAAGTGACAAGGAAGATCAAGTGATAGTTTTATATTTTGATTTCTGTTTAAGATATGACCCAAGCCGGTATTGACCGGCATATGGGGATTAATACTTGTGTGCAGGGCTTTTTCCTGAGATGCGAGTGCTTCCTATATTGACAATTTAACATCTTTCACAAAGTTTATTTTCTTTTGAGCTGTCTGACAAGGCCTCGTATGCCGCCCCTGTTTGTCCCTTCCAGATGTCAGATGGTGTCCTGTCTTGGGTACAGAGTTCCGACGAGGTGCGGGCATCCTGGACATCGCCTTTGAGTCTCCCTCTCAGCTCCTCCACCTGCGGCTATGACACCTTCATCAGATACTGGGACCTTAGAGTCACCTCAAGGTACAGAGGATGGAAATGCGAAAGTTCGCCATTGGGTGATTCTCACCTGCTGGTTAGGAGAGTATTTGTGTTTGTCATGGGTAGCAGTGACATTTAATGGTTAGGGAACAAGGCTTGTAACTCTGGAGGCTGCAGGTTCAAATCATATGTGGGGCATGGCTGTTGCACTGTTGAGCAAGGTACTTAACCTAAATTGGTTCAGTATGTATCCAGCTGTATAAATGAATAGCATGCAAGCTGGATAAGCTGTATCTGTTAAGTAACTAACACCAACATTAATTATTAGTTTAGGTAAACACCTGTAACTATAGCTCCCACATTAAATAACAGTGAATTGTGCTCTGATAGCAGGTTCGTTTCAAGGGAATAAGTACAAGGAACATAGGTGGTATACATCTGAGCAGATATTGAAGATTAGTGTTCTCAGTTAATCTAATAGGGTCCCCTGTGCACAAAGTCCCCATGCAGACAGAAAGGGGGAATGTTTGAAGTCTCCCTCGTCTCAGTGGGCAAGGCTGTTATTCTCTTCTCCAAATGAAAGGCCTCCTGCTTGAGACAGGCCACGCTGTAGGGTTCTCACCCCGGCCCTGCATCGGCCGGTGCCCATATTGATGCGGGTCCCGAGCGTCTCCAGGGAAACAGGGCGGGTTCTGGGGATGAGTGAGCCTGTTGTGAAGCTGACTGGGTTTCGCTGAGGGTGGGGTGGTGGGAGGGGGTGTGTATGTGTGTGTGTGAGGGTGGGGTGGTGGGGGTGTGTGTATGTGTTGTGGGGGGGGTTGGGGACTCACACTGTGCACACGCACAATCGCATAAGTTCAGTCAAGTAACACAAATGAGATCTGATTGGAAGAGGGCCCTGGGGAGATCGCATGGGTAAATGTTCCCTCTGGTAAATGTTCCCTCTTTAGATATCAATAATTCACAGTGAAACCAGGCAGGGGGCAATATGTGGTCACTTCTCATTTGGAGGGTTTTGTCCTTCTGGAAGTTGGTTCTTACGTGAAAAGGGAGTCTGATAGATTACATAAGGTTCAAGAACAACTGACAGGTTCCGTTAAAAAACACCCTTGACGTGGGGAACTTGACACTTTGCGGAATTATATCCACAGTTTATTAATTTCAGGTACAAATCTCATGCCCTGTAGCTACACATTGGTTTGTATCATACATTCAGCAGTGATTTCAGGCTCTGGCTCTTTGTCCCCGAGCTCCTCAGTCTCCGGTTCTCCTTGTTCCCTCGTCTGTCATGGTCCGTGTTCTCCAGGGTGGGTGCAGTTTGGCAGTGCCACTGAAAAGAGATAGAGAGAGCAACATAGGGAGTGAGGGAGAGAGAGTGTGTGTGTTCCACTATAGGCAGCGGTGTCTTCTGCACCAGGCCTTCTGCTGCCTTATGTGACAGTGTCCCTGCCAGCATGATCGCCAGCTCCACACACTTTCCCTCACGTGCTCCATCTCTCCATTCTGTGGCACGGTGATCTGTGCTCCGAGCACCAATCCCAGCAGTAGCTCCAGAACTTGTCCCAAAAAATGTTGGGGACACTTCTGTTAAGCGAATGGGATACGACAACAGGGATATTATGAATTGCTTTACACTGGCCTTGACCCAGGTGTTAGTCTCACTGGTTGGATCATTCACACACGCACACACAATATGTCACAATAGCAAATCATAATGTCACAATATCAAATGTACGACCAAAATCTCAGCCAACGTGAAAAAAAAATTCTGATTGGAATGAGCTGCAGAGGATGATAATATGACAAGCATGAATCAGAAAAATCACAAATCAAGGAAAGATCACTGGGTAAATAAAATAAAATAAGTGAATTAAATTGAATTGAGCTGAATGAGGTGTGGATGGTGGACTGGTGGACTGGTGGAACTGGTGGAGGCTTTATAATGGGGAAGACCATGAAAGGCCAAGGGGCGCTGCGTGGTTCTTATGTTGGCGGGTTGTCTAATCTACCCAGGGGAAGGAGAGAAGAAAATAAGATTAATAATATAATCATAAGGGTGAGGAAGATGATGACAGGGCGCAAGATGAAGAATACTGAGACATGACGATAAAGAGAAGGGAGCATGAGAAAGAGCTGACGCATAACTTAAACATCACTGACCTTTGCGATCCTATATTTTATTTTATTTTATTTTTTTTCCAAGATTTTAGGTAGAAAGTCGAGTGGACAGCTTAGGAAAACTCAGCCCACGGTCTCACAAACACAAATGTCACATAAATGTCCTCTGCTTTTCAGTAAACGGCGCGTTCCATCTCTGTGTTGTGCGCTCAGCTGCAGAACGTAATTAATCAGTTCTGCGCTGCGCTAACACTCTCCTGGGAGAATGGCGTCTGCTACTGTACATTATATTACGCACATGCTTTGCGGGTTACCAGTCACGGCTTGTTAATATGTACGTGCGACGCCTTAGTGCAGTACACAGTTCCAAACGGAGAAATATTGTCCATTGAACAGTCTGAGGATAAGTAAATATATTATATGGGACCGTGGCCTTTCCGCATAAATATTGAGACTTTTGTAGTCACGCCATCTGTGGTATCTGGACTCTGGATAATGAGCTCACATTCAATGGAAACCTAAAGGCTCTGTGGTCTCCTATCGGCTAACAAGGGTTTGGGATTTTCTTGAGGGGGTGGGGAGGGAGGGGTGGGCCAGGGGAGGGGTTAATTCTAAAATGGGACGGTAACAAAGAGTGCACCTGACACATGGGCTGAAAGGGTAGAGTAACCGCAGCGCGCGGTGCAGGGCCAAACGGGGGGCGGACGCTGGTGCCCCCCAGAGAGGGCCCGGCCAGACGGCTAGCGCGTCCTCCTGCTGCTCCTGTCTGCTGTGTGCCGCGCTGCCAGTCCCACTGCATTAGTTATTAATAAAGCCTGTAATGGAGAATTGATCTCTATTGGCTCACCACTCACAGGCACTTCCCTTAACCTTTCCCCCTCCTCCTTCTCCTTCTCCTCCTCCTCCTCCTGCTCCCCTGCCAGTACTCAAACACGAGAGCCCCTTTCCGTAAACAAGGGATGAGGTTACACTGCGCTGGCTGGCAATTTAAGAACCCCTCGGTCCAAAACGACCCTTGCTTTTGCACTGTTTAGAGTGCCGCTTTAAAAGCTCTATTCTTATAGAGAGAGAGACAGATTGGGGGGGGTCTCATTTTTGCTTTTTGTCAGTGGTCTGGTTGCTATATTTCATTATTTTATTCCTCATTGATAATAAGGTGTGGTATATCGTGTCGTATCTGAGTCAACACCTGTTATCACAGTTAAATGAATCAGCCTATAATCTTGACATCATATTTATTTCATTTACTATTTTGCAGATGATTAGAATCTCATAATTTTGGTTTTGATTCTTTGGCATTATGTGGGATTTGATTCTGAACAAATATGAGGATTGCAGTTGCTTTCTACCAGTTAAGGCATTCTTTCAGCAGTGGCAGTTGAGTGAAAGAGTCAATAATAAAGTTCCATTATGTGGTTATAACACTAAAAAAGCATCTTAAGACTTAGCCAGCAGCCGTACTATCCTGCAGCCTTCTCCTCCCTCCTAAGAGGGACTTACTTAGTACTTGGATGGGAGACCTCGCGAGAAAGCAAAAAAAGGTTTTCTGCTGAAAGTGGCCAGTAGGGTTAGCGGGTACAGTCTTCCCGCTGGACCAAGTGGAAACCTAATGTGATGGGGACACTGTACTGCAGGAGACACCATTATTTGATTGAACATTTAAATTAGGGCTTGACTCACGGTGGTAATTAAAGGTCCCATGACACTTATTGTAAAAAGTAGCTGGCCTTCCTCAAATGACTGTGTCAGGATTCTGGTACATAATGGCCACCATGCATTCTCTACATGGATATTCAATTCACTTAAAAACTTACAGTAGGCCTACTCATATTTGCTGTTGAGTGGGAGCATGAAAATTAAAAGTGCTCGATCTGTCCCAAGTTACACTGCATGTAACTTGGGACTCATGGAAACTGACTTGTCAATTAGAAAAATGGCACCATTGTTCATGGTAACAGGAAGTGTTTTTGATTACTCTTTTCTCCCTAACAGGAAGTGTGTCATGCAGTGGGAGGAGCCTCATGATAGTGCTCTGTACTGTATTCAGACCGATGGAAATCACATGATTGCCAGTGGCTCCTCCTACTACGGGGTCGTGCGGCTGTGGGATAAGCGCCAGACTTCCTGTTTGCAAGTAAAAGATGCTCTTTTTTCTCCAAATTAATTGAAATTCAGTTCAGAAATTTAAAGAATGTCCATCATGTTCAATGAGGATTTAAAAAATATTTATCAAGTATTAAATAACTGAAATCACTGCCTTTAAAGTAAGAAAAAATGGCTAAATTGTAGGTTGAATTTTTATAAATTTTTCTGGATTGACTGAATCAAAATAGAATTAACCCCAACTCTGGTTCTTACATTGTTATTTTTATTTATTCATTTGTTGTTGCTTTGTAACTTGTCCTTTTCCTGATATTGCAGACATTCTACCTGTCGTCAGCCACCAGCAGCCCGGTGTACTGCCTCCGCTTCAATGCCCTCCCAGCTGTACTGTGCGCTAGCTACCTCTGTATGCACTTTAGATTTCAAAGGACAAGTGCAGAGGGGTCTGAGATAATAGCATCAGCCCCACTGTCAGCAGCCCGTAGCCCCAACTGTGTACAATCAAACCCCCGCAATACCTTCTGATGCCACTTCATCAGGGTGGGCATCGACACGTGGGTTTGTAAAAGGTTTGCAGTCTTTAACGTTAACTTTGCAATACTTTGTAGCAATGTCATGGACTGTCTTTCTCTTGGTTTGAACTCAGAGATGCCCAGAATGTATTTGTGCATGCGCACGTGTGAATGTTTTCTCTCCCAAGGGCAGATGACACGTAACACAATCTGATACCGTCATACCACATTTAATGGGGTGACTTCTTTTTTTTTTTTTGGGGGGGGGTGTCATTGGAGGAATAGGAATGTTGGTACACAGATTTCAGTGCTCCATTCCAATGTCATCCTACTGCCTCGTACTGCAAAGGTGGTTCCTTTTACTGGACAATAAATCGGTCACTCCCCCAGTTCTAAAAGGGGAAACATAGGGAATGGATCATATTAAAGGACACCTAGCCCTGAAAACAACCCATAAAGTACATGTACAATACACAGAAAAATGTTCAGTGTAAAATAAACTCTGATACTGAGTACTTTTAACTCTCTAACAGAGTACATACTGTCTGTGCTGCACTCATATAGACAATGTCGGTGTTAACTTTCCACTATGAGAGTTGTCTCAGTGCTTCAAATTTAACTGTGTATCTCTCTTTTCAAATAATGCCATGCATATCCAACTAGAGCTTGGAACTAGCTTTAAGTATTTAGAATTGTGTCCTCAGGTTAAAGGTTTGGTTGTTAGCTACAGCGTGGCCCTAAATCGCTTGAAATGTTGTATTTTGTTTATAATTTGAACCAAACATTTTCCTGGAGCGTTTCTTTCTCGAGGAACCAGCTGTGGTGCCTTTAAAGAGCACTTTATATGTAAAGAGATTCGTTTCAGGGCTACATTACATTTTTGTGGGATTTATATTGATGTTCACCAAATATAGACTTTTCATATATCGCTTAATTATTTCTATTTTGCAATTAACAGTTTTGTAATGGGGTTTTGCTTTTCTTTGGTTTTGACAAGACCTTTTGGAGTGTCATCTAAAGACTCATTTCTATATATTTAATTTATTTTAAAGCTCCCATCTACTTTTATTCTCACACGTTTATATATTTATAGTCGCAATAAATTTGTTGATCAATTTTAATTGATAATCAACTAAAACAATTAATGAGCCATGCTTATAATACACCCTACATTCATCGATTCATTGAGATTATTTAGTTTAAAAAATAAAATAAATATTGGAACTAAGTGATGGTCCTTTTTAATCCCCAACTGTGATGTCATGCTTGTAGCTTTAGTTTGTGGTTGTGGTTTTGGATTCTGCCCCTTGAAAATGTAGCATCCAAACTGTGTAGGCAATACGAGGCTATATAGTATATAAACCATAACATCAAACTTTTATTATTATGGTTTATTATGTATTTTATAATGCAAAGTGGTGCATCCTGTGTGAACGTAAGTACTGAGGTAGCCTCTGTTTAAAAAAAAGAAAAAGAAAAACTTGACCTTTAAAGTCTGTAGGGTGGTAGTGAAGTTAGACCCCGGGGGGTAGGCGGGTCACCCTTTTCTAAAAGCATGGGTGGGCTGCAGCCTATCAGACATCTGCTGCTAGCAGGAGGAACAAGTGGAATGCGGTGTTGAAAACGGCGCGCTGCATTTGAGCACAGTGCTTTACGGCGCAGGTACTTCGCGGGAGCTAACCCGTCATTGTTACTGCGCCAGCATGCCAAAACATGCCTTGACGCTGTTAATCCCGGGCCTCTGGAAACAAATTTCTTACTCCACAGATGTCAAAGCCCCTGGATTTCTCTGCTGTTGAAGATTACACGGGACGGGGTTGCCAAGGTGCACTTCAATCACTTACACAGCAAAAGGATACATTGCGGGGATGAAGCAATGTGAGGAACTAGCCACACTTTCAAATAATGGACAAAAAAAAACAACTTATTGAGTCAATGATATTTTGCTTTTATATTAGTTTGGATAGGCACCTGCATTTAGAATGGTCTCAAATCATAAATAGGGTTGTTTCAACCATATAATAAATATCAGATTTGTTCATTCAAAAATGTGCAAAAAATGCAGCTGATTTGGAGCATTTAATTGAACTATATACATCTTCAGCCATAAACCAGAGAACAACCTTATAAATCAACAGTTCAATGTAAGTGGTGATTAAGAAAGAACACCATTTACAGTGAACTATTTGGACAGTAAGGGCATATGGATTTGTCACGTACTCTCAAAATTACCTTTCGCGGAAGGTATTCTAAAAGGAGACAGACGGCCAGAGAAGCTCTCCTCCCGGTCCCAGAGTGGTGTCCAGTTCCCTGTGCGGTGCTGTTAACTGTGGTCCCTGCACACTCAGTCACCAGCAGTTCTTCCCTATCCTGCTTGACCTTTGTGGTAAACACTGTGGTGACTCGAGGTCAGCGGAACCAAACCTATTGTGCAAAACTTTTCAGACTTTTAAATCTATATCCGGCGGAATGTTAGATGATTGGGGGGGTTAAATGTCTCGCTGTCACTGAGGGAATACCATTACTATCTTATGGCCTTAAAGTGGAACTCTACCGATGCCATTTTCTTTGTTAGGTGACTAGAAGGCAGAGTATCTACACAACGCAATGAGCTGTTGAAAGTAGCTTTGCTGGCACATGGTGGGTCTGTTAATTTGTGTGTTTGTTAAGGAGGGGAGAAGAGACATGTTGGAAGGAGGTGTCTGGTCTTTGTCAGAGCTAGTTATGATGGAGCAAAGGCAAGTGGCGGTTCGGGTCCCCACAGGGGAACGATTCTCGAGGTGACCTGACAAGGTCATCAGCAAACGCTCCGGCGGGAATAGCGGACGAGGCAGTGGCTTCCTGTCCCCCTGCAGACAGGAGGGGGGGGGGGGGGATCCACACTCAGCCTGGGCCTAGCGGTGGCCGCGCTTCAGATGGAGGGATTTAGTGGGATTATTGGGCGCACCTGAGCAACCTGCAGTGCAGGAAAGAAAAACACTTTCTCCCACAATGCTCGCGTTTTCATTTCATCCTTTCTGGTCGCAGTTCTCTCGGTGAGTGGCGTGGCGCTTGCCTGTACGTGCAGCGTGGATTCAGTAATGTCAGACAGGGAAATGAAAGAATGTTTCTGAAGCCTTCCTCGCACCTGTATAAACCACCTCAATTCATACAAATGATGTAAGCCTAGGGGGGGGAGTGGAAAGGAAGTGGTTAAATAGCTTTGTCTTACAGCAATACCCTCTGTCAGGCAACAGGATATACAGTATATAACAACTCAAGTCCAGGGTCAATGAGGTGATAAAGCTCGACCTTAATATGGTCATACGGTAATACGACATCACTGCACATCATATCAGAGTATTTCGTTTTAATTTTTGTGCATTTCAACTTTTTTTAAAATGAGCTAGAAAGATACTCAGGGATGTTGGCAGGGTAAAATTAGACGGGAAAAGACTTTGTTGGAACAGGAGTGATACCTTGGCTGAGTTGTTGGTTTCCCATTTTTTAAACAAAATGACAGTGGAATTCCCAAGGCAGGTGAAACAAGATCTGGTCTTTTACCACCAGTTTAGCATTTTACTACTTGAAATGTAGTTTTACCCCCTGGTGTAAGTTAATAGTGACGGCTTTGCATTAGTCGTAATGACCAGAGTAACAACCAAATCAGCAGAGGTACTGTTTAGCTAATATTTTGCTCTGCCAGTTTTAATTGGGTTTGAATTTAATCAAAGATTGTATTTGCAGTACAAGAACCCTATACCATGTCTGAGGTACATTCAATCGTGGTGAAGTATCACGCATCATGGTGCTAATTACACAAGCTAGGAAATCCTCCTATTCCTTCCCGAATGAGAATCTTTGCTGGGCACACACAAACTGTGTGTCAATAGTGCCATCTATGGGAAAGCCGAGGAACTGTATCATTTACCTCTTGGTAGATTTGAGTTATTAAAATATACAAAGTTATACATATACAATATATTAAATATATACTATTTTTAATCATGCCATTTAGCTGTAGGCTATTACACCTTAATTCAGTTTAATTCAGAATAGAATAACTTAATTAGTTTGATTAATGCAATGATTATATTGAATGTCTTTGTTTGATATGTTTGTGTGTCGTGGGGCTGCCCCACTGTCTATGTCTTTTTTGTTGTTGCTGGGGCTACAACTGAAGTTCCAGAGTGGGAAAATAAAAGTTATTCTATTCTATTCTGTTCTATGACCCCACTACAGGAGGGTCTGAACAGTCGCCTTGCCCACAGCATGTTTTTGAGTGATGTTTATGAATGGCTTAATTGATTGTAAAGTTGCCACGACAAGAAATGATAACTCTGGTAGTGTGCCTTTATATTTTGTGGGTATGTTTTTTTAACAAATACTGTGATGGTGGAATGACTTTCCCCCATCAATCAGGCTGCTTTGGCTGTATTCGCTGGCTGTTTTCTGAAAACAACTACACCTCAATGCTTCTATCTTAAGAATAGAACCCTACTTTATTTTACAGGATTGAGGCGTTGACCTTGACAATGGCACTTATTTTATTGTAACTTTTCCTATCTGTAGTTCTAGTGGTGTTCGATTAACACGTTAAATGTCCGCTTGGGATAAAATGTCTGCCAAAGGACTAAATTGTAAATTGTAGTTGTACCTTATCAATGGTGCAAGACATTGGTTGGAACTATGCCTCAAACTCTGTTGAGATATTTTGCTTATGACATAAAAAGGAGTAATTTGGCAGAAATCGTCAAAAAACGGATAGTTTACATTCGCAGCGGCTGTAAAGCGATGTTTGTCTTTCCAGCTCAATGCTTTTGCTGTAGAAATGTCCAGTATGTTTCCATTTGAGAAAATTCAATAAAGATTATTAGATGTAGGGATAGTAAAACATTGTTCCACAGGGTCTGCACATCTTTTGGGTTTTGAAAATTTTGGACCTTGCTAAATTTGAAATTGGTGTAAATTAGGCACATACAAATCCTAAGAAAAGGACAATACAACTTGCCATTGATTTGAATTACTACTTATCCTACTTATGTTATTTTCCTAATTAAAATTGGAAGATATAACAAAAACAGCTGCATTCATACAGATTGAAGTGTGATTTTGTATGTCGGTGTCAGTCAGTTTAGTTTATCTGATTGATTGCAGCCTGTGTTTCTGAAAGATACATGTATCAGATTGCTTGTGAGCCCCTCAGTTTTCACCATGGAGCAGGAGTATTATTAGTTCCTATATGTAGACAGAATGGAATTGAAAGACATTGAAGGGAGCTAATAAAGTAACTAGCTGGTCTTATTTTGCCAGCTAGTTTAATACTCTGGCAATAATCTGCCCAACCACTATGTTTAGTTGCTCTGATAGATTCTGTATTACATCTCTATTACCATCTTTAACTATGTGTACCGGGCTGGACAGGAGAGGTTGGGCTGCTTGTCTAATAGCCCAGTTCCTGAGATTTCTTAACACCAGGTATTTATTTTTTTCACACCACTGATTGAGTGTTTTTCTGGTTTTCTGTGGGTTCAGGTTTGGTCTTTTACAATTTTCCCATGTCCTGTTTTCGGAAAAGCGTCTTTGTTACAGTATCTCTGTAAAAAAACGCTGTACAAATAAAATTGAACGGAAGTTAATTTAATTTGATTTCTCCTTTTATTGTTCAGGTGAAGTGCCTTCTGAGTTTCTTGATTGCTAAATGTATATCATATGTGTCTCGTACTGGAGCTCCTGGTTGTTCTTGTTGTAGCCAAAAGGGAGCGATGATGTACCACTCTCAGCTCTCCTTGGCTTTTCTGTTCCTTTATTCTCCTCTGGCTATCATTGATGTAGTTCTGGAGCTGTACTGTATTTGTACACTGCGACAATACAAATCTCACAGGTGACCATTGTTAAATATGCAAATGAAACTGTGACATCACAGACCACGGCCCAGCACTGATGGAACTGTGTTTCCTTGACCACAATCTGATGTTTGAAATTGTGTGAAATTGCCCCTGCATTGATTTCTTGGAACAATACTCACTGCAGTGGGACCACACCTCTCAAGAGTAGCTTTAAAGTGAACATGCAAAAATGTTTTGACTGCTCTTGTAAATCTTCATCGGTGGGAAACACCTCAGGGCCATAACATTTGCCATAGTTATCTGGTTTCTGGTTTTCTCTCATTGTGTTATTTTACATACACCTCTAAGTGATGTTTTGAGTTTCAAATCTGACATCACAACAAATAAATCAAAGAAAATGGTTTCACCAGAAATACATTATCTTCTTGACCTCTGAACCTTGGCCTGAAGCTAATGCCATGGTACACATAACCCTTTAGAAAGATGCAGGTTTTGGTTTGTGTACCCGCTTGGGGGACAGACACAGTAGTCCTCTGGATGTGTGCTGTCCACCAGCACTCTTTAAAAATGTATTCATTTGGAATGAGAGAGGCAAATAAAAGGAGCGTAGCGACTGACAGGCCCCACCTCTGTGCAATAACCCAAGGAGCAGCTCAGCCATGTCCATGTTCTGTATGGGTCCTGGATGGGGAAGAATGTGTGCCTTTCAGGGAAGACCTCCAACACCTCTCTGTCGGCTTCCCACCAGCTCTTAATGAAAAGTACACCCCTCCCAAAGAAGGGGAAAAATTTGGGTGTGGGGGAGAACTCTGCCCACTTTGCAAATCAGTCAGTAGATACCTGATTGTCAGTCCAAGAGCTGGAGACTAATCCTATTGTCTCCTCTACAGGATTACTTGTTACAGGTCTCTCGCTCCCTTTAGTTCTGGACAGGAGAAAGGGCAGATTAAGGGGATTAGCTTGTACCCTCCTAACTTGTCACTCTGGGATGTAAGGAGCCATTGACTTCTCTGCCTCCAATGAGAGAAATGCCTAAATAATAGAAGTGAAAGGCAGCAGGAAAGAAAAGGGCCCTGAAAGAACAATGTGATTTGTTTGATTCTGTTCCTTTTAACTTGGCTGAAAGGTTCAAAGGACCTCACCTCAGAGAGAGGGAGGGAGAGAGAGAGAAGAGAGAGGGGGGGGGGGGGGGGGGGTGAGAATGTGAATTGAACTTAGAGGTCAGAAATCCGACACTCACTGAAGGTTAAGGTCCAAAACATTTATTTTGTTGACTGACACTAGGATCAGACTTACACACCATCAATCAGAAACAACACCAAAACATTTTGAATAACATCATCATTCTTATGTATAATTGAGATCTTCAAATGTCCTGTGATACAACATTTTACCAATGGGGATTTTTTGTTGTTGATAAACAGGAAAATTAATTAAGTGGTACACTATTGTCATAGTAGCATTTACATATTTTAAGAGAGATCTATAGTACAAACTCAATTCCCAAAAAGTTGGGACAGTATGTAAAATGCAAATAAAAGCAGAAAGCAGTGATTTGTAAATTCTTTTACTTATATTTTATTGAAAACAGTACAAATAAAAGATATTTAATGTTTTATCAACTATAGATTTTTGTAAATATACGCTAATTCTGAATTTGATGCCTGCAACACGTTCCAAAAAAGTTGGGACAGTGGCAACATAAGTCTGGGAAGGTTGTGGAATGTTCAAAAAACACCTGTTTGGAACATTCCACAGGTAAACACTTTAAAAACAACAGTTTTAAAACAACATTTCTCAATGCAGGATTGCAAGGAATTTAGGGATTTCACCATCTACAGTCCATAATATTAAGAAAAGATTCAGAGAATCTGGAGAAATCTCTGTGCATAAAGGGCAAGGCCGAAAACCAATATTGAATGCCCGTGACCTTCGACCCTCAGACGGCACTGAATTAAAAACCGACATGCTTCTGTAATTAATATAACCACATGGGCTCAGGAATACTTCGGAAAACCTTTGTCAGTAAACACAGTTTGTCGCTGCATCTACAAATGCAAGTTAAGACTCTACTACACAAAGCGAGCTTATATATCAACAACATCTAGAAACGGCACCAACTTCTCTGGGTTTGAGCTCATCTGAGATGGACAGACGCAAAGTGGAAACGTGTGCTGTAGTCTGATGAATCCACCTTTCAAATTGTTTTTGAAAATAATGGACGTCGTGTTCTCCAGGCCATAGAGGAAAAAAGTCCATCCCGATTGTTACCAACGCAAGGTTCAAAAGCCAGTATCTGTCATGATATGGGGGTGTGTTAGTGCCCATGGCATAGGTAACTTGCACATCAGTGAAGGCACCATTAATGCTGAAGGGTACATATGCATTTTGGAGCAACATATGCTGCCATTTAGATGACGTCCTTTTCAGGGACGTCCCTGCTTATTTCACCAAGACAATGCCAAGCCACGTTCTGCACGTGTTACAACAGCATGGCTTTATAGTCAGAGAGCGCGGGTGCTAGACAGGCCTGCCTGCAGTCCAGACCTGTCTCCCATTGAAAACGTGTGGCTCATTATGAAGTGCAAAATACGACAACGGAGACCCTGGACTGTTGAACAGCTGAAGTCTTATATCAAGCAAGAATGGGAAACAATTCCCTTTCAAAACTGCAACAATTAGTGTCCTCAGTTCCCAAAAGAGTGTTGTTAAAAGGAAAGGTGATGTAACACAGTGGTAAACATACCCGTCCCAACTTTTTTGGGACGTGTTGCAGGCATTCAATTTAGAATGAGCGTATATTTACAAAAAACAATAAAGTTTATTAGTTAAAACATTAATAGTATTGATTGTATTAATAGTATTGATAGTGTATGGTTTTATAATGTATTACTATGTTTTCTGTGGTGTGGAAAACCATTTCACTTATTTAATAAGGGAGGTCAACTGGGAACTCAGTTGACCTCCCTTCACATCTGGTGAATCAAAGTACGTAGGAAATTTCAGGGATTGTGTAGCCAGTCAGATATATGAGGATTATTAGTAAGCAATAATCTACTAGTACACTGGGGTTAACATCAACATTTTTGGAAAATGACATTGAATGAACAGTGAGGACCCTGGTTTTAGCATCTTAGCCAAAGACAGCACTTTCTTCAGCATAGTGCTCCCATTGTGTGCAGGGGTACTTGATTTATTATTATTATTATTATTATTATTTATTTGATCCTGAGGGAATAATAATAATAATACTAATAATCACTTTAGAATAACTTTCCTACCAACTCCTTATCTAGCTGCAACTTAGTTTTCCCAGGTCTCTGAGAGATCTGTGTGCATATGTACTGCTATTTAACTGTACAAAACAAAGACCCACTGTGAGCACCAGGGCAATCCTTCTAAGAATTAGCGAACTACAAGTGAAAGTGTCCACAGCATGGGAGGAAGCAGCTGCCTTCCAGTAGTCACTGAGGGAAGGAAAGTACCGTGCAGTGTTGCCAACGTTTTCCCACAGAAGGTAGCTAACCCATGCTCAGAGAGTTTCTAGAAGTCGCTAAATGCCGTCATACGCTAATTTACATATTTATGACACTTGTGTTGATTTGCATATGAAAATGTATATCTCACTGGTGGACGGTTGATTGTAGCTTCTCTCTGCACTCACTAACCAGCCTCTGATATGTGAGCAGTAGAGCGATAGCGAGTGCAGGAAAAAAGGCAGGCCCACCCAGCAGTGCTAGCGACTGTTTTCCAAGGAAGCTAATATCTGCTCCAAAAATCACTAGATTTGTCGATAGCCAATAAAAAAAATAAAATAAAGTAACTAAAGGGGTCAGAAAAGTTGTTAAATCGATAAACTCGCCAAGTTGGCAACATTGGTACCTTAGCTGGGCACCTCGATAGCAAGTAGCGAGCATAGTTACTTAGCTAGCTAACGTTTTTGTGTGTCAAGCTGTGGTTCAAACTATCTAGCGTTGCCTTCAGCACTATAATGAAGCTAGCCCCATCTATAGTTATGTTTTAAAAGGAGTGTTTCTGCAGGGCCTACAGCTATCTTCCCGATCGAGCGGCTATCTTGTCACTCACTACAGTCTATACCAACGCCCTTCTATACTATTGAGTATGCTAGTTGAGTACACTGGATGAGAACGTTGTTAAGTAGGCAAAATGTTCTCTAAATGTAATGTACTTAAAATCCCAGAATGATATACTTATTTCCAGGTTTTCGCTGATAATAGTATGGAGGATATTTTTCACATACTTCATGTCTCTAAAACAGCAGGCTATGCAGTAAGCAGTACACAGGACGCAGTAGATACAGGGGGTGGACAAAATATCGGAGACACCTACAAAAACTGAATATCTAGTAACTAATAACGAGTAGATTGAAACTTCAAAACAGTTTCAATCCTTCTAGGAATGCTGTCATACAATTTCTGAACTGTGTGTAGTGGGATATTGGCCCATTGTTCAAGAAGGACAGTCTCCCATTCTTTGAGGGATTGAAATCTAGTTCACACTCTGCGCTCCAGAACTTCCCATAAAGGTTCAATTATGTTTAGATCTGGTGATTGTGCAAGCCATGGATGGCATTTGACGACACATCCTCATGTTCTTGGAACCATTCTTTAATGTTTTTAGCAGTGTGTATGGGGGCGTTATAATGTTGGAATATGGGGACATCATGAGGGAACAGTGCACCATAGGGTGCACCTGGTCTTGTAAAATGGTTTCATATTGTTTGCCCGTTACACGTCCATGGAGAGCAATCATTGGACCCAATGAGTCCCATGAAATGGCTGCCCATAGCCTACCATTACAGAACCACCGCCACACTTAACAGTTGGCAACAAACATTGTGGATTGAATACCTCCTTAGCCTTTCTGCAACCATAAACATGTCCAGATGTATTAAAAAGAGTAAAAGATGACATCAGACCATATCACTTTTCTCCATTGCTCAGGGGTCCAGGTTTTGTGTTCCTTACACCATGCTATGCATTTTTGTGCATTAGCCTTGGATACAAATGGTTTCCGAATGGCGGCTCTGCCATAAATACCAGCTTTGTGAAGCTCACAACGTACTGCTTTTGTTGAGACTGGTTCAGATGTGGATTGATTCAATTCTGTGGTGATTTTTAGAGCTGTAGTTCTGTGGTTATTATTCTAACAAGTGTCCGTCTGTCCCTGTTGGAGAGCTTTTACTTGCGGGTTGCGGCCACAGTTCTTTTTTGCTGATGCTGTTTTTTTGTGTTGGGCATATGTTGTCATAATTTTTGACACTGTTCCCCTTGCCACCTTAAATAATTTTGCCGTTTTTGTGACCGACACACCTGCAATTCGGGCACCAACTATTTTGCCCCTTTGGAACTAGTATCCTCATCTTGCTTTGGAGACTTACCCAGCAAAGTGCTGCTGGTTAGACCTCTTTTAAGCAGACGCATGCTGCTAATTAGCATTGAACTTAGGAATCAGAATAGGAATCACCTGTGTAGATGCTTTTGTAATTGTGGTTTAGATGCTTCAAAGTTAAAGCAATTTTTCAGGGTTGTTTCCGCTATTTTGTATATGTATACGTTTGGAAGCATATCCACAACAAAATTCAAATGAAAATGCAAATGGCCACCTCCTCACATTTATTCAAACTTGCTCATTTATTTTCTGTAAGCTAACTCATCCAGATATTCTTGGTTAATAAATTTCAATGATTTCCATCAGTGGCATGCCATGAATGGTCAGGTCTTTAAGTTATAAGGTTTTAATGGTATGTGCAGTAACTTTCCCAGTGATCATATGAAACTTGAAATTTGCATGTAATAAGTGAGCATTTCGCAAACAGACAACAAAAGTATTGATTTAGCTCATAGAGCAATGGAAATAAGTATACACAATCACAATTATTCTTCCTCTTCTACCCTTCTTTTAACTTATTCTCTGCCTCCTCCTCCTTTACTTTCTTGCTCATTAGATTATCACAGCTCCTTCCTATCATTGTCTCCTCAGCTCTATTCTCTGCCTAGTCACATATTTAAAAATAAATAAATAAATGTAAAACAAATCCATGGCCAACATATCATTGTGAGCTTGCTAACTACAAATAACAAGGTGTTAGTAGTATTGTAGTTCCAAACCTACAATACGAAATATTGTGGTAACAATTTTAATTTATGAATATTCTGTGATTGCATAAAATAACTGAAAAACGACATTGTCGTCAGGTGAGAAGATGAAAATTTACCTGAATAGCTAAGTGTTTGAGACATGAGGTAGCCTATTGCAGATCTACTGTGCGTTTCGTGGGTACCTGGCGTGGATTTATCTGTTTGATGTGATTTGGCGTTATTGTCGTTGTTGTTGTTGTTGTTGTTGTTGTTGTTATCATCATTGCTTTTGCTGTTGCTCTAAATATTTTGGCAGACAAACCGATTTCAGTCGATGTATTGTGATTTGTAGTGTAACTTTGCTTTTAACTCTTCTGAAAACGTTTTTGTTGCCACTGAAACAGTGTATTTGGTTTTACCAATAAGTCTTTGGCATTTCCGTGAACAATCATGGTTTCCTACAGCACAAGAAGTGCACGCATTCTGCCCCTTTAAAATAAATGGTCACCTGATTTATTCACAAACAACTGAGTTTAAAAAGTCACACCCAGTGACTCCCCTGGAGGCGGGGCAATGGCCTCCGTTTGACAAAACAAGAAATGGCCAATAATATTGTTCAGACAGTAATAAATTACCATATTATTCTCAAATGGTCCAATTGTGAGCAGCATGGAGGTGGTCTATGTGACGGCCTCTGCATGTACTTTGAAAGCCTGTTCAGAGTAAGTTAACCAAGCAAGAAACTGTACAAGCAGAAAACAACAACGATATTCCTTTATGCGAAGCCATAAATGTATTGTCAGTCGAAAGAGACTGGGGGAATGAAGGAAATTTTGTATCTAGCTCTAAAAATGGGCTTGATTCTGTTAAAGATCGTTGTCCCCGTCAGCTGTACAACAGAGACTATAATCTCAGAGGTAAGATCTAGCTCGCGAGCATAGCAATAATTCCAGCAGTAACATTATATTGGGAAAAATATGATCCAGCTCAGCGTACTGTAATTTACTCCATAGCATTCAGTAAAAGCTTCTAATATTGTACGGACGATATTGTCGTCTGTCAAGTTTCTCAGTGTTTTTAAAAATGAATTTGCGTTTATTGAAATTAGTTTTGTTTATGCAGAACAAGGCAGACAAGCTGATTAACGTTATCTCGCCAACTGTAAAGCAAGTGCGAATCACTGTCAAGTTAATATATATGGCTAACGTTACGCGCAGTAGCTAGCAATGCTAGTGATGACTGTTAAAGCCTGGATCGTAATGTTTAGCTCGCTCGCTAGCTGCCATGCCATGTTGATTATGAAACAAGATGGCTAGATGGATTGCTAGCAAGTGTTAGCTAGCCCACTACATGGATAACTATTGAGCCAACTAAGTTCGTTTGCTAACGTTGTAACATATGAGTATGAGTAGGCTACGCGATAACTGTTGGCGTTGAATGATATACTTAATGCCTGGCTTGGTACATAACGTTAGTGAATATTTAGTTATATTGTGTTAAATGTTTTTCTTCCCCACTGAGACAGCTGCCTAGCTAGGTTATAGCAAAGCGGATATAAGGAGCCAGCTGCGTTAGTCTTCTTGGGGAATATGAGTAACGGTAGGTAATGTTAAGATTATAATTTTAATTCAAGTGTGACTAACGTTAACTCGCTTCAGCTGTTTTGCAAAACTTTGATTTGGGTTTTCGTGGGAATGGGATCTCGTGTTAGTAAAAAAGCAGTTCAAATATGCACTGACATCTCACAGAACGGACTGCTCTACTGACGGCTCATAGCTGTTAATAACGTTACTGGCTGTGATCTCTTCAAACACTTGTTGTCAGTCAAAGGAACATTGGAAAGAAATGACAGTCTTACAGCATGACTTGTGGGCTGGTTTCCAGAGGATTTAGCCTATATCAATGATCCAAGATTGTCCATCTGTATCTTGTTATTAAGGAAACAGTAAAGTGTCCAGAGTATTGGCTTTTTTATTGTTTGGTTAATGTACTCATGTAAGCTGCTACAGCTTTGATAGGAAACGGACTAACTTATGTTTAATCACCGATTAGTCCAATATAAATTATTTTAGCTAGCAGTAGGGTGTCTTGCAATATACACAACTTGTATGAATATGTATGGAGCGTGTTAGACACAACTCACCTCACCAAAACTTTGATAAGGGAAGAGCCCATATAGTTTATTGGCTATTAACAGTGGTCCATAATTAAGGTGGTCAGTCAGGTCAGTTGGAGGGAGCCAGATATGGAATTTAGACATTTACTGGGATTTACCATCCATTGGCATTGCTCTCGGCCAAATTTGCATCATACATGAACATCGGGAAATGCCTCCCTATTAAATGTTGTTCCAATCGGCACATGGGACATTCATTTATTATGTCGAAAGGAAGAGCTTCTCTGCCTGACCCAGCAACACTGTACCCACTCCATTTATTTTGAGTTAGACCGGTATGCCTGTGCCAGGACAGTCATGGCCATTAGTGATAATGTTATAACCGCCCATAAAGCCGTGACTATGTGTTGACATATCAGGATTGTGATGTAAAATAGAAGACTGGTGCAGTCCTGTCGTCTTCATGTCCCAAGCCTGTGCATATAACTTGTCTTAAATGGCACGCATGAGTCAATCAACCACCCTTAACGATCAGCTTAAGGAAATTGGTTTTGGTAGGACTGTAAAGTAGAATGAGCATTTAACTGGTCAAAAGTAGAAGATTGGCCATAGGGTTTGTTTAAGTGGGCTCTCTCAGTGCTTATGGAATCTTTAAAGTAAACACCGTCTCAAAGGACCACTGCATCGAGACGTTTTTCTCTTCATGTTGAATTTAGAATAGGCCTACATCCTGCTGGTGAGAATCATTTTGCAGTAAAATATCATGTTACAGTTGAGATGGGACACAGTGTACTTTTGCTTACATGCCAGAGTCTTCTCTTGCTTGCACTGCTCAATAATTGCAGGTTTCTTGAGATGTTGCAAGTTTATGCGCAGTGAAGTGATACCCATACATTACAGCGCAGTCTAAGGTACACTGTACTCTACTGTATTTATGAGGCTGATAATTGACGGGAAGTCTGATAATTTTTATGAGGTCCAAAGGCAACTGCAGCCATGTCACATGGGATCAGTTTCACCTCTCTGTTCATATTACCCTCTCCACCCTCTCTGTCATGTTTACAGTAAGCATTTCAACCTTGAATAAAAAGCAGTTGTGGCTTTTCAAGCTAGATGTTTGCATACACTGTGCTACATTGTAAATTTAGGGGCCTGTGTTCTATGCGCCCAGTATGAGTAGAGTGGTTTCAGATTAGGCAGCAGGGTGACTTGACTACAGTGTGTACTGGCCTTTGGAAGAAACTTGCCAAACAGCTAGTTAGGTTATTCATGCTGTTCATATTTCAGATTTTTTTGTATTAGAAGCACATTTGTATGAAATCCATTTGCTGTCACATTTTCTCTCTTTTCAGTTATGTTTGTTAGTATGATAACTACATTGAACTACATTGTTTGCACATTATTTTGGCTGTCTCTTTAGGGCTGGAGTAGGCAACCCTGGTCCTGGAGTGCCAGAGATGCTCCCAGTTTTTGCTCCATCCAGACTTATATACTACATAGTTGGATTAAGGCTTAATGAACACAGGTGACCATTTACTGGAGGTACACAGCATTTCACAATTCAGACTCTGAATATATAGACTCTGGCTCTTAATAATCCATCAAACTCTTGCAAGCAAGCTCTGATGGAACAAAAACCAGAAAATTCACTGGCAGTCAAATTACGCATTGGATGCATTGTCGCTGCAGCAATTCAAGTTAAGTACCACTACCTGGCTTAAGGATACACCAGCAGTGCCCCAGTTTGGAATCAAGCCTGCAACCATTGCAGACTCAGCTTGCTAAACACTAAATAAATACATTTAAACTGAGTTGCTGCATGGTCCATTTTAATTTAACATAGTTGTCTGTCATATTTTTAAATTGACAAGTGGTTTTGAATGTATAAAATGGCAGCAAATAGTTTGAAAATCTTTATCTTGCAGTGCAATCTTTAGCACTGTGATGGAACATTTTTAGCTCACTCTGTACTACTTCTTATCTGAATATCCTTCCTTGTGAAATCTGAAGTGAGAAACATTGTGCTTTAGATGTTTAATGAAGACAAAAGATATTGAAATTAAATGTTGGTGCCGTCTGTGTGGTTGTTGCTTATCAGTATTTGGGCATAGATGTTTAGCCTAGCTGATTTTGTGTTGTTGACATAGTGAATTAAGAAGAAAAAGAAAGCAACATTTTCAATATTCAGAAATTTTGTAGACTACTGCGTGCCTTGATGTTGACCTTGGAAAAACATTAGTCAGTCATATTTATACAACATATTTATATATTAGTCAACATATTTATGCAGATGCCCAGGGTTCCAGTGTGTGAGCGTGGAATGTTCTAGTTTATCAAGGCGTACAAGTACAGCACATTCAGGCGTTTGAACCACTGTCTGATACGGTGCACTGTTCTGTTCTGGTGATGGCATTTTTGTGTGTGCATGTGCTGACATGGTGGATATCATTTATAAATTAAATAAAAAATACTTAACACACTGCAAAAAAAAATGTCTGAAGTGTTTTAGTATTGCAATGAGACTTAAAATCTTTTTTTTTTCTCTAAACTGGAAAATATTAGCTTGTTAATAAATATTATCTTAAGTTCCTTTTTCTTGACAAGTAAAATTATCTCACCCCGCTGGCAAATCTTGAAATGAGTAAAACTCCACCCCACTGGAAATATTTTTGTCTTATTTAGCAAAAAGTAACAGAAATAAGATTCTAAAGTCGAAACATAAGATTTAAATACTTGTAAGATTTGTTTTTTTTCAGTGCAGTGCAGTTACTCAACAATGCAGAAGAAACCTTGTTGCTTGCATTTGAGTGTGTGCGTATGTGACTGCATACTATTCAATGCTCTGTTGTCATATGAGTTCAGCTTAAATAAGTCCCAACTCACAGTAAATATGAACAGTTCTATTTTATAGGGTGTAGTCATAAATCAAGGGAGTGTTTATTGCATAGGGCCTACATTCTTTTCATTGTGTGAAATGTGACAGAAGAAAACAAACAACAATTAGATGTGGTAAATATAATAGCTTGATTCATGAAAGCACATTCTGTAACATTGCAATTATTGCAATACAAATACAGTGCAGTTCAAAAGTATTTAGACACATTTTTTGTTGTTTTGACTTGGATTTGAAATGGAACAGTGACAATGAGGTTAAAGTGCAGACGTTTTTTTTTTTGAGGGTGTTTACATCCATATCAGGTGAACCCTGTAGCAATTGTAGCCGTTTTTATACATAGGAGTCCCCCCCATTTTAGGGGACCAAAAGTAATTGGACAAATTAACATAATCATCATGACTTCCTGATGTCTGTGTCCCAACAACATCAAAAGACTCTTGATATCTTATTTTCAGGTACTCTTACAAGTGAGATTATAACCCATGCATTTGAATGGATCTCTGGAAATTGAGGGGGGGGGGGGGGGGGGGGGCTAGATTAAGCTGTAAATTACGCTGGAGCAGTATGGAACACATGGGGTGCGTCCCAATATTCTTCACTCCCCACCTCCCTCTCCCTTCCTCCACTCCCCCACTACCACTCCTCTCCTACCCGGAAGTATGCAAAACTGTCTGAACGTTTCGAGTGCAAGTATTTGCATGTACAGTATACAATGTACCTGACATTGCGGTTTGCGTCGAGACAATAATTAATATGTAACCAGCGACATTGGATTAAAACACAAAGATCCGTTTCCATGGCACGGAGTAGAGGAGGTGGTAGTGAAGGAAGGGAGGGTGCATTTGTTGAGTATTGGGACACACCCATGGTTGGCTAAATGGCTGTGAGTCATCAAGGGTCTGACGTATCAAACGAGCCTTAAACCATCACTCTGCTGCCAGATATGCAGTGGATCATATGGATGGATAACTTCAAGGGTTTCTTCTCCTGACTTATTTTTCCATAGAGTTCAATAGGAAAATGAGTCAGGAGGAACAACCCTTAAAGTGATCCATCCAGATCTGCTGCATACCTGGCAGCAAAGTGATACCTCAAACCCTTGATGACTTACAGCCATTTAGCCAACCATGTGTTCCATACTGCTCCAGTGTAATTTACAGCTTAATCTAGCCCCCCGCCCAAATTCCCATAGAGATCCATTCAAATGCAGAGAGGTTATAGTATCGCTTGTAAGAGTCAAATCATTTAAATACGTTTATTAAAATAGCACCATACTGGATGTGAATATCATGGCTTTGACCTCTATAGAGAAATCTCTGAAGTGATATACTTTTTTAGTAGTAGATTTTGGAAGACAGTTGTTCAACCAGACTTCAAACACACTGAGTCCCACTGGTTGTTGTGTCCCAATGGATATTAAATGCTGAAAAACATATCATATTCAGAGAGGAATTCTGCAGTCATGTGTCTGCTTATCAGCTTTGCTTCATGAGCACAAGACTTGATAGTTAACTACTGATGAGAGCCTTCTTGGTGTTTTCAGCAGTTCTTCGTTAAAATGATAAGATTTTATTCTTTTCTGATGTCAGCATGTTCTGGTACAGTGACTTAAACCCTTCATAATCTTTAATAAGAGGGTGATTGTTCTCCAAACCGGTTTTTACAGCATTGGAATCTGGTTCATCTAGATGCTTTTCATGTTGACAACCTTCAAATCTGACCGTTTTTTGACATTTTTTTAGAATTAAACAATGTGTGCATTTGTAAATGGGTTTGCTGGTGGTTTGGGATTAACATGCTTACTTATTATAGATTCATACACTTCTTATTTTTAGACCATCCCTTGGGCCCTCTAATAGGCATTTTTGGTTGTGTAAGGGCAGTGTTTACTTTCAGTTCCGTCCTCTCATAATGGTGCTGTAATTATCCAGAAACTATTAAGAGTTGCAAAAGACAAAAAACATTCCTCGCTAATTAAGAACTGAGTTTAGTCCAAGAATAAACATAAATCGTTGTCCTTTTAAGTACAGGTAGGCTGAAGATAGCGGGTTGATCATAGATCTTCTCAGAAGAAAATTGCACTGGGGCAGTGGACGCCAAAAAGAGTTTCACCAAAACACATAACGTCAGTTTTTCTGGGACTTGCCTGGTAGAACTTTGTAACCTTGTTGCTTACAGGAATGAAGCTTCACGACAATTAGATAGCACAAGTACTGCACCTCTACCTAGCTGGGAAATTTGTAAAACTATGCAATATCCCCTTTGAAATGGTAATTTTTTTCAGCAGTTGTATATGGAAAATCGCACCAAAATAGTTTTTCATACAAATCTGAATGTCTTGTCACAGCTTGCATAAGTATCTGAGTTTATTTCTCATTATATGATCCAAACACTTTTCCAGATATGTTCAGGATAGAAATGATGTCTTCATATTGCACCACTTTTCTGTGTACTCATGCAATTTCTGATGTAAACAGATGCAGTTCACTTCCTGGTACATACAGCCGTACTACATTGGATAATTAGCCTACGTAGCCAGTAACAGTGGCATTTCTGCTGTGTATGGCACAAACTTATAGATTCTACACATATCAGCAACTATTAAAAACACCCCTAAGCCCTCTTTGTCTGATGATAATTGATGTGCTTATACTATACATAACCTGAGCTGCAGCACTAAACTGCAGGGATATTCGAGTGTGGCAGAACTGCAACATTCAACACCTGATAATTATTGTAAATACACAGCAGGTGTGTCCCGATCCAAAGTTCACCATGAATGTATTATGGTGCCACACATGCAGGTCGATGGGCTGATCTGTGAGGGTTATGATCTGTGAGGTATCTGATGGGGTGAGGGTTCTGATGGAGTGAGGGTTCTGATGGGGTGAGGGTTCTATTGGAGTGAGGGTTCTGATGGGATGAGGGTTCTATTGGAGTGAGGGTTCTGATGTGATGAGGGTTCTATTGGAGTGAGGGTTCTGATGGAGTGAGGGTTCTATTGGAGTGAGGGTTCTGATGGGATGAGGGTTCTATTGGAGTGAGGGTTCTGATGTGATGAGGGTTCTATTGGAGTGAGGGTTCTGATGGGATGAGAGTTCTATTGGAGTGAGGGTTCTGATGTGATGAGGGTTCTATTGGAGTGAGGGTTCTGATGGAGTGAGGGTTCTATTGGAGTGAGGGTTCTGATGGGATGAGGGTTCTATTGGAGTGAGGGTTCTGATGTGATGAGGGTTCTATTGGAGTGAGGGTTCGGATGGGATGAGGGTTCTATTGGAGTGAGGGTTCTGATGTGATGAGGGTTCTATTGGAGTGAGGGTTCTGATGGGATGAGGGTTCTATTGGAGTGAGGGTTCTGATGTGATGAGGGTTCTATTGGAGTGAGGGTTCTGATGGAGTGAGGGTTCTATTGGAGTGAGGGTTCTGATGGGATGAGGGTTCTATTGGAGTGAGGGTTCTGATGTGATGAGGGTTCTATTGGAGTGAGGGTTCTGATGGGATGAGGGTTCTATTGGAGTGAGGGTTCTGATGGGATGAGGGTTCTATTGGAGTGAGGGTTCTGATGAGGGTTATATTGGAGTGAGGGTTCTGATGGAGTGAGGGTTCTGATGTGATGAGGGTTCTATTGGAGTGAGGGTTCTGATGTGATGAGGGTTCTATTGGAGTGAGGGTTCTGATGGAGTGAGGGTTCTATTGGAGTGAGGGTTCTGATGTGATGAGGGTTCTGATGGAGTGAGGGTTCTGATGGAGTGAGGGTTCTATTGGAGTGAGGGTTCTGATGGGGTGAGGGCTCTGGTGGAGTGATGGATATGAAGTGCACAATGTTATGAGAGCTGTGAAGTGACAACAGGAGCCATTAGGAAGACCAATTTGACCGTAGGCCTAATGTTGCATTGTATTTATTGATTTATTTTTAGCCCAGGAAAAATGGTGTTGTTGAGGTCTTTCCATATGATTTAGATTTTATTGATTTTATCTTGTATTCATACTAGTGAACCATGCGAGTGTGAGTAGCCTACTCTTTTTCTGTTTTTTTGTTGCCTACTTTTGTTGTTTGTTTGTTTGTTCTGGGCAATTAAATATAAGAAAAAAAACACCCAAAAAACCATGAACTGTAACATTCTCAGATATTGTTCGAGGAAGGCAACCCTGGTCTTGGAGTGCCAGTGACATTTCTAGTTTTTTGTTCCAACTGAGCTTGATCACAAGAGTTTGATGGATGATTATTCTGAATGGTAAGTGCCTCCAGCACATGGTTACCTGCATTCATTACATTTGATTGATTAAAATGAATCCAGTTATGTAGTTATAGGTTTTGATGGAGCAAAAACCAGGACCATCTCTGGCACTCCAGGACCAGGGTTGCCTACCCCTGATTTAGACTGTTTTTGGAGAAGTGATTTTAGTCTGTGTGCACGTTTGAGTCAGTGAGACTGTGTGTGTGTGTGTGTGTGTGTGTGTGTCTAAATTGTCTCACATCTGTATTGTTGTGTCATGTGGCATCATAATGAAAGGAAGTTATTGTACTTTCAGAAATGTTCTCATCTGTTTTTTTCAGAGCACTGGCTGTGTAGTTGCTCTCCATGGATGAAGGTCATGTAGTGTACTAAAATTTGTTTTTACTACTGGACCTAAAATTAGGAGCACTTCAAAGGACACAACGGACACCTCTTAGTCTTGGGGAAAGATTAGCTGGTTTTATTGAGCATGGTTTCATGAATGTCCTAAAATGACCTTAGAGGTGCAGAAGTTAGTCAGTTGTGGTTCTGACTGACCACCTGTTCTGAATATAGAATATAGCCTATAGGTTCATGTGGTTGGCCCTCTAATTCAAACTTGTATTCTCTAAAATAATAATTATTCATAACCATAATACATCATGAAAGCAAGGATATTTTGACCTTTCAGTGTCCTATCCTACAGGGGAAGCTGTTGAAGGTTTCCTTAGAAAGTTCCAGATTAGTTATTTTTTTCTCCAGTGTACACAGGCATTCAGAAATGGTTCCCCTACAGAACCTCTCTGTGTCTGTCATGAAAATGTCATCAGACAGGGCGTGGGGGCTCGACTAGCCTCTGATACCCTGTTTACTTGCATTCCCTGGCACAGCTTCGACTAGGGTTTTAGATACGGAGCAGGGGGGCTGCTTTTAAATTGGGATCTCAGGCTCAGAGCTTCCCCAGTCGGACACAGCTATTTCACTGCTGGGAGATTTCTCCAGACCACAGCACAGCCTCCTGGTTCCTGGGCCCGTGTCTATCTCTGGGTTTAATAAGCTCTGGTGTTGAAAGGCATCTGGGGCAACGCTGACCTGCAGCAGACACGGCAGCATGTCTTTTCAGCTCGGGATCGGACAGGTAACCAGAGGCAAGGCAGGACACCCAACCTTCTCACATGGCCTAATCTCGAGGATCGAAATTCTTGATGAAATTTGGAAGTGCAGCTCAATATTGCGTTTGCTTCCCTGTCAGAGTTCTTCTTTTTCTTGTGGATGTGGGTGAGAAATGAGCTGCTATGAACTTGCTGTGTTTATACGGAGCCCCTAACGGTGTAGACTGGGTACATGCCGTGCATAAATTTGCACATTTTATTTACTGTTGTTAGATATGATGAGACTAATGTCTATGAAACCTTAGACTTATTTTCAGATATTGACAGCCACCGGGTCTGTGTAGATGCATCAGGTTTTTAATTTGCAAGATGGAATTGTACTGTTTAATTGGAACACGCCTCCTTCATGGAAATTCGTAACTAACAATATTTCAGAAGACATGTCCTACTGTTCCTATTGTATTTCACATTTCAAGGACATTGTTTTCCAGCACATGAAGGTTATATTGAGAACACATTTTTTGTTTGTTCTTTTTATAAAGAACATCCAACCACTTTGTGAGGGTGCAATTATATCCCCCTTTTCTAGAAGCAGTCGAATAGGCTACAGGCCTAACTGCTTATTATTTTAGTTCTTTCTGCTAAAATGGTTATTGTTATGACTGCAGAGTTCGCTTATGTTTTAATAGCGAGGGAACCATAGTAAAAAATTTTAAAGACTCTAAAACAGTTGATAGTGTTCAAAATTAGGTCCAGTTTTTCTGTTAGCAAGTGTAGACTACTTTAGAATTGATGAAAAGTACGTAATTGGAAATTTGTATTAAATATCATTCAGACATGCATAGAATATTATGTTACTGTTGAAGTGTTTTGTTTTTTCTTCATAGTAGTTCTCCCCCTGTGATTTCACTTTAAAAAATGCATGAACGATCAAAGACAATGTCACCTAGCTCGGTTTCACTACACTTTGAACTAATGTGCATTTTTAAAAAGAGGTACAATTCCAAACAGGTAAGGAAATAAATTTTGAAAATGGCCTGGCACAATGGCATACAGCCAGGCACTCAAACACCAGATTGAACTTGATGGAGAGAGCTAATGGCTGAAGGTGGGGGTCGTGAAACCCAAGTCCTGAGAGTCTTTCTGCTCCAACCGCCGCTCTTAATACCTTATTAATTAGCTCAATCAACTGCCGCTTTTCAACGAGAAAATGCATCACAGCTGAGTACGACCTGTCATGTTCATATTTTACCGCTGTTGTTTCAGGCAATTCATCTGCATAAATGCATATAGCTAATTAACTAATTGTGGACATGGTAACAGATGTGAACACAAATCAGTATGCCAATATACAGCAGCCCTCCTGGAATTGATTTTGATGCTTCATATTTAATGAAAGCTGGAAACGGGCAGAATTGCAGTGCTCAGGTTGTGCTGGGGAATAACCGTGTGAGAACAAAAGAGGAAAACAGACTAATTATTTAATGTGTTTCCAGTCCGTCTATCTCAACATGGGTGGCAAATGGTTAGTGATGCATAGTTTCAAATTCTTCTTGTCAGCCAACAGACCCATCTGTGTAAATACCATGTTGATATGCCAAGAGGAAAGGTTATGTCATCATTTGTTTGTGAAAAACGTCAGAGCAAATGTTGTCTGTTTCGATCTGGCCAGCCGCTTAATGTCTGTTGCGAGTTGGCAAATTATCTGTTCACCTGTCTGCCGAAGGGATGGATGCTGTCTTTGCTGCATGATGCAATGCTGAAATGTAAGGGTTTTTTTGTGTTTGTGTGCATTTTTTCAGAACAAATTGCTGTGCCATGGAGTGAACAACCAGACCTACATCTGTGAATCAGGACACTGCTGTGGGGAATCGCAGTGCTGCAGTTATTACTATGAGCTGTGGTGTAAGTTTCCTCTTAATCTCCTTTAACTGCATTCTCACTTCAGAGTCGGGTCATTCGATCTTCACAAATGCGTGCGTGTAAAGATGAGTGTCACAGTTTTCAGGTTACTCAGGTGTGCAAATTCCATTACAAGTCCCTGGTTTCATATTGTTCTTTTGTTCCATATAAAGAGTATATAGCAGCAATACAGTACGTGGGGAGATAAGAGAATCTGCCATGCAGGAATTCAAGGGTAGCTTACTGTACAGAGCTGCAGATGCGATTACAAATGAGGCATATGCTATTCTGGTGAGTGAAATTTCTGCCAAATGCATCAATCAGGTTTGGGGTCAAATTGATATTTAGGACATTTTCAGTTCAGTTTGTTAACTGAAAAATACCTACAATGTTCTACAAGGCTTTAATCAGCAGGTAGGCATTTACAGCATGTTGACCCAAGCTCACACTTGGATACACAGCAAAGGGTTTATTTATTTATTTATTTTTATTGTACCTCCAGGTATAACTAGTCATGTGTGGGGATTAGTCTCTCTCCCAGTTTCTGATATGGTACTCTGGTTTCCACTGGTGACGTAGAAAAAAATAAATTTATATTTTTTATTCTTTTTTACTTGTTCCAACTACACTATGATTCCAAATTACAATATATTCAATTCAATTAGGTCTTGCGTAATAAAATTTTGTATAGAAAAAAACTACTTGAAATGTGCAGTCAATGATTAATGACACGTGAGATATTGTCATGCCACATCTCCTTGTTAAGTAGAAATACAGCTCATTATTTACTCTAGTCGGTGATGTCATCATCAACCATCAAGATTTTTCCGTTTCCTGTCTCCAAGGTAATCATCACGGCATAAGAGCATTTTACAGAGACGGCCAAAATAGTGGTATGCCCACTTTCACGCCCACCCACACCAAATGTGATATCCTCTTTGAGAAATTTAAGAAGCAGAAGGTCACAGTCCCTGCTTTATGTAATAGCCCTCTGTTTATGTAATGGGTTAAAGTCGTGATTAAAGATGGTATTCCTTTCTACAAATATGTTGGCGAATGTCCTGGATCAACATGATCCACGTAAGTGCAAATGATGGTTTTTGGAAGTCTGCGTGATGATAAACCTGCTGTGTTTTTCCCATATTCGCACCCCTGGGTATATTTAACTAAGAACTGGCAACTTATTTTTTGTCAATCTTCATGTATTATGTGCTCGGTGAAGTGTGCTAGATTTTGCTTATTTAACATAGCACCAAATAAATTGCCCTTGGACAGAATGCGCGTCCTGTAACTTGACCATTCACGCCCCTGTTTGCAGCTGTCTTGAGCTGCTCGATTTGGAAAAGACGACTGTCCTCTCTCAATGTTCCAAAAATGGCTACTGCTGATCCGGGACAGGGTTTTTACCCCATAGAACTACACATAGACCAACCACACATAGACCAACTGACCTCTGCCTTCTTTTCCCCAAAGCCACTGACAACTAATATTCACCACAGAATTCCAGGGCATTCTTGTAATATATAATATTTATTTATTATATTGCCGGGTGTTACTTGAAATGGAACAGAAGACATTTTTAAAGGTATATTTTTTTCCCCTCTTCTGGAAAGGCCTGATATTTTAAAGATTTTAAAGATTTTAAATGACTGCCTAAATTCAAAATGTAAGAACAGTATGGACAATTTCTACTAGGCCTTATGTGTGTGATCTGCACAAATCCACTGATCTTCATGTGATGTGGATCAGCTGCGCGAATGGGAGCTTCCTTCCAGATGCTTTGCAGATTGGTGCATATCTTCACAGATGTGACATGGGTCCCGCCCAGCAGAACGTGACCCGCGGTCTGCTTCTGCTTGTGGTTTTTGCAGGGTTCTGGCTGGTGTGGACCATCATCATCATCCTCAGCTGCTGTTGCGTCTGCCACCACCGACGCACGAAGCACCGACTGCAGCAGCAGCAGCGGCAGCACGAGATCAACCTCATCGCCTACCGCGAAGCGCACAACTACTCCTCCCTGCCTTTCTACTTCAGTGAGTGCTCTCGCCGGGCGCACAGCTTGAACGCGCTCTCACAGCTTAGTGCACGGCTTAGACATTAACCAGCCAAAGCTGTGTTCTGAGAACTGCTCCAAGCCAAAATGATGTCCTGTTCTATGATTAAACCAGCCTCATTTCAGCTGTTATAGCCTCACTCCAAAGCAAATATCACAGTGATTTGTATATCATGAAATAACAAACGCATAGTTACTCTGCTGCCCAATGAGGGACACTCAAGTGTGCGTGTTGAAGAACTATGCTAGATATTCTCTCTGCAAGGTCATATTCACCTGCGTAGTAGGGACAAATCAAACAACTGTAGTTAAATTTCAAGAGCCAGCACAACTTATTGACTGAGTGTGGGGAAACAAAAGCTTTCTTCATTGTCGTGTAGTTTTGTCATAAGTGCTACATTTTTGGAAAGTTTCAGGCTTAAACTTTGTTGCATGATGTCATCTTATGTCACAGTACTGTATGCCATTTCACTTATGATATTATTATTTTATCATTTAATATCATGGTCTACTGTTTCAGCCGCTGCTTCAGAGTCCCTGTTTAATGTGTTTAATTGTTAGACAAATTTGGTTTCTTTGCCAAGTTATCAGACTGCTGCTGCGCGGTGCCACCTTATGCTCCCATTTCCCATGAGCCCTTTCTGCTCCTCACGAATATAGAGCTCATTCCACACTTCCCCAGAGACTTCCTTGTCACCATGCCAAGAATCCTGCTCCGTCAGGGGCTCTGTTTATGTTAAGCACATTGGCTTACACGTACCAGGTCTCCCATATGAGTAAATAATGAACAAAAAAGAACTGGACTTTGACGAAAATCACACTGTTTCTCTGTATACCTGTAAAAATGTAATCAAGCGGGGTACTGTTAACATGCTGAAACTGCATGAGAACAATGCCTTAGCATCACACTCCAAAGCGTCATTTAACGTCACAGGGCTTGTAGTGTCACTTGGATATGTTTAATGCAATAAATGACTTTCACTGGGGAGCATATACAGTTGTGTTCAAAAAATTGCAGTACAACATCAGTAACCTGATGAACCACTGTTATTAGCAGTAGTGATATTTCTGCATGGCAAATAATTTACTTGTAGATGTAGTAGTGTAATAGAAAAACAACAGACCCAACTGTCATGACATGCACGCTGCTTGTTCTGAGTAATTGACTCATTCATTGAAAGGGGCGTGTTCAAAATAATAGCAGTGTGGAGTTTAATTAGAGAATTAATTCATTCTGTGAAAAAACAGGTGTCATTAATTGTCCTTTATTAAGGAAGAAGGGAAGCAAATGTTTCACACATTGTTATAAAATATATTTCCTTCTGAATTGCTAAGTAAAATGGGCCGTTCCAAACATTGTTCGGAGGAGCAACGTAATTTGATTAAAAAGTTGATTGGAGAGGAGAAAACGTATAAAGTGCAGCAAATTATAGGATGCTCAGCTAAAATTATCTCAAATGCTTTAAAATGGCAACAAAAACCCGAAACACGCGGAAGAAAACGAGAAACTACTGTTAAAACGGATCGAAGAATAGTCAGAATGGCAAAGATTCAGCCAATCATCATCTCCAGAAAGATCAAAGATGATCTAAAATTACCGGTAAGTGCTGTTACAGTCAGAATACGTTTGATCGAAGCTAAGCTATCAGCAAGAAGCCCCCGTAAAGCACCATTGTTGAAAAAACGGCATGTGCAGAATCGGTTAAAATTTACCAAGGAACACATCGATTGGCCCAAAGAGAAATGGCGTAACATTCTGTGGACTGATGAGTAAAATTGTTCTTTTCGGGTCTAGTGGTTGTCGACAGTACGTCAGACGACCCCTGGGTACTGAATTCAAGCCACAGTACACTGAAGACAGTGAAGCATGGTGGTGAAAAAAATCATGGTATGGGGATGTTTTTTATACTATGGTGTTGGGCCTATTTATCGTATACCAGGGATCATGGATCAGTTTTAATACATCAAAATACTTGAAGAGATTATGTTGCCGTATGCCGAAGAGGAAATGCCCCTGAAATGGGTGTTTCAACAAGACAACGACCCCAAACACACGAGTAAGCGAGCAACATCTTGGTTCCAGACAAAAAGTGGAGGACATGGAGTGGCCAGCTCAATCCCCCGACCTCAACCCCATTGAAAACTTGTGGGGTGAAATGCAGTTTCTGAAGCAAAACCCAAAAATTCACAGGAACTGTGGAATGTAGTTTGTTCATCCTGGGCTGAAATACCTGTTTCTAGGTGCCAGAAGTTGGTTGACTCGATGCAACGCAGATGCACAGCAGTTATCAAAAACAATGGTTATGCAACTAAATATTTGCAACTAAATATTAAGTAAAGTTAAATCTTGAAAAATTTATTTTAACGCACTGCTATTTATTTGTACACAACTGTAAGTGTGCAGACTTCTCCTAATGCGGTCTACTGCTGTGTTTGGCACCTGTCTGACATGTTGTTGCTGCACGTTTGTGTGTTGTGCTGTGAAGTGTCTCTATTTCTCATCTTCCATCAGGGTTTTTGCCAAATTACCTCCTGCCCGCCTATGAAGAGGTGGAGAACCGACCCCCGACCCCCCCTCCACCTTACAGTGCCTTACAGACCGGCCAGACATCCGGATCCAGTCCCGTATCCGCTGAGCAAGAGGACGGACTGTGCCCGCCCCAGCCACCCACCCCTACCCCTCCTGTGTCCGACGCTCACCCCCCGAGGCGGAGCATCGAAGAGCTGGCCCCCCCTGTGGAGGGCAAGGCCCTGCAGGACCAATCGCAGGTGGCCTCGGCACTTGAGCTCGCGGGCTGCAAGGAGCCGCTGAAGGACTTTAGCTCTGAGGACAAAGACCACACCCCTGGGCGACACCGGCGCTTTACTGGGGATTCGGGCATCGAGGTGTGCGTATGCAGCCGGGGGCCCGACGGCCAGGAACTGAAGGAGCTGGAGGGGCTTCTGGGGCCAGCGGACTTCTGTGACGGCTGCGCAACCTACTCGTCATCCGCCGCCGGGGGCGACGAGGAGCAGGGCCAGCCCTCCTCCCCAGAGAGCGCACAGCTGGAGCCCCTCCCTCGGCCCCCCGTCTGCCTCCTCCTCCACACCATCAATGAGCAGGAGGGGCCCCACTCAGCCCCCGGTGCCAACCCCCAGAGCTGAGCCTCCCTGACCCTGACTCCAGAAGTAACCTTTACAAGGCTTAACGTTAGGACTCTGCTGGCTGTACTTGTGTGTTTTATAGGGGTCGGGGAGTCGCTTGGCGATTGGCTCTCTGGTCTCAGGGTGAAACTGTGCAGCCTATAGCAGCCATAAGCACTTTCCCTCTTAAGCCTGCTGCTCTCAGAGAGGCTGCAACAACAGCAAAGGGGAGGGGCCCTAAACATCTATCAGATGGTCCCCAATGAGAACACCTGAAATATCACACAAAGGAGACGAAACAAGAACCACTAGCTGTGTGCAGTTCACCCGTCAGCCATGTCCACACAGGAGCCATGCCAGGAAACCCACACAGAGGAGGCCTTGGGTGCACAGCAATGCAAGTAACAGACATAACGACATATAAACCCCATCAGTTCATACCTGCAGAAATCTGTTTCTAGGTTTTCAAGGGCAAGCAAGGTCTGTGACAATGTCATACATATGTGTGTATATTGCCACTGCAGTGCAGTCCTGTGCTATTGTTAGCCCTAGCCTACAGAAGATCTGTTTGTTAGCGCTAGCCTACAGAAGATCTGTTTGTTAGCGCTATCCTACAGAAGATCTGTTTGTTAGTGCTAGCTTGCAGAAGATCTGCTTGTTTGCGCTAGCTTGCAGAAGTTCTGCTTGTTTGCGCTAGCCTGCAGAAGATCTGCTTGTTTGCGCTAGCCTGCAGAAGATCTGCTTGTTAGCGCTAGCCTGCAGAAGATCTGCTTGTTAGCGCTAGCCTGCAGAAGATCTGCTTGTTAGCGCTAGCCTGCAGAAGATCTGCTTGTTAGCGCTAGCCTGCATAAGATCTGCTTGTGGCCTGTAGCCTGCAGAAGATCTGCTTGTGGCCCGTAGCCTGCAGAAGATCTGCTTGTGGCCCGTAGCCTGCAGAAGATCTGCTTGTTAGCCGTAGCCTGCAGAAGATCTGCTTGTCAGCCGTAGCCTGCAGAAAATCTGCTTGTTAGCCGTAGCCTGCAGAAGATCTGTTTGTTAGAGCTAGCCTGCAGAAGATCTACTTGTTAGCCGTAGCCTGCAGAAGATCTGCTAGCCTACAGAAGATCAGTTTGTTAGCCGTAGCCTGCAGAAGATCTGTTTGTTAGCACTAGCCTGGAGAGGATCTGCTTGTTAGTGCTAGCCTGCAGAATATCTACTTGTTAAACATAGCCTGCAGAAGATCTGTTTGTCAGCGCTAGCCTGCAGAAGATCTGCTTGTTAGAGCTAGCCTGCAGAAAATCTGTTTGTTAGCTGTAGCCTGCAGAAGATCTGTTTGTTAGCGCTAGCCTGCAAAATATCTACTTGTTAAACATAGCCTGGAGAAGATCTGCTTGTTAGCGCTAGCCTGCAGAATATCGACTTGTTAAACATAGCCTGCAGAAGATCTGTTTGTTAGCGCTAGCCTACAAAAATCTGTTTGATAGCGCTAGCCTACAGAAGATCTGTTTGTTAGCCGTAGCCTACAGAAAATCTGTTTTTAGCGCTAGCCTGCAGTTTATTTGTGTTCTCTTTGGTTATTCCTCCCCCAGTTACAGCTCATTACATTATCATCAAACATATATTATTTGTTTTTATTGTAATGGGAAACAAATGTGTACCATTGGATGTATGTATAATCAGTTTTAAGCTTCATATCTCCTCAAATTTCTTTTGTTACTTTATACTGTAAATTTTTTGTTGTATTCAAATATCTTTTGGCAGGACATCTCGGGCAATCAGAGTTAACTTTAAATGGTGTTTTCTTAGTACAGTTCATTGCAATTTTAGCTTTAACAGATAAATTCTTGCACAGGTTACAGTTAATTATGAAAGAACATGGACAAAAACCCTTAATTTATTTAAAGCCATCCTTTAATTGCATCCAAAGTAAACTGCGTTTAATTTGAACAACCAATATTTACTAAACATAAATGTTAGTTATGTCAGCCAGGGTTCAGAATACTTTTGAAAGCATCTGTTTTTTATGGGGAGGTTTGAAGGAGTTTACCTCCTTTGTGGCATTTTAACATTGACAGTGTTTGCCTTCAATTAAGTGTGAATGATATTTCAGATGTATGCTCTTTGACTGAAGGTACAAATGGAAGCTTGTTTGGCCCTAAAGGCATATTCCCCAATAGCCTCTAGTGTAATGTGGGGCATGCTGTGCAGGTGCTATTTGCTTTACATTCAATGGTAGTGGCCATTGAGAAAGCCAGCAGCACGCCAGCTGTATGCTGCATTCATGTTCCTGTCATACTGATTCTCATTCACGCCAGCTGTATTCTGCATACATGTTCCTGTCATACTGATTCTCATTCACAGCAGCGGCATGCTGCATTCATGTTCCTGGCATACTGATTCTCATTCAATAAAGACTTTTTGTTGATGTGCCCTGTGCAGTCAAAATCATAATTTCTTAATTCAGTTGAGATTTTTAAAAATAAATATCATACAGACGGTACGTATAAAGTTACTATAAAGGCACTATATAGGCCCTGATGGTACATATGGAGAACTTTCTCCCCTATGTGACGTTAGGAGTTTACCCAAAGATGTCTCCTTTCAGATGTTGATGTGTGATGGTGTGTTTTGAGTTGGTTGTTTTTAGTCAGTCAGAATGTTAAAATGTTGTGAAAAGCTACCAAACTGATTCCTTCAAGGACTCAGGACGTTGTTCATATTGATGTGTCACAGAAATGCTTAAAATATTTTACCATGAAAATACAGTAATTCCAGCAACTGCTTTAAAATAGGATATGGACATGAAAGCACCTGAAACATGTTTTATTTTTATGATTGTTATTATTAACACTTATTTTAACAAAAATAAAGTTTTTTAATGCTGTACTGTTTATTTTGCAACAGAATTCCACAGCTAGAGCGGTTAGTACTGATGAACAGGAGTTCATTGAATGTTAAAAACTGTCCAGCAGTGTCCGCCAACACCCCATCCCCCACCCCCCACTCACTCAAGCATTAGCCAAAGCTGTGTTGGTGAACACTACTGCACTGGTTTCTGTCTGCTGCAAATCTTGTTCATGTGGATCTTGTTCATGCCTT
Organism: Synaphobranchus kaupii; assembly: GCA_029718625.1. NCBI lineage: Eukaryota > Metazoa > Chordata > Actinopteri > Anguilliformes > Synaphobranchidae > Synaphobranchus > Synaphobranchus kaupii. Next base: position 62,375,683 of record CM056380.1, read on the forward strand.
CCGTTACATGATTTCACACAGATCATGTAAGCGAATAGTTTTCTATGTTGAATGTGCGAATGTGCTGACGCACTAATAAATGCAGTACTTTTACAGGCTTTTGTGTCTGATACTCAGTGTATGCCAGTAAATTCAAATAGTATATTAAACTTTTTGTTTTGTATCTATGCAGTTTTACTTTCAAGTGATTATTATTTTGAATCCTGGAAAATTGTACAAATCAATAGACTTTTATATTATGTGCTTTATTAACCATATTTCATCAGAAGAAAGACGCAGCCTTAGACCTCTGCATATCTTCAAGTATATTTAATATCTGGACCAGTTGTTGCTTTTTTGTTTCAATTAATTTTTGATGGCTCGTAGCAGTGCTGTAGCAGCTCCTACTTTATACACTTTGCGTTAAACCAAAGGCCTAAATTGTTATTTGTAAACCAAACAATGTCGTACTCATTCGTCTGTCAGGAGTATATTAGATTAAAAGTGAATCTCCAAAGAACAAAAAAAAAGTTATTGTTCTTTGTTTTGGTAATTGCTGATTTTAAAACCTCGGTTTATCATGTTGAGCCAAAAATGATTTTAGTCTAAATATGAAATGTTTTCATGTTTTGTGACCAAAAAAGAAATCTTGTGGACTTGTCTTTTTCATTTTTTTTTTTTTTTTTTTTTGATTAAGTAGAGTTTACCTGAACAAGGTGGCATAGCACTGTGTGATCTATTGAAGCATTGGAATAAAGTCTGCTTTAATGTTCTAATGGCATTGTAAGACTTCTCTTTTCCTTATGCAGTTGTGCTGGTTTCAGGCACATCTAGTTTTGTACTTTGTATAAAGGCAATTAACTAGCATCATCAATATAATTCTGTAAAGAGCTTCAGCCAAATGAATGATAACCGAGAATGTTGAATATAAACTTGCAAAACATTAAGTTATACTGTGTTCGTTGTGTTTATTGTTTTTTGTGCATTTGTATGTCCTGTGAATAACACCACTTATTTAATAACATTATTTATTTTTAGCTATGTGACTGATGGATTGAGTAGAATTGAAGCTGAATGACAGCCACATGTCTTGTGGTGTGAGGAAAAGCAGAGGATGGGACAACTTGAATCAATTATTGACAGATTACATCATAGAAATGTGCATGAACCAGACAGTTTAATGGACAAACACTTGACCTTTGGCCTTTCCATCTGTAATCTTCCAGAACCTTCCAGCATATTCAAAACACATGCTTCACATAAATTATAATTCCTCCAGCTGCTCCCATACCTATAGATTTGGATTTTAAAGGCTACGTGGTTTGTCCAGCGTGAAACCCTATGGTGAACATTCCTTACATATCAGGTTTAACAATCTGATCACATGCAGTAATTTAAAAATAATAATAGTGTATTTGTGCACGTGTGTGTGTGTGCGCGTGTGTTTGCGTGCACAATATGTTTCACTGATTCAGCCAAATATTTAAAATATTTGATTTCATCAATGTAAAGTTAAGTACAGTCAAAGTTAAGTCAGTTCCATGTATACATAAATGTTAATTTAACGGAAGCAGAGCATTTCAGCCCTTGTGAATGGATGAAAAGATGTGGACATTCAGCTTTGCTGCAATGCATAAAGAAGTAATAAGAATGAGATCACAGCACGCCAAGTATTTTCTAAAATATGTTTCATTGGTGGTCATTGAACACAGCTCCTGTATTGATTGAATGGCAAATTTACTGCAAGATTTTTTTTTTCAATTGTCATTGAACTTGCTTTCATAGATCTTCTCTACTGGAGAAAAAACCATAACCTGTTTATCATTTGAAAATTGCATCACTACTTTCAGAAGGCAAATTAAAAGAGGCGTGTTAAGTGCTCATTCGTGCTCCTTGTCAACTTTCTTGTTCTGTTCTAAAAAGACAAAAATATATATAGATATACATTTTATTGCCGCCACGGTATTAAATATCCCTGTGGCATGACTGCCCGATTACATGCTCAGGTTACTTTGCATTCACTTCTTTGACCCAGCCCTTTGTGCAGGTTGGGTTTTATTTGGCCCAGCCCTTTGTGATGTCAGTGGGTTAGATTCTTTGACCTTGGTTGTTGTGGAGTTAACCATCAGTTTGCTTCTCTGCCCAGCACGGCCTGAGCCTGGCACAGACTTTGTACTTGTGCAACTGCAGAACCACCCCAAACTTGCCCTCCAAATCAGGCAGCGCATGGCCAGAGGGAACCTCTAATGTGAACCGCTGCAGGATCCAAGCTAGGAAGAGGAATAGCTCCATCTTCGCCAGGGACTCCCCGAGACACACCCGTATTCCAGCCCCAAACGGCAGGTAGCTTTCTGAGGGAGTGCACAGGCTGCTCCCCTCCTCGTCCAGAAAGCGGCCTGTTCGGCAGAGGGTGCAAAGAGGGCTGAGTTAAGAGCAAATGACGAGAAACCAGTTTGTGACAAAACTTGCACATTGTCTGAAATGTCATCTGCATACTTTTGTACTGTGCTGCCGTTTCTTACCAGGATCAAAGATCTCTGGGTCCTTCCACTCCGTCTTATCATGATGCAAAGACCATAAATTAATGATGACTCTGGACCCTTTTCCAACTGTGTATTCCCCAATACTGAAAAATAGACCATTGTTTATTATTATTATTATTATTATTATTATTATTACTAGTAGTAGTAGTAGGTACATGCGGTATGCACATTCTTTGGGCACATGCGGTACCTGGAGTCAGCGAGGGCCACGTGGGGTATGAGGAGCGGTGACACCGGCCGGATTCTGAGCACCTCCCTGATAGTGGCCTCAAGATATGGCAGGTTGCCTCTGTCACTAAATGTGGGGTGTCTGCTCATCCCAATTTTACTGTCCAGCTCCTCCTGAATCTTCTTCTGCACCTGTTAATCAGCAGCAATCCAGCACTTGGCTCAGTATGTCCCAAATAACCTTGCCAGCCTGAAACTATTTTCTCTGTTCTACTTAAGTCAATGCTGAAGAATCCTTTGGGTAAATCATTTTAGTACTTTGCCCAGCCATTGCTGAAAATGACATTAGCACAGGATATAAATTCTGCCGATTGAGAAAAAGGACGCATTTTTTTTAGCTGGTAAAATAGGGGAAAGTTTTTCAGGGAAGGATGTGGGGAAATATACAATAGCATTGCTGTTTGTATCTGTGAGGCAATTGAAAACAAAGACGTGAAAGAAATATGCACTGTATGACAGCAATTACTTTTCAGAAAGAAATACATTATTATTGGTTAAATGGGAGCTGCCACATCCCCAGCCTGACACACTAGACCAAGTGGTACATAAGTAGATAGCGAAGCTAAGAGACTGGTGAAACCCTGACCTCACCTGTGGATAGTGGATGAGGAAGGCAACCGCCCATTTCAACACAGTGGTGGTGGTTTCCACGCCAGCCCCGAAGATGTCGCCGACAGTCATCAACAGGTGATCATCGGTCAGCCCCAGGTTCTGAGTTATAGTGGTGTTGTTGTTTTCCGCACTACGCTTGGCTCTGATCAGGGCATCTAAGAGATCCCGCTGCGTGCCATCACTGTATTCCGCCTGCAGAGGGAGACAACGTGTTGCATAACAGGTATATTTGAAGATATAGGGCAGGAGTGGACAGCCCTGACCCTGGGGAACAGCAGGGTCTGCTGGTTTATGTTTTCACCTTAAATACAACAAACACTTTAGACCCAAGAAACCAGGTGAGGTGAGTTAACTGTATAATCAGCTGCTCTGATCAATGAAGTGCCGAGTTACAACAAAAAGCAGTAGACCCTGTGGCCTTCCAGGACCTGGGTTGGCCACTTCTGATATTGGGAATTTCACGATGGCACTAAAAAAGTGCAAATGAGAAAACGGCAAATAAAAAACTAAATCACAATTAGATCATTACATTCACATTTTACATTTTAGGCATTTAGCTGATACTGTTATCCAGAGTGAAAATGAGATCACAAAAAAACATATCAAAAAAAAAAAGGGAAACTGCTTAAACCCGGGAATGAAAAAAATGGAATACTATGCAATGGCAATACGCTTTTGGTGTCAACCGGGTCATACTCTTATTAAAGATGGAATGTCTGGAAAATTTGTTTTCTAGTGTTCAGATCACAATAAATTTGATTTAAAGACACTCATTGTCCATTGAGCAATGAGTGTTCAATTTATAAATATTGTAATCACAATATTTATGTTGTTTTTTTTTTAGCAGAAATACACTGCCTGGCCAAAAAAAAGTCACACACTCTAATATTTAGTTGAACCGCCTTTAGCTTTGATTACGGCACGCATTCGTCGTGGCATTGTTTCGACAACCTTATGCAACGTCACAACATTTATTTCCGTCCAGAGTTGCATTAATTTTTGGCGGAGATCTTGTATTGACGACGGGAGAGTCGAACCACTCCGTGAAGTCTTCTTCAGCACATCCCAAAAACTTTCAATGGGGTTAAGGTCAGGACTCTGGTGGCCAATTCATGTGTGAAAATGATTCCTCATGCTCCCTGAACCACTCTTTCACAATTTGAGCCCGATGAATCTTGGCATTGTCGTCCTGGAATATGCCCATTGATGGGATAACCTGGTCATTCAGTACATTCAGGTACTCAGCTGACTTAATTTTATTGCTGCATAACGTTGCTGAGCCTAGACCTGACCAATTGAAGCAACCCCAGATCATAACACTGCCTCCAGAGGCTTGTACAGTGGGCACTATGCATGACGGGTGCAATGGTGACTTTATTTGGCCAGGCAGTGTACAATATCTGTTATGCCCCTCCTCCAAAGGAAAGTGTCAACTGGTCTCTGGTCTCTGAAGGATGCCTTTAAAAAGTTCTATTTCATTTTGTCACATAAAATACTGCTTAAAAACCTTACCTTGTGTTCATCATACTTTTTCTGCAGAAGGCTGTCTCTAACAGTCACACACTGCTTCAGAATCTTTAAGTCTTTGTTGGGGAATATCTAGACAGAAGGCAAGATGGAATGAACACTTAGTTACTATGTGTGCTCACAGAACTCAGGTGGTTGTATTTCCATTCTCTTTCATTGCATGTCACTCGGCAAGAATGTCTTCTAATAATGCGATGTAAATAATTAGCTAAATAAAATACACAAAAGCAACCTGTCTGCATTAAAACTTCACTAATGACAACCTACCAAATCTATCCTGACATCCTACATAGGAGAACGCTCATGGCAGAGAATATATTTAATTCTGATCATTACATAATTAATATAGTCATTCTGATGCTAATCTCTATGCACTATAATACATACATTATTATTATTATTATTATTATTCATCATTATACCTGCAGCCAAGGGAAGATGTCCACCAAGCTGTCCTTAGCCACAGTGTCCACTATGCCTTGACTGTACTGGAGCATGGCTTCAAACTCAGGGTCACCCCGCTTGTAGGAGGAGCTGAAGCACAGCGAGCAGATGACATTGGTAACTGCACGAGTCATCTCTGGAGCCAGGTCAATGGCTGTGCTTTGCATTCCCTCAAGGATCTGACACATCGAGCTGGCCTCTCTGCAAACTGAACCACAGAGATAGGGAGGGAGAGAGCGAGAGGAGGGAGGGAGAGAAGGAGAGAACAAAGGGAAAAAAGGGAGGTATGTGATAGAGAGGAAGAGGAGGAGAGAGGGAGTGGTGAAAGAATGAGGGAGAGAGCATGCTGTTATGTTATTTCAAAAGTATATGTAAAGAATTGAAGTTGGCAAGTCGGAGTTGAAGTCGGAGGTTTACATACACTTAGGTTTAAGTCATTAAAACTAATTTTTAACCACTCCACAGATTTCATGTTAGCAAATTATATTGTTGGCAAGTCAGTTAAGACATCTACTTTGTGCATGACACAAGTCATTTTTCCAACAATTGTTTACAGACTGATTATTTCACTTTTAATTCACTATATCACAATTCCAGTGGGTCAGAAGTTTACATACACTAAGTTGACTGTGCCTTAATTTTTAATATTTGGTCACATATCCTTTGCATGCCATGACTTCCTGATGTCTGTGACCCAACAACATCAAAATACTCTTGATATCTTATTTTCTGGTACTCTTACAAGCGATACTATAACGTCTCTGCATTTGAATGGATCTCTATGGGAATTGGGGGGTGGCACTAGATTTAGCTGTAAATTATGCTGGAACAGAATGGAATACATGATTGGTAAAATGGCTGTAAGTCATCAAGGGTCTGAGGTATCAAACAAGCCTCAAACCAACACTCTGCTGCCAGATATGCAGTAGATATGGATGGATCACTTTAAGGGTTGTTTCTTAAAAAAACATATTCAAATACATTAGGCTACTGATTTTATGCGTATTATGTATATCCTGTATGTGACTACTCTGAACTAAATGTATTCCGTTTCAAATGTCTCAATGATACAGCTTCTTCAATTCTAACTTTAAACCATGGATGTGCATTGAATTATTTTTTTTTTGTAGATATTAACACTTAAGACAAGTAGGCACTAGGTGAAAGTGCCTTTTGTGGGCCACGGTTAGATGGGGTTAATTTGTAATTGGTTACATACTTTTCTGTCCAACAAGGAGAAAGCTGTGAAGTATACTAAGAAAATTGGACACTTACCTATCTGTTCGATGGATGCTGATCCCTCTCCAAACATACACAGAGCGCCATGCACCATTTTTCTGTGGAACCTCCATGTGGCGCTATAATCTGCAAATGCAATATCTTTACCGTCCCTTGTCAGTATATCTGTTGTGACCTTCAAAAGAGTAGAGGACAATGCGTTATGTCATTAATATGCAGAACATTAATAGCTTTAAAGGCTCCCCATTTAAACAACAACGTCAACAAATTAAAAACACCTGCCACCTGTTATGATATGCACATCTTAAAGATTTTCTTTCAAGATCTTGAGACAAGTTGGAACATACAAATAATATTGATTTATTTAATCCGCTATCATTTATTTTATTGCAGACAAATCAATTAAATAAACTAATTGTGCAACTCACAGTTCTTGGTCTCCCTGCAAATGTTTTGCCTCTTTTCAGAAGCACTTCCTTCGCGTGCTGGTGGCTGTTGATGATGATCACATTATGGGAGCCCATCCTTAGCGAATAGATTTCACCATACTTCTTCTGCAGCTCCTGGAAGAGGATGTGCGGAGGTTGGTTGCTTCTCAAGCTGAGAATACTCCCGATGATGGGGAACGAGGGCAGGCTGGGGGGTCTGGTGTCAATCAAAGCCTTCTGGATTCGCCCTTTTATTACCAGCGCCGCGAGCACAACCACAAAAACAAGAAATGAACAAAAGATCCACTCCATCACCAGCAGGTTTTAACAGTCTTCAGGCAGCTGGCAGCGATTATTGTCATCTGATAGGACAACCAGGGGGCTCTCTGCAGCTCATCCCATGCGTACGGAGATGCAAGGGTTTTATGCGCTGCCTTCAATGTCATTGCCTTGACCCCAAATATTTTGTCCTGAGCTATCTTAAATAGCTGATGCCAAAATAAACAAATAACCTTTTTTTTCATGATTTAAATAAAATGTCACATCATGTTTTAGTTATATTCTCTCACAAAACATAACATATATTTCTGCAATAATTCAAGATGTCACTGTACAATGGTTAAAATATAAAGCACAAATTGCATGTAAAGAAAATGTGTATTTTGCACATGTAAAAACTTTATTCAGATATTTATGGGAAGTTACTCTTTCCCTGCTATCATTCCCTACTCTTGTAGAGTAATTGGAATCATAATGGTTTGGCTAAAAGTAATGGGATAATAGCATCCAACCAGACTGGATTGGGTGAATGGGGACATTTGTATGAATTAATATATTGATTTATCCATTAATTTATTTGTATATTAATCGAATGGAGGTAACCATGGCCACTGTGCGGACTTCAGGCCATAACATGGATGATTTTACACAACCTTTCAGATCGATGCATTCAAATTGATTTTACGCTTCCGACATTTAATTTATGTCCCAATTGGTGTACCATAGTTGAGCTCATCATGGCTTCCGCGGAACCGCAGCCCCGTTTCGGCCAGTCTGTGAAAGGATTATTATCTGATAAAGTGGGCTCCTGCAGTGGAGATGTAATCGCCCTCACCCGGCAAGTACTCAAAGGATCACGGAGCCAAGAGGTAAGGAGAAATGTTGGATGCCAACTTAAAGAAAACACAAAATAAACGCTAGCTAGTTCGCTTGTGTACTGGTCAGCCATCTCCCAGCGTAGGGACCATAGGTTGAGCCGCTAGCTAACGTTATCTAGCTTTGAGGATTTAATGTTTTCGTTGTATCGAAGGGCTTAGCGATCAGATATATTATAATATGTTAAATGTGACTCCAGACATTTCTATCTGTTTATCACACTTTATTTTTTTATGTAGCTAATCAAGTTAACCAACACGTTAACGTTACCTTTGCGATACGCGGAGGTGGCCTGCTGGCTAACGTTGTTATTTGTAAATGAAGCTAACTTAGTCGTTAGTTACGTTTGTAGCTAGCTATTTATTTAACCTACATTCCGCGTCCCTTGCCTTCCCTCTCAGCTCCTTGGGCAGGCAGCTCGGAACATGGTGATACAAGAAGATGCCATACTACACTCAGAGGATGTAAGCAAAACCTCAGCCTCAGCGTTGTTGGACATCTGGCGAAAAGCAAATTCTGTCAGGGAATCAAACGCTATTACATTAACGTGGAAGTCCATTATTTACTGACCCGTGTCGTTCAATACGTTACCTACCTTTGTGTGAATGAACACATAATGTAATCAGATTTACCGAGTAACGTATAGCGTGCGCTGTTCGCTTGAAATGTAACTCATAAATTATGTATGCATTCACGTAATGTAATGTTTAAATGTACCAAATGATTCACACTGATAAATAAGCTTAGTTCAAAATGAATGATAACCTACTTTTCTGATTTTTCAGAGTCTCAGGAAAATGTCAATTATAACCACCCACTTGCAATATCAGTAAGTATTTCCACGTATTGTTACATTTAAAATCCCCAGTATTGTTTTGTTACTGTTAAGAGGGTAAGTCTATCACGATTCTATGGGTGGACCTTTGAATGGATCTAGTTGTGAATTACATTTCTTCAAATTAACATTACAGCATTGCATTTTTTTCCTTTTGTGTCAACCAGACAAGAAGCCATACAGAAGAAGTAAGTCCAAACACAGCTTTTGCTTCATTGGGCTTAATTCTGATTTAAAGCTGAGGTTTGAGGTAGCAATGACCTTAACCCTTTTCTGTTTTTTCTCTCCTTTTCAGTGTAGAGCATTCCAAAAACCTTCAAGACCAGCTAAGACATGTCCTGAAATAAAATGAGAGAGGGGCCTTAAAATGAGGAATTATGGGATACGTTCCCGGATATTGCACTGACGGTGTTAATGACTACCTGTATGCTGTACAATTTATTTCAGACTGCTTTTTTGCGGGTCAGGGGTCTGTATGGTTTTTTTGTATTAGACAAATGTGTGAGATTAAATTCATGGACTTCTCTCTAATATAAATATTTGCTCAGAAATGCAGTCCTAGAAGGCTGCACAGAAGTAAGGGTCATACTGTATAACAGTAATGTAAATGTACTCTGTATTTTTTACTCACGTTTTGTCATGTTTACAACATATTTTATAAACTGGAGGAATTTGGAACTTATGGCATGTTTAACATTAAGCTGACCACAGACGTCCCCACAAGAACAGTTGTTTCTGGGATTGAAATGTACATTCCTTGGATGTGTCACCAGCCTATGACCATGAATCTATAGCAGTGGGACTTAAAGGTATAGTTAAATTTTAGCTGACAAAGACTGTAAACTTATGTAATGGTGCACATACAGTGCAGTCCAAAAGTATTTGGACAATGACACATTTATTTTGGATCTGTACTCCAGCACATTGGATTTGAAATGGAACAGTGACTGAGGTCAAAGTGCAGATTTTCAGCTTTAATTTGAGGGCGTTTTCATCAATACCAGGTGAATCATGTAGCAATTGTATCCTTTTTATACATATTCACCACATTGTAGCCTGTAGGGGACCAAAAGTAATTTCACAAATTAACAAACTTAAATAATGTCATCATATTTAATATTTGGTTGCTTATCCTTTGCATGCCATGACTTCCTGATGTCTGTGTGTGGGGTTGTTGAACTAAGTCCGGAGACGAAACCCTTAAAGTGATCCATCCACCTCTACTGCATATCTAGCAGCAGAGTGATGGTTTAAGGCTTGTTTGATACGTCAGACACTTGATGACTTACAGCTATTTAGCCAACCATGTATTCCATACTGTTCCGGTGTAATGTAGCCCCCCCCTTTTCCCATAGAGATCCATATTATAGTATCGCTTGTAAGAGTACCAGAAAATAAGATATCCAGAGTCTTTTGATGTTGGGTCACAGATGTCAGGAAGTCATGGCATGAAAAGGATATGCGACCAAATATTAAACTATTTAATTTCATGTTAATTTGTGCAATTTGTACAATTTCCTTTGGTCCCCTAAAATTGGGGGGGGGGGGGGGGGGGTGCATAAAAAGGGCTACAATTGCTACACGGTTCACCCGATATGGATGTAAGCACCCTCAAATCTGCACTTTTACCTCGTCACTGTTCCATTTCAAATCCAATGTGTCACTGTCCAACTACTCTTGGACTGTAAATATTACCCTTTTTTAAAAATTTCTACCATTGTAATTTGTTCAGTCTGCTGGTCATGCCAAATTGAACTTGCATTGATTTTGCGCTTGTTTTTAATAATAATGTTTTTCTTATGTACATCATCCGTGCCAACATTGTTTTTCCATTGGGATTTGTCTACCATTCATATGACTGCAGCTACCTCTGAATTCCTGTAGAATAATTGTGGTGAATGTCAAAGGCCAGGGGCACACGGGCATGGTGCTTTTTTACTTATCACATTGCTATAATGTTTTTGGGTACCAGATGTTGCCCTTTTCCCCATATTCAAGATGTAACAATTTAATGCATCGGGTTCGTTTTAGTCCTTGTCTTGTAGCTGACCTGGCTTGTATGTTTTCTGTGTTTGCATGAAGCTTTTTTTTTTTTTACTGTATATTTAAATGGGGGGGATAAAGTTTAAAAGCAAAGATCTGATCTTAACATAGTTGCTCAGTGATGACTGCATTTGCTACTCTACTTGTCACATCTTAACTACAAGGAGAGCATCTTGACTATCTAACAGCCGTTGACTGTCAACAAGCATTCAGTTGTGTTTGGGTGACCCTGATATGGAATGTATTGACAATTAATATGATAAGAAATAGATGTGTTTACATTTAGTGATCAGACTATAGTGTTGGGATAAATACATAACTCTGTTTTTAGTATTTTCACTTCAAACATTGAGGGTAAACGGTATGTGCAATGCTCCACGTGGAAAAAGTGAGCGTCACATTTCAACTCTGAGGTAGCACTTCCTGTATTGGTTGCGAGGGCCGTTCACTTCCGTTTTGGTTTGTTTCTCGTCTGCCCTCCCTTGCAGAGCACCTGTTAAGTTTGCTTGCTGCGCGTCACAAATCCGCTCCCTTGAGGGAAGAGCAAGGGAACGGAATGCAGCCCAGGTGTTTTTTTCTTTAGGGTTGTTTGAGTTCAGAATTGTGCTGTAGCTGTGTGAGAAGCCTCCATTCAGTATCAGTGACCACATGAAGGACAAGCAGCTGCCTGTCCTTACGCACAACCTTGGGAGTTCTTTTCCTGAAGTTTTTACATTCCTGCGCATAAAGCAAATGCATGTTTCTGTGCTAATTTGCACGTGAAGTTTTTTTCCATTAAACATTTTCTACAAAAAATGGCTGTGGAATTTCCTTCATTTTATGTGATATTTCTTTGTATTTTAAAGGAATTGGAATTATTCAGAAATTATGTGAAGGATGGAGGTTGTGAGTGATTTAATTCTTTGTGAATCACTTTTGACGTAGTCAATTTTTACATCACCATTGTTTACTGACCTGTAAGTTTTTATACAGGTGTACAATTCAGGCACCATGTGGAACTGATGAGATTTTATTTATGCTGTTATATGCTTTTGTCAATCAAATACTTGCCAATATTACCCAATGTTATTTGGAGCAAACCGTCTGCATGAAAATGTAGCTAGATAGCTTAGGTTACTTAGAAATAAGCACCCTATATGAGTCAATTCAAAGCATGGCCAAAGTTATTCAAAAGTGATCACCTGGCCAAGATGAGTACAAGCTTATAAATGGCCTTTGTTGAAAAATGAGTTGGGACCTTGAGTCATTTTATCGAATACAATCCTCAACTGAGCAGTACTATTGAAGATTATGTAAGGGATGTTCTTCAGTTTTGCAGGTCCAGAGAATATTGTGGGGTCATTGGGGCTACAAGGACAGTGTTTCAGTTGTGCATTGCTAGGAGTAGTGGAGGGGTGAGGGAACTGGAAACCTTGAGGAGAAGATACTGTTCATCCTGAGGAATGCTACCTTATCAACTCACAAGGCCTAGCAAGCAGCAGTCAGCCAGGAATAGTGGATGGAAAAATTGCACACATCCAGTCATCCAGAGCAGTGTTGGGTACATGATATATTATAGCTTATGAGAGAAGGATGGTATCATTTGACGTTAAGCTATTGATTCAGGGTCCTTTAATTGTGACAATGTTGCCTGTTCTCTTAAGCCTAATCGGCTTGTATATGGATTTGGATTCAAGGTCCAGATTTCAATATCCATGCCCTAAAGGGCTTAATATCAGGAAGGTGTTTAGCAGCGGCGTGAAATCCAGGGGTCAGAAAGTAAAAGTACTGCAATGTGTTTCTTCCACGCATTTCACAAATTAGTTCTTCTGGCTGAAGAACTGTGATAATTAGCAAATCCATGTGATCGGAACAAAATACTGGGGAGGACTGACTTTTTGAACCTGGATTTTACACCTCTGGTATTTAGATTATGTAGGCTCAGTGTGGCAAGCACTATTAACCGTGCAAAGTTCTCTAAAATTTTAATGCCTGAGATCATAATGAAGCAATTTGTAGCATTACATTTTGATTATTAATTAAAAAGTACACGTAAATGTTGAGGCTTCTTGGGTGGGAATTTACCGGGCCACAACAGAAAAAAGCAACGTGGTAAACATGTGGCTTTGTTATATGGCAGCAATAGACTTTGCCTGATATGAGATTTAAGTATTAGACAGACTTTAATTAATTATTATTCGTCAACATCAAATGTATTGTTGAAAACAGGAGGACATTTTCTATTTGTATTAAGAGGTATTCAGTAGCTAAACTACACTACCTCCTAATATCTTTGTGTTTGATCTTCTTCAAAAGAAACTCTGATCTGCTTTGCTTTTATCAAGTAGCTTGTTTTAAAAGCTGTTATTCTCAGTATTTTATAGCTTGTTCACAAGTGAGTGTATCATTTCTCACTTTGCCATGTCTTGAGTGATGTTCATATTATGCTAAATGAAATGTGCTCACGTGGCTTGAAGGCACCAGATTTTAACCTGTTGCCTTTGAGCTTGGCTCTCTGCTCTTGCACAAGCTTTTCAATGACAAATACTGAAAATAGGAAAGGCGCTGTATGTAGCACAGGACTAAACCCTGACTAAGTGACTGAAATTGTAGATGAAGCAAAGTCTAATTTGTGGGATGTGTAAGGGAAATGACCTTTCTTCTTAATCCGAAAGCCTGGGTCACTTTCAGGACCTTGGAGAGCAGCAACCTCACCTACACAGGAACGCACATCTGAGAGTGAATGCAGAGTTTTATTTGTGGCCCTTGGCAGGCCCCGCATGAGGTATAAAGGCATGGTCAGCTATGCTTTTAGAGAAAGACCTTCAGAAACACAGCCACTATGTGTTTTGGCTCTAAATACATACATAATAAATATAGTATAAAATGGATAGGGTATACATTTTAAAACTACCTTTAAGGAGGTTTGTTGTTGTTGTTGTTGGGTTTGTCCTTTTCTTGTCCATTTCTTTATTTTACAAATACAACCCCTGGCAAAAATTATGGAATCACCACACTTAGAGGATGTTCACCCAGCTTTTTTTACTTTGTAGCAAATAAACAAATCACAGATATGACACAAAACTATTTTTGTTTAATAACTGAACATTCTGGCTTTGAAACATGGCCCCATGTGTGTGGCAAAATATGTTGGTTGTTCCCAGTCAGCTGTGTCTAAAATTTGGTGCAAGTATAAACAAAATATGAAGGTTATAAAAAGAACATGCGGGTAGACCAAGGAAGACGTCAAAGCGTCACGATAGAAAACTCAAAAGCAATATGCCTTGAAAATAGAAAATGCAAAACAAAACAAATGAAAAACAAATAGGCGGAAACAGGAGTCAATGTTTGTGACAGAACTGTAAAAAATCGGCTGAATTAAATGGGATTTACATATAGAAAAGCCAAACGAAAACAAGCACTAACACCTAAACAGAAGAAAACAAGGTTACAGTGGGCTAAAGAGAAGCAATCATGGAGTGTGGATGAAAGTGATATTCAGTGATGAATCACAAATCTGCATTGGCCAAGGAGATGATGCTGGAACTTTTGTCTGGTGCCGTTCTAATGAAACATATAAAGATGACTGCTTGAAGAAAACAATCAAATTTTCCCCAGTCATTTATGATATTGGGGGTATGATTTATGACCAGGGGAGATGGTAGTTTTTACGTCAACAGTCAATGCACTGGTATACATTGAAATTTTGGACACTTTTCTCATTCCATCGATAGAAAATAGGTTTGGTGATGAAGTCATTTTTCAGGATGATAATGCATCTTGCCACAGAGCAAAGAGAGTTAAAGCTTTTCTTCAAGAAAGGAATATGAACTCAATGACATGGCCAGCAAACAGTCCGGATCTCAATCCGATTGAAGATTTATGGTGGAAATTTTAAAAATTGGCCCATGACAAGGCTCCATCCTGCAAAACTGATCTGTCAACCACTATTCGAGAAAGTTGGAACCAGCTTGGAGAATATTGTTTTTCATTAATGAAGTCCATGCCTCAAAGAATTCAGGCCATCAAAAAAGCCTGAGGAGGAGCAACAAAGTACTAATTGTGATTTTTTTTTTGTTGGTGATTCCATAATTTTTTCCTCTACTTGATCTTGAAAAAAATATGCCATTAATTTAAATAATTTAATTTAATTTGTTTGAGGTATGTTTCACTAAGCCAGCATGTTCAGCTATTAAACAAAAATGGTTTTGTGTCATATCTGTGATTTGTTTATTTGCTACGAAGTAAAAAAAGCTGGGTGAACATCCTTTAAGTGTGGTGATTCCATAATTTTTGCCAGGGGTTGTATAATCTATGAATCTGAACTTCCCATACAAAGGGAACAAAGCATGATGTGGAGGGAAAGTCATTGTTATACAGTAACCTTTGTGTATCTTGTTACTCTTTCTGCTTCTTTTCATTTTTACTTCTGATGATGGTGTATTTCTAACAAAGCATCAGAGTCTTGACACAGAGTCTTCCTGCTTCTGCTTATAATAGGCAACACACTGCTGCTGCTCCACAGAGCCATAAGCCCAATGTACCAGCCAGTGTTGTGCATAATATTGATTTGTGTATAACTTTTCCCAAAGTCTTTCTGTTCAAAATATGCACAAAAAGTATTTCCTGGTGCATGTTATCACTGTATTTCTCATCTAAACTTTTGAGCCATTCTGAGAAAATTAAAACTGTCATTGTACTTGAGACCACAAGATGGAGTCATGGAGAAAATGGCTGTCCTTCCATTAGTAGTACATGGATAATCCAAAGATTCCTCTTAGTTTTCAAGGAATTGTGTATTCTCGAGAGTAATACAGTATTTACCTCTTGGTGCTATAGTGTACAGTGCAGCCAGCAGTCAATTAAATAGTGTGTGGGGAGATTAGAATTACTTTCAGTCGCCTAAATAAAGGTGGTTGGTTTAGTTGCAGATATGGCTGGACACAAATATTCTCCAATAGGGTTTAAATCTCACGCTTGGACTAAATACTACGAAACCACTAACTAGTTAAAAAATATTGTTTATCTTTTAGCATACAATATTTAATTTGTACATTAAATTTAGTACAAAAAAATCAAGGTATGAAAATGTCTCAGTCCTACATATTTACTCATTGAGGAAGCATTATTAATTATGTTTAATCCAAGAGTTCTATGAATCTCATCATGCATGAGAATACATTTTAAAGATAAATTGCTTTGAAATAGTTCAATATGGGTGTCAACTTCAGGAGAACTTGAACTCCCGATGCGATTGTCTGGAAAATAGAGATTCGGTAGGTTACATAAAAAAATGTGGCTTGCACTGCTACTTTTCAACACCAGATGGAGAACATAACGCACAACATCCTAGAGCAAAGCTTTTATTCCACACTTAGTAATATAAAAACACTGAACCATCCATAAAAGCGCTGTCCTACTTACCCGTGTGAACTGTTTTCATTTCCAATTTAACAAAAATGTATGAAACATGCATATTTCATGCAAATGTTTGTTTAATATGCACGTTTTAGTGGCAACAAGATCTAAAGATAATATTATTCTAATAGACATCTTATAGACAGTTTAGCTAAATATGATCTGCAGAAAATTTATATAAAACCCAATGACACCACTTATGGTAGCAATATTTTCAGACAAGAACAATACAATGGTAATAATTTATTTAATTATGCATGTAATCAATTTTCGCATTGTGTAACGTGCGGAATGGTGGAAATGCAGCAGCACTGCGCTTTCCCGCTTAGAAATACAGTAACATGCGAAAACAGTAGCTAGTATAGCTCCAAAAATACGTTGTGACCATCGCAACTAGCACCAAGTGAAATATTTAAATCGCGCAGTGCGTAAATTTGGCGAAAGCGCAATGCGTAGTGCAATTGTCATAGACCAGTATAGCAAAATAGATTACATTACATTACTTTAACGTTTCCTTTGGCTTCTAACAGTCTATCAAGCTTACTCCGTTGTAAACATGGTTTTCTTTCACCAGTTTCCGCTGCAGATAGTTGTGTAGTTGAATCATTATTTACCTTGCAAGCTTGTCACAATTTACGCAATCCTCATCGCCTAGATATTTAGAACTATTTGATTGTTGCGCAGAATTGCACAAAATTAGGCTAACAACTGACAGATACTGAAAATATCTGGGTATGTAGCTAGCAAAGTCGGTATAAAGGTCTGGCAAGTACCATAAAAGGAAAGAGCTGCGTTTTCTTTCAATCAAAATGCGGACTTAATCTAAGCGCGTAACACTTACATCAATGTAACAAATAGCATTTATGAATGTGTCATGCAGTTTCCTTGCCAAATTCACCTGCAACCGTGGCATCTGCCGCATCCATACCCTACCATGCACAGATGTTTGAAGAATAGCGCTAAATCACTGGTTGCCGAACTCCCCTCCCACTATTAGATCCTCCTATCCCAATCTCTTATTGGTTAACAGGAAAGCCATAAAACAAGTCACGAGGACATGAAGCCTTACTTGTATATTTGTTTTTGATTGTTATTCGCTCTGGTAGTTAAGAATACCCGCCTTCACTCAGCCACATCACTGGATTGGGCGATAAGGACGCTCACTTTCTAATATCGGGAGAAGCACGAGTTAATACAGAGCTTGTGGTGGTGTGTAAACAGTCTGGAGTTACAGAAGCGTAATGGATGCAAAACAAGTCTAATGCTCGAACCAAAGATATCAAAGATGAAGCTGGACTACGTTTGGCTGTGACTTTTAATAGCCTTTTTCATTCAAAGAGGTTGACCATTACTAACATGGCAGAGTGGTCGGCTGCAGTGCCCACTCTAAAGATGGCGGCACTTAGCCGGGTTCGAGCACTTGCATTGGTTTTCTTAACTGTCAGTGGCTGTTTGATAAGCTTGACAAGTGCGAATGAAAGTTCAGAAGAGACTGTCATTATTGGTCTTCGACTGGAGGATACCGACGATGTTTCCTTTATGGACAGGGGTTACCTGCGGGTCAGCGAGAGGTCTCGTGTCAAGTTGAGAGTCTATGGGCAAAACATTAACAACGAGACATGGTCCAAAATTGCATTCACGGAGCATGAACGCACAAGACTGTTTGGCAACATTGACAGTTCATTCGGAGACAACGAGAGCAAAGAGCACATTACTAACTTTAATCCGTGTGGCATTAGAACATCAGACATCATTATTCTGCCAAATATTGTCGTTAACCGAAAGACATCCGGGATTGTTGAAATCGAAGTCAAGCCCCTGAGAAAGACCGAAAGGAGTAAAGCGTATTACCTCTGCATTGCCACCTCAACGCCTGCTTTGGCTGGCCTACACGACCCTTGGACGGAGAACACCTGGATCTACCACGATGGCCGGGACACCAAAGTCATAGTTGTGGAGGAGAAGAAGTTCTTGCTTCCCTTCTGGCTACAGGTGATCTTCATCGCGATGCTGCTCTGCTTGTCAGGCATGTTTAGCGGATTGAACCTTGGTCTGATGGCGCTGGATCCGATGGAGCTTCGGATTGTTCAAAACTGCGGTACAGAAAAGGAGAAGAATTACGCGAGAAAGATCGAGCCAGTGCGGAGTCAGGGGAATTACCTGCTCTGCTCGCTACTTTTGGGGAACGTATTAGTCAACACTACCTTGACTATTTTGTTGGATGATATTGCAGGATCTGGGCTGATTGCGATCGTGATATCAACTATCGGAATAGTGATATTCGGGGAAATCGTGCCTCAGGCTATATGCTCACGGCATGGTCTTGCAGTTGGTGCTAACACCATATTCCTGACCAAGTTTTTCATGCTGCTGACTTTCCCAGCTTCCTACCCAGTGAGCAAACTGTTAGATCACCTCTTGGGACAGGAGATAGGAACGGTATACAACAGAGAAAAGCTGTTGGAGATGCTGAGAGTGACGGATCCTTATAACGATTTAGTTAAAGAGGAGCTGAACATCATCCAGGGCGCCTTGGAGCTCAGAACGAAGACCGTGGATGATGTGATGACGCCGCTGAGAGATTGTTTCATGCTCACTGGGGATGCTATTCTGGACTTTGGTACCATGTCTGAAATTATGGAGAGCGGATACACGCGCATACCGGTCTTTGAAGGGGATAGATCTAACATTGGGGATCTGCTGTTTGTCAAAGATTTGGCATTCGTGGATCCAGATGACTGCACGCCTCTAAAAACCATCACTAGATTCTACAGTCATCCCTTACATTTTGTTTTCAATGACACCAAATTGGATGCCATGCTAGAGGAATTTAAGAAAGGTATGGGCAGTCAACTTTCCTTTCCGTTGTGTGCTTCAGAATTG
The DNA here is from genome assembly GCA_029718625.1 of Synaphobranchus kaupii. Lineage (NCBI taxonomy): Eukaryota > Metazoa > Chordata > Actinopteri > Anguilliformes > Synaphobranchidae > Synaphobranchus > Synaphobranchus kaupii. The sequence continues at coordinate 62,394,996 of CM056380.1, forward strand.
ATTTATCAGCCTGATTCGTTTAGTAGCCTGGCTTCCGAAGTGTTGTGCTGTCTGGTCTATAAAGCACCGTCCCCCACAAAAAGTGTAGCCTATTAAAGCGTACCGTGCATAGCCGACTAAAATTTATCATACCGAGTTAAGATTGCATGGATGCGTCGCGTTGTATATAACGGCTGCCAGGAATATAGCGGGATATAGGCTAATCGTGTTTTATGCTAGCATGCGGTATATAAATAAAACATGATGCTGCACTGTGCAACACGAGGGTAGCTATAATGTTGTATTAAGTCAAAATCACATCGATGTAATACGCGTTACGATTCATTGTTCCGACAAGTCATGCATATTTTCAGGATTTCTGTATAAAATAAATGTTTACAGTAAGCAGTCCAGGCTACACACGTCAGTGCAGATGTGTAGGCTATCTTTGAAAATGAGCTTGTTAGCTGGACGTATTTTGTTTATACATGTTTAATGCTTTAATAGCGAGGATTGGATTGCACATGCGAATTAGGTGACGATACATGCTTGTATATCTTGTAATACCTTAAATTTCTCCTTGAATTTCTACTCTCAGCGGATTTTAACAACGAAGGCATGCAGCTTTATTAGCTCCCAAAGAAATGTTAGCAAAAATTGTCCCTGTTCTGTTCCGATCTTTAATAAAAAAGCTGTAGCCTAATAATAAAGTTTGCGTGAATGTGTCGGATATGCAACATACATATTGTATGTAACTTATTTTTGAGCTCTCGACTTTCTTATCAATGGAAATGTATTGCGTCTTGGTTGTTTGAAACAGACTCTTGTCTGACTGGGTGTTTACCAACGTCCATGTAGGGTAGGCTACTCTAAATAAGGTAATCACACCCCGCCCACTACACTGTTAAACTTAAACTATTAGGCAGCTCCACGGGGTACTTGTGACTAATTACGTGTCTGTTTTAATTATTCAAAATACAGGCTTTCCTTTGACCCTGTTTGTAGCCTACTATATTTTGGAAAATAATCTTTGCGCAGCGTGATCCACAAAACTGAACATGAGTTATGATTAGGCATACGCTATTTTTATGAATGTACATAATTGGCCTACACATTTCACAGCTGTTATTGAATAGGAATTTGATTTCAATCAATGTGTTTCTACAACCCCCAATTCTAAAAAGGTTGGGACAGTATGTAAAATGCAAATAAAAGCAGAAAGCAGTTATTTGTAATTCTCTTTTACATATATTTAATTTAACAGTACAAAGAAAAGATAATGTTTTACCTTATCGACTTTATAGATTTTTGTAAATATACGGTAATTCCGAATGTTATGCCTGCAACACGTTCCAAAAAAGTTGGGACAGGGGCAACATAAGACTGGGAAGGTTGTGGAATGTTCAAAAAACACCTTCCACAGGTAAACAGGTGAATACGTAACAGGAGATGCTATCATGACTGGGTCTAAAAGGAGCATCCACGAAGGCTCGGCCATTCGAGCCGATGGGTCGAGGTTCGCTAGCCTACTTTGTGAAAAACGAGTGCGTGTGCGAATAGTCCAACAGTTTAAGAACAACGTTTCTCAATGCACGATTGCAAGGAATTTAGGGATTTCACCATCTACAATCCATGATATTATTAAAAGATTTAGAGAATCTGGAGAAATCTCCGCGCATAAAGGGCAAGGCCGAAAACCAATATTGAATGCCCGTGGCCGACATGCTTCTGTAGGCTAATGAATATAACCACATGGGCTCGGGAATATTTCGGAAAACTGTTGTTAGTATAAACACAGTCGTCGCTGCATCTACAAATGCAAGTTAAGACTCTACTACGCAAAGCATAAGCCATATATCAACACCACCCAGAAACGCCGCCGACTTCTCTGGGCTCGAGCTCATCTGAGACGGACTGACGCAAAGTGGAAACGTGTGCTGTGATCTGACCTTTCAAATAGTTTTTTGAAATAATGGACGTCGTGTTCTCCGGGCCAGATAGGAAAAGGACCATCCCGATTGTTACCAACGCAAAGTTCAAAAGACAGCGTCTGTCATGGTATAGAGGTGCCCATGGCGTGGGTAACTTGCACATCTGTGAAGGCACCATTATCGCTGAAGGGTTATGCATTTTGGAGCATTGTTTGCTGCCGTCTAGACAACGTCTTTTTCAATTTAATTTAATTGAATAGAAACAACTTTATTTCGAACATGTAACAAAATAGAAACCAAAAGAAAAAAAACACTACATGTTCGAATTGGAGTAGGAGGAAGTGACTACTTATTAGTTCATACCCCTTATCAATTAATTATAAATTAAAATAATGTATTGTAAACATTCACATATACTGAAAACACACACACACACACACACACACACACACACACAAACTACAACGTGCAGGTGCCTTACAATCCCAACAATCAAAGCCAGACAGGCATAAAAAAATAATAATAATAGTTTGTTACAATGCCAAGCCACATTCTGCACGTGTTACAACAGCGTGGCTTTGTAGTCAGTTTCCAAAAGATTACTGAGTGTTGTTAAAAGGAAAGGTTATGTCAAACAGTGGTAAACATGTCCCTGTCCCAACTTTTTTGGGACGTGTTGCAGGCATCAAATTTAGTATGAGCGCATATTTACAAAAAACAATAAAGTTGATTAGTTAAAACATTAAATATCTTGTCTTTGTACTGTTTTCAATTGAATACAGGTCAAAAAGGATTTGCAAATCATTGCTTTCTGTTTTTATTTACATTTTATATACTGTCCCAACTTTTTTGGAATTGGGGTTTGTAATTTGTCTTTTTGCCTTTCCACACTGAGGCATGTCATAGGCCTAGGCTACTGTTGATCATTAAGATCAAACTCTTTGGCCTATAACTTTCAAACTTATGTGTGACAGATCTACTTAATATTTTGCTGTTACTGATCAATCTGTAGCCCATAGCTTTGCATTAAATTAAATTAGGCAAGTTATGTTAGCATTTTTCCATTTTTCAGGTGAATGAAAAATGTTTTAATGATCCTTCGATGTGGTACTGGTATATTTACAGCCCCACATCTGCCAGTTTTCCATCAGAGCCTGTGTAATCTTTCAAACACAGCCTGAAGATGGCCCAATAACTGTCAGGCTATGAGGTGGGGATATCATGTTTATGAACTTAATTGCAATATTTTCAGCCTGGCTCTGAGCAATGGTCTGAAGATAAGTCCTTTGTTTGACCCCCTGGATGCAGTTGTTTGGATAACGAATAACGACTCTTACCATACTCCCCTCCATATCTCCTCTCACACACATTTGGTGTATTATTCTGACTTAGCAATTTGAGATACAGTGGCCTTGGTCCAGTGAGGAAGTCTAGTTATCCCAATCTGTTGTTTGGGAAATAATATGTAGTAGAACAATAATAAATATAGCTGCGAGCAGCGATTCCTGGGGACTGAGCAGCATTAGCAGCATTTGTCAAACACAGAGACTCCAAAATGGTGGACAATTCAAGACAGGATTGACCCAAAAAGCAAATATTTTTTTGTAATCTTTTTGTGATTCTAGTCCAAACCAGCTTACGGGAATTTATGTGAAAGGGGAGAAACCCCCCCCCCCCCCCAAAAAAAACCCGAAGACAATAGGGTACCAGCCACTTCGCTGCTCTGTCCCCTAATAATATTGAATGATGATATGCCCACAGCAGCCCCAATCTCTGGAGGGATTGTTTCGTACCGATTGATGTTAAACTTGACTGAAATGACAGAAATAATTGTAAGAGTATTATAACTAATATTGTAAGGTGTCGGGTTCGGAGGACCAGACGTGACTGAAAGGGGATCTGAAAGTTGCCCCACAAAGGGTGAGAACAACCACTAAAAGGGCGAAGGGAGTCTGTGAACGGAGCAGAGAGAAATAAACAGAAAGGGAAAATAACTCCCGGCGTACAGCCAAAATATAGCAACTCAGATAATTGGGCGAAAACTCGTTGATTTCCAGCAGAGAAAATAAACAATAAGGGAAAAGAATCCCGGCATAAACCCAAAAAACAGGGCGAAGCTCAGACTCGAGCAGAGAATAGCAAAGAAAAGAAATGCCTCTAGCTTAAAATCTATCAAAGAGCTAAAATAAAAGGCAAACGGAAACGAGGCGAAACTGAGGTACTATCTCAACAGAGATAGGGGAAAGAAAACCAAGGACGGAAATGAGTAAGAAAGGAAAACAAAATCTCTAAAAGGAAAGAACTCTTAACTTACTAAGGCAGACCCCACGTGTACTTTAAGCAAAAGAACAAGTGGTCGCCAAATCCTATACCGTCGTTACCTGGCTTAGCGTGGCAAGAATGACACAAAAGCCCCGAATAACGAGTGAACGGAGCTTAAGTAGGGCAGAGTGCACCTGAAGGAAATAATTAATTAGTCCCCAGAGAACGAGAACTAAAGACGGGAGCGCCCTCCTCGCGGCCCCGAGAGGCAACGCCCGAAAACATAACCGAACAGAACATTTGTCATGGAGCAGAAAACCATGACAAATATAGTATAAATCCTAGAAACTAGTACTACAGGAAAGGGAAATGTGTATTTAATTAATCAGTAGATTAAGTGTAAATAAATTGAACAATAATATTAATGGGCTAGGAGCCCGTAGGAGTAACAAGAACATTTAACACACTGAGAAACTGTCCTGCATTTTGTCAGAATCAGTTTTGTTTTGGGTTGGAAAATTGTATGGCTTTCAGAAATCACTGGGACTTCACAAAAGCTATTTCACAACTTTTACACTCACTGTTGGCAATAATTGATAACAGGGATAATATAATTTGACATTTGTCAAATTGAATGTCGTACTTTTCATGTTTCATTTACAGATTCTGCAAATCTCACACTTTATTTCAGTGACGTAGGTCCTAAGGCACTGCAAAACTTAAATTATGTATGCTGTACTCACATAACCAGAGTTTCCAATACAAGGTTTTTTACCAGTTTTTTGTTTGCTTGTTTATTTACTTTGAGCGTTTTTATGTAAAACAACTCCCATTTCCGCAATTCAACATGGTTCTTAGCCCTTTAAGACAAACAGTCTCTCAGTTCAGTGAATAAAAAAAATGTAATGATGTTCCTAAACATTCTCCAAATAAGGAATCATTTCGCTTTTTAATTGTCCTTTTCAAGATGTCCGCTTCTCTAATTTCAAAGACTGTGGTGGTGTTGCAATTGATTGTTTGTCCCTGGCAAGCATTTCTATTATGTCCAGATTGACAATTGAGAAGTGAAGATAATGTTGTGTAATCATATCAAAACACACGCACGCACGATATATACTTATATAATGATTATTTTTATAATCACCTGTCCTCCACTGGGCAATGACATCACAATGTATAACAGCCTTCCACAGGGAATAGGCCGCATAATAAGGAAAGTCATTATTTTAGTTTTACCAACTGTTCAAACTGTACAAATATTTCAGATAATTTTATAACCAAGCATTGGATCGTACCTAATGTCAATGTTATAGGAAACGTATATAATGTCAAATTATGTTATTTATATTTTGAATAATATTATGAACCGATTCAGGTTTGTTCAGCACTTGTGAATTTTATTGATTTAAAATAAAATTGTATTTGGGGCGGTCATTGTGTTCCATTACAAGTAGACTGCATAGGGTGCACTTAATGTTTAGTTTTTAAAAGGTCACTTATTACATGTGCAATGTTTTTTTATCAACATGGTATTTGGATTAAGAAGTTTGCATCTTCCTGTGCTTGGGTGGATGGCAATTCCAGCCTAGGTTGAGGTTCACAACTCTTTTTTCCACCAGGTGATTTCATTCTAATGCATCACAGGCCAGAACAGATCATAATCAATTTATGGACAATTATCAGATGGGTAAGGGCTGTGTGTCAAAGAATTTTGTTGTGTTAAAGAATGTCCAGCCTCACAACAATGGCCTATGATCAAAGAATTAGATTTCACTTGACTTATGTGATTTGGTTTAGTTGACTTTTGACTCCTGGATGTCAAAAAGGTCCAGTTAGTTATACTTACACTTATTCACACCATGTTTCTGTTTCTTTAAAGACAGACTATAATGTGAACTATAACCCGGTTAACCATTATGCTACACTGCAGCCCTCATTTTTCACACTGGTTCACTTGGGGACAATTTGTAATCAGACCTGTCTGGTCTGTTGTCTTCTTCATATTCTTGGCACTCTTGTGTGTGCTTTAGTCTGGCGAAGGTCACTCTGACTGAAACACGCTTTTTGCTTAATACAGTTTTCCTTTTTTCAGAGTGTTGCATCATCTCTGACATTCTCCAGGGTTTCAAACCGTAAATAAATAATTGGCCTCTGTTTCTTTAGCATCAATGCAAACGGGGACTGCAATGAAACTGCATCAGGGCAATGCAAAAATCTAATAATTCATAATTATTCAATATAAATGGTGCATATTGAACGCCTCTTTCACGGAGACGGAATGTGTCAATTTAGAACTTGAGGTGTAATTTAATGAAAGGCTTTTTTTGGGCCTGCTGCTTGCTAACCTGATAGTAATTGCAAGTGTTTTACAGTGTGTCAGTGTTCTTGGCTGGGCTCCAAATGGCAGCCTTCCATCTGCATTGGGCTGCAGTAATGTGATTAGAAGGGGCCAAATATTCATATTCGGTTTCCCCCTACTCACAGCACATATTCAGTTCAAAGGACTTTCTGTTTTAAGTCACTGTTAATTAATTTGAATGTTCCTGTTGAGTCTGTTGAGCTCAGAGAGAGAAAGAGTGAGTGAGAAAGAGAAAAAAAAGTAATTTGCTGCCACAAAGAACACTAGGAAAGTTTGATTTAATTTTCTTGGCTTCTTCTCTTTCATTTTTAAGCTGGAACCATTCCTCAGATGTTCCTTCCCTCATCCTGCTGTTTTCCTCATTGCCTAATTAAGTATTAAAACAGCATCTTTAATGAGAAATAACCTAAAATATGATGAACTCTATAATTACCACCAGTGAAATATAAATGTCCATATGGAATAAAAACTGAAATATTATAAAAAGTCTCAAACAGTAGGTTCTCAGTGCACTGTGGCTCAGAATGGAGGCCTGGATTTGCCGGTCATTACTGTGGCCAGTTCTGTCGATGGGTGACACAGCTATCTATGCATCATTAATTCAATTCAATTTATTTTGTATAGCGCTTTTTACAGAGAACTGTCATAAAGATGCTGTACAGAGAAACAGAAGGAGAATTGGGCAAAAACCAGGCGTGAACCCCCAAACAGCAAACGAGGTAAAAACTCCCCGTTGGGAAGAGCTGGGAGGTAGGTTTTAAGTGGCAGAGAAATATGCACAATAGTGCCCCCCTCTAGTTGACCTTACACCTTCATCCTAGCAGAGTGAATTGTATTGGAGGTGCTGTTCTCTGGTGCAAATGGTTGCATAGCTGTTGACCACAGTGAAAAAGTTGTAGTAGTTGCATGTTCTGGAGCATGTGCAAGCGTCTCTATGCTTTCCTCAGTAGTTTCCAAATGGGATTTTCCAGTGATGATGGATTTGCAAGCTATTGAGCAAACTCACAAACATGATTTTTCAAATTGAGAAAAGGAAACATAAAAGTATTTCCACCACTTCTGAACAACAAGCTGAACTGTACCGTGGTTCTAGAAACTGAATGGTCACACTAAACAAGGCAGATATTTGTTTATATATATATATATATATATATATATATATATATATATATATATATATATATATATATACACACAAAAAAACATTTTGAATCACCCATTAATTGTTCTAGATCTGAAATGGAAGCAATTAGCTGATATATTTGAAGAAGCTTGTTACTGCAGGTTTGTGATTGCGTTATGACTGCTAAATATTATTGGAACTTAATGAGTAGATCAAGGTTTTGATTTAACCAATACCATGAGGTAAATCAGGCAATGTCGGTCTCATGTGTGCATTAAATTGTGGTGGTACCGTTATCCCCAAACTCCAAACCCCAGCTGATCAGGAAGGAGCCAGAATGCTAGTTCCAACCACATAAAATAAAATTTATTACAATGAAAAAATGCCTCTTCAATATACACCATAAAATGTTTCTTCACATTTAAGAACTAAATAGGAAGTTTCTTTTCTTCCCTTATTTTGTAAACAGAAAAATACAAAGAATTGTGCAGTTCGAAGGAGGGTTTTCAATGCTTCACTTAATAAAATAAAAAATAAAAAACCAATAAAGCCTGCAGGGCTAGGCAATCATTACGACAAGTAAAATAACTTTTAATGTTTTAATAACTTCTAATGATTTAGCCAAGCCTGGTTTGGCTTGTTGCCCAAGTGCAGGTGACCCGGCATGGTTGTTTCTAGAACACCTAGAAAACAACTAGGCTTACTAATATTCTTACCATTAACCTTAGTGTCTGACAACTAAAGCAGAGAAAAACTCAAATTTTAGTTTAAAGCTTAAGTAGGTTGTAGACAAGAGGCGCACAGTAAGCACTTGTTGGATCAGAAAAAACAAACTGGGACATGCCATTTCTTGCCTCTTTTAATACCAACAGGAAGGGTGTCATCATACCCTCATTGGACAAGGCAATGCCCCACAGCTGCTCTCAATTATCAATCAACTGCCTGCTAGACTTGCAGGCACTGATCAACAGCTGATCCCCATAGCCCAACAATCAACTGCTGAGTCAAGTTTCGACATCGAGATCTCAACATCGAGAAGGGAAAAATCGAACTAAGCGAAAACGAAAACATATACTGAAAGAAACTAGCAAGCAAGCACCATAGGATGACTGCTACAAAATAATTTTGCCAATTCATGCATGGTTTGATCAATAATTAGTCTGCATCATCCAAAGCTCAGATAAGAAGGCACTGAGTCCCACTTGAGTCCGCTTTTAAACTGATCTTACTTTCTTATGTTGGTTACCTTTTGACCATTTGGGAATGGGGAAATTCTCTTCCTTTTTTTTTTGGAAGGAAGTGTATCACATCTCCAGCATTGGATAGAGATGTGTGTGGTTCTGCAAATCAATCACAATGCCTGTTTGCATGTACTCACCTGTGATCTGGAAACTTGTGAAAAGGGGTCGTGACCCTTTGTTTGAGCATGTGAAAGGGTCTTTATTCTCTCTGCCCTTCCATTCTGCATATAGACTTCTTATCTTTGGACCCAGTGCGCTCAGCTTTGTGGGGCTCAGTGTAGGTTGGCCTGATCCCAGTATTGTTAGTGATTTATGCGGTCTCTGTTGTAAGCCCCATACTCCAGGTAGGAGTGGGAAGGAATGTGGTGGTTTCAGACAATGCATTCAACAGTTTAAAAGGTGTTTTTTGCCTTTTTGTTTCATCTCTCTCACAAGCAGTGTCTTTCACAGCTGCAACAGGGATTGTGTGCCCGGGAGCACTTACTGGGGGAGGCCGACACTTTGAAGACTTGAACGTTTTAGCACAAAAGTTCCTTTAAAAGAAAAGTACATTGGATATATACAAACAGAATCACATGCAACGGTTGTAGGGGAACAATGTGTCAAACATAGTCTTTTAATTGGATAAAATGCCATGTAGGCTAATTCTCAGAATGTAACTTGCTCTGAAGCCTTTTGCAATGATGTGTTAGTCTCACAATTAAATGTTATGAAATCAGAATGCGCCATAGTTCTCAGCTCTGCTTTTTTAGTTTTTTTTGGAAACTGGAATAATTTACAGTGGGCCTGTATCAGCCTTAGCTGTCGTAAATAAAACAAACATATTTCATGAGTAAACTAATAATACAAATAATTTTCTGAAACCTTTTTTTTTTATTTTACCAAAAAAAAAAAAAAACTTTTATGAGGATAACGGTCTTGTTTCCATAACCTCACAAACACAGAATGAAATGGTGAATATGTAGCGTTGTAAATTAGTATGCATTTTGAATGTAATATAGTCTTCATTTAACCCATGCTGTTCAGAATTATGTAGTATGAACTCCAGGTCAAAGTTCTGCTTTTTGAATGACCTACATTCTTCGAATTCTGGTACACAGGAAATGGATTTAAAACAGATTAGGCAAACAACTGAGAAATGTGAATAAAGTTTAAGTGCACTTGAAAACCCTGCCTAAAAGCCATTCTGCTGCTGTTACCCGTCTCACGTTAAATATTTATGCATCTTTCCTGTTGTATTGTATTTTTATGTGTCCCGTGTTGCTTTTTGGTTTTAGAGTTGATGATCAGATTTTCTAAGGGCATTAGAAGCATTCATCCATTGGTGCCAAGCAGGAAAACCTATTCAGAAGCATCACTCTCCATTTCAGCTTCATAAATAGATAACTCTTTCATCTTTAATCAGGACTGCCTTTGACAGTAAGTCAGAGCATTGTTCAACAAGTTATTTTGTATATAAAATGTAGTAACATGGAAAATGAGAATGTGTAAAGGGAGAACTGAATGCTGAGATGTTAGTGGTGTTAGTGGTGTTGAGATGTTATGTTTGAGACATCATCTGGCAATGGCAACGGTTTTATAAACTAACTTTGAAATGTTTCTAGTCAGGAAAGGAACCCATATAAAATCTTATTTTCAACTTGGAATTTATACATAGATTTTATACAGTTTATCGTAGGTAGGAAAGGGAACCTAAATACAAGCCGGTTTGGACTGACAGCGTCCTCACACCAGCAGAAGATATGTATGTAAAACACTGTACTGCAGCTGCAAATGCAGGTTTGAATCCAGTGGTGGATAAAGTGCATGTGTGTGTGACCAGATGGAAATAACATCCAGCAATGGAGCGACACAGTACTGTATTTAGCAAAGCTCCTGTTTTACCGTTTTGAAATTATTTTCACAGCGAGAGCTGCTTTAAAGAAAGATGAGATGCAACATGTCGTTCCCAGGTTGCACCGCAGTTGGAGGAAGAAACTTGTGTTGTGCCGAGCCCCAATGCTTTGTTTTGACTGACTAGCTGTTTATCTGTTCTGACCATGATGTCTGATGCTATTCTCTCAGCCCTCCTGTTATGTCTTCGGCTTACATTGTGAGCTGCATGGATTGACTTGGCCAGAGTAACAATAAAAACTCACACTAACGGGGATCTTGAAAAGGGAGGTCCGTGTTGAAAATACTCTCCCTCTTCAAATTTTCAATCGAGGCTATTGCTTCATTTTTTTTCATTTTATGCAATGAATAAATTAAGCACCTTTCTTAGATGGAATTAAGCAGTTTAAAGTGCGTTACAGTGGAATAAGAAGTACAATGCATAAAACAATAAGTAGAAAATGTATAAATACAAAATAAAATGAGTTAATAAATATATTTTATTACTTTAAAATGGAATGATCCTTACTTTAAACCTCGTATTATGTTGACATTTTATGACACCTTTTATGTTTTAAACTGACACAAAATGATTGTAGAAAAATAGAAAGATTTTGACACATTGTGTCGCCTTCTTAATGACTCCCAGTACATATACAAAATCTGTGATAAACTTCTCATTTCAGAGACAGAGGTAAGTGAAAATTTGAAGTTCAAAACCTGTATGGGAAAGTACTACCCAGAATCTCCCACAAAAAAAATCAGAGATAAAAAATGAAAAAACTTTTATAATTTCTTGTTTTATACAGCTATAGAGCCTGGGGTCAAAATTACCCCACAAAACATCTCTGTATACAAAGTTGGTACAGGACTTTTGAAAAAGCATTATTGTTATGTTTTTTAAATTTAAAGGAGCTATATGTAACAAATTTACTGCACTAAATCATAAAATGTCCATGATATGTCATCAGAGATTAAGGAAACATGCTAAGTCGAAATACTGGCTTCTCCGACAACAATGCTACAGCCAGTATGTTCTCCTTTGAAATTTCCATTCCGGGTCGGAACGTCTGTATTTGTTTTTGCCTGTGTGATTCACTATTCTCCGAGTTGACTCCGCCCACTGCCATATAACGAACAACCAGATGTATTCCGGCACTCCGACAGCCGATTTACGAATGCCTAAGCTAAGTTCAACATTGTTTTCATTTAGCTAGCTAGCTAAAGATTTTAATATATATATATATATATATATATGTATATAGTTACTAGCTAAACATACCACTAACGTTAGCTTATATCTGTGTGACCGTAAACATAGCCAGCCACGTCCATGTCCACCCACCAAGGTGGCTATGCCCAGCCCCTTTACAATTATGCTACACTGTCTCTAAATATGACAGCCGAATGTATATAAAGCAACTCAAATGTTAAAATCCTTTGTTTTCCTTTGTAATTTGGGTATAATTTGTAGAGCTGCAGCTTGTCCATGGCCAGGTTCTGTACTTGGCCCAGCGTGCTTTAACATGACCATGCGCCAGAGAGCTTTTCCATTGGCAGTTGCCTCATTGTGGCTTTAGAGCTTTCTGACACAGCTAATTGTTTTCCTTACAGTATTAATTATGGTTTACAAAGCTCCAAACAGCCAGAGCCAAGAATGTGCATGTTTGTAGGTATTAATTGTATTGTTCAGTATCACACCCTACCTGCAGTACCCTTATTGTTACCAACCATCCATTTGATTGAAAAATGCAAGTGAGTGACTTGCATTGCATTGCAGAGATCATTGACGCAGCTGTAAACAGGTACATTATGCTGATGTAGTGGTGTTGAGGTTACCTGGCTGTTTAATGCTACACTGTAAAATAACCAGACACAGAGAGTACAGTCTACAGAGGAAGCATATTATTATTATTATTATTATTATGCTTGGCCCAAACTTTTTTCACCTAGTTGATCTCACAAACCCAACAGTGATGTGTAATTTTTTAGTGCATTCTTGGCCCAGTGTAGCCGTATTAATGTGATGTCACTAAGAATTCTTGCAATAGTTGCTGGGATTGTGCAAAACCCTGATTGAGCTTTTGTGGGTGGAGCTCCTTTCAAAATCCCAGCATTAAGATGAAGATTAATTTGTTCTTGTGATGTTATCGCTCCTTCTGTTGCTGCCATTTCAACCTTCAAATGGCCTAAGCTTTCATTCTGCACTCTTAAGCGCTCTGGCACAAGAATAGTACAGCTTTCATCCAAGTGGCCAAAATGCAAGCTTTGTGTAGTGTAGTTACAGTCCCACACAGATGCCAAGGACGTAGTACTGTCCTAGACAGCCAATAAACAACCTTTTCAGTTCATGTAATATTCATGTAATATGTGTTTAATATGAGTGTGATATTTAAGTCTGATGTTAGTATTAATTTAACCTTTGACAAGCCCACCCCTAGAAAGGTCACCTCACTTGGAGGTTTGTGTACAAAGCAAACCAGTTAGCTGCTTTGCTAGTAATTACATGTGAATTTATTCAAAAAGAGTTTCCCCCTCATCACTGTAAATGATTTGAGTGTGAGAAAAGCGCTATAAAAATGCAAGGAATTATTAATTATTATTATTATTATTTTTGTATTTTAAAACATTGGTAACAATACAGATTTATGTAATGCTCCTACACAAATATGCAGTACAGTTTACTAAAATTATTTTTGTGTGTATATATATATATATACAGTGCCCTCAACTATTATTGGCACCCCTGGTAAAGATGAGTAAAAATGGTTATAAAAAATTCACCGTTTGGTGAATTAGCTTAATCTCACACTGAAAATTTTTTGAAAAATCCAACCTTTAATTGAAGTCAATTTATTATGAGAAAAATATAATAATAATTTTTTATATTTGGTCGCATATCCTTTGCATGCCATGACTTCCTGATGTCTGTGACCGAACAACATCAAAAGACTCTTGATATCTTATTTTCTGGTACTCTTACAAGCGATACTATAATGTCTCTGCATTTGAATGGATCTCTATGGGAATTAGGGCGTGGGATTAGATTTATCTGTAAATTACGCTGGAACAGTATGGAACACGTGGTTGGCTAAATGGCTCTAAGTCATCAAGGGTCTGACGTATCAAACAAGCCTTAAACCATCACTCTGCTGCCAGAAATACAGTAGATATGGATGGATAACTTGAGCCCCAGTTGGGTCACAGACATCAGGAAGTCATAGCATGCAAAGGATGTGCGACCAAATATTAAAAAATATTAAAATATTAATTTATTCTACATTATGTTAAACTGTCCAATATTTTTTGATGCCCAAAAAACGATGTACAAAAGGTTCTATAATTTCGAAACGGTTCATCCGATATGGTTGAGAATACCCTCAAATTAAAGCTGACAGTCTGCACTTCAACCTCATTGTATCCTTTCAAACTCAAAGTGCAACGAGATAATCAATGTTATTCACTTCACCTGTCAGTGGTTTTAATGTTGCTAATGTTAAGAAGCTTCTAGTGGAATGTACATCAGTCTTGTCAATGAGTTCTTATAATTAAAGATTAAAGGGATAGTTCAGAATTTTGGACATAATGTCTCAATTACGACTTACCCATGATGTAGTTGATTGATGGAAACCATTTTCAGCTAATTCCATGCTGTCCCTTCTTTTGGACATACACACATTGCTAATGCTAGCGCAACTCTGAGGTATCAAGCATCCACTACCAAACGCACTTAAACACTCCACAGTGCACCCAAAGCAAATAAAATACGACGACAGTGTTTATACCATCATTTTTGAAGTCAAACTATCGTTGAATCCTTTACTTTGTGCTGACCTATATTCCCTGTGAAGATACTTATGATTAAAAATGTTGTTTCAGGGAAAAACATCAAAATACATAACACAACAGTCTTACCTCCAAAACATGAAAAAGTAAGTCATCCTACATATTGGATTTTTTTTTAAAAGATTTTTTTAAGACTTTAAAAAGATTTAATAAAAAAATGATAGTCAAAACATGAACAAAGTAATCCATCCTAACTATGGCTCTTTGTATTTTAGATGGTTGAGAAATCATGTACTTTTCATCAATATTAAGAAATAATTAAAATAGAATGTATGTGAAGACATTTATGATGAAAAGTGTATTTCACAAAAAACATGAGAACACAGTTGTACCTCCAAAACATGAAAAGTTAGTCATACTAAATATTTGATTTTTTTATTTTAGTTAATGAGAAATTCCATGAATATTAAGGAATAATTCAGAGAATGTATATGAAGGCATTTATTATGAAAAATGTGTTTTGCTGAAAATGCATAAGACAATGGTCTTTTCTCCAAAACAAAAAATAATCTGAAATATTGATTTATTTTTATTTTACATAAATATCAATAAATATTTCAAATGCAATGCATGCAAACAGGCATTTCATTCACATGGAAGTAAGGAGTTACAATAGAGTGTAAATTTAGAATTGGGACTATATACCTTTGGCTAATATGTCTATTGTAGTTTAAAAAAGGAACAATGATAAGAGTACACATGAAAAAAATAATTTGTACCAAATTCATTAATTAGCACAAATGTGAGCATCAGTATAAATGTATAAAATCATGTATGCCATCAATAAACTTTAAACGTCTATCACGGAAAGTGCATCCATGTCCATGTGTAATTCTCCCTGGGGATTTCACCTGTATGCCCTTATTCTTTTCTTTAGAAACTTTGTCCAGATGACTGAACAAAATACCTTTCCCTTTTTTAACTTTGTGAATTGTTTAGTCAATTTGAAATGTTTCATAGCAGTATCAATGAAGGGAGAACTGGCGTTTAAATTTCAGTGATAGTACTGGTCAGGCTTTTTATCTTTTGATAAGTTATGAGACCATTCTTGCCCCATGCATAAATCTCTTTATATCCAATCACATAGCTTTCCACTGAACTTTTGACTTTTAACACAGAATTTTTTTTTTTTTCAATGTAGAATTTTTTTTTTTTAAAGTTCCATAAAAAGGTGAATTGCTCAAATAATTTCCCCTTAAATCAATTATAGATCAAAAGAGGTTAGTTTCCTTATTTGTCCCAGTTGACACTTTTACAAAGGATTTCAGCAGGCATCCATTTTCAAGGGGACAGGTGTAGTGTGCGATGGATCACAGAGGCAGTGTGAACCTTGCCTTGGAATATGTGAACAATGTTTTACTTTCACCTGGCTTTTAAACACTACCAGGCAGGTACACATTTGTGCTTAGTCAGAGATTCTGCTGTAGACAACTAAATTACCTGTGGTACAATTTATTTTCCCCCACAAATAACCAAAACAAAGAAATTGCTGGTTCAGTAAAAACATGATGACATACCCGTTTCCATCATTTCAATGCAGTCCAATTCCATTCACCACCACTTTTGTCAAATTGAGTTGACTTTCATCAATTTTAGGCAGACATGCATTGCCACCAGCCATAGACACACTGTACCTCAAAGCTTTCTACACTCCACTGCATCTTTATACAACTATGCTCCCCTGTGTTCAATAACACGCCTTCATTTAAACCGATTGCCTCCGAAATTGTCAGAGCACACAGTTACTTTACCCAGTAAAAAACACCCAATTGGAATAGGCGCTTTATTTCAGGTATTATATTAGCCTCCACATTGGGAAGTTGAGAATGGGAGAGGAATTTGTGTAGCATTTTAGCCAAGCTCTCTTGTGAAAGATAGTGGACAAATCGTTGTTTGCCTCCACAGCCCAAAAGCCCCTTCTTTGTATACTTTCTTTCTTGTCCTCATCAAGATAACCACTCTCTAAACTGCTTGCCAAAACACGAGGCCAGTGGTTACACTATGAAGCCCTTCTCCTCAAAGCATTCCACAGCTATAAAAATACATTGTGATTGTGTGTTTTTTGCTAAACCCAAATCCATACTGACAACGATGGCATAGCATCAATCAAATGACATGGGCAAATCCTGAAACGTTCTGTTGACCATCTTTCCTTGTCTGTGTTTGTTATCAGGGAAATCTCATCTAGCTATTGTCCAAAGAGTAAACAATGAGGGGGAAGGAGATCCTTTCTACGAGGTTCTGGGCATTGTCACGTTGGAGGACATCATAGAAGAAATCATCAAGTCCGAGATCTTGGATGAGACTGACTTGTATAGTAGGTACCCAACAATGACAACTATACTGTTGAATATTACTTCATATTTTCACCTGAAAGGGGGAAGTTGTTACATTAAATAGGAATAATAGGACTATTGACGTTGCTTTTTACTGGAAGTTTATACGTTTTTGGTTTTAATGGATACTTTCTGCTGCATACAATATATACAGACGGGTGACAAATTAAAGGAAAAACCCCTACAGTGAGGGGGTCCGGTGGCTCTTTTATGCTGTGGGGGGTATTTTCCTGGCATGGTTTGGGTCCACTTGTCCCCTTAGAGGGAAGGGTCGCTGCAAGTCAATACAAAGCTATTCTGAGTGATCAACTTTATCCTATGATGAAACATTTCTATCCTGATGGGAGTGGTCTCTTCCAGGATGGCAATGCCCCATCCATAGGGCACGAGGTCACTGAATGGTTTGATGAGTATGAAAATGATGTGAATCATATGCTATGGCCTTCGCAGTCACCAGATCTCAACCCAATTGAACACCTATGGGAGATTTTGGACTGAGGTGTTAGACAGCGGTCTCTACCACCATCATCAAAACAGCAAATGAGGGAATATCTTTGGGAAGAATGGTGTTCCATCCCTCCAGTAGAGTTCCAGAGACTAGAATCTATGCTAGACTAGAGGTAGAATCTATGCCAAGCCGCATTGAAGCTGTTCTGGCGGCTTGTGGTGGCCCAACACCTTACTAAGACACCTTATGTTGGTTTTTCCTTTAATTTGTCACCTGTCTGTATATCTCTGTCGGCTCATATCAAGAGCAACAGGTAACAATAATATATTCAGATGCAATTGTAATAAAAACCGTAGGTTGTTGATTGAATGTCATGGTTTTATCTCGATTGGACTGAAATGTAATTTCTGTGTCATTATATGGTGCTCTCTCTCTCTTACACACACACGCACACAATTCCTTAAGGAATCTCCAATTCCTAAATATCTACATTCTGATTCCTGCAGCTGACAACAAGACAAAAAAGAAAATCACCCATCGGGAAAGGAAGCAGGACTTCTCTGCATTTAAACCCGCGGACAATGAGATGAAGGTCAAAATATCACCTCAGCTTCTGCTGGCCACTCTGCGTTTCCTAGCAACAGGCAAGTGCGCTACACTGCTTGTTGAACTCCAACATGGCTGTGGAGGGGGGTAAGAGTAGAAGAGGAGGCATAGATTCGGCCACACGGGAAACCTGCCCAATTTCACTCCGAACATGCAGCTCAATTTCATCAGTCAGTGTTGTGAATATTTCAATTGTGTTGTTTGTTATTATCATTGTCAATATTGTTGTTCATTTTCCCACTTTAGCTTTTCAAGGTTTAAAACTTAAGTGGCTTAGGAATAGCATTGCTCACAATGGGCTAGGTAGTTTAAAGTGGGTGTAAAAGTAGGGGGGTGGGGGGGGGGGGGGGTGGGGGTGGGCTTCATTAGTACTTTAATATCCCTGGGTGTCCCTCCCTCTGGCCTGTAAGGAGCCTGCAATCTGCCTGCACTTGCTGTGCAATAAATGCACTCCTCTGGGTCAGCTGCTGGACAGTGAAAAAGAAGTGATGAAAGGCTACATTCCAAAAAGAGAGAATAATTTCAGCTTTTAGTGAGAATTGTCTTTAAGGTATGTTGGTATGAAACAGCGGATGTGTCAAAGTTTGTATTCATAAATCAAAGATACCGCATGAAGAGTGCAACCAGGGATCTCATTTCCCTTCTGAACGGTTCTTCTTTCAGTAAGACTGGAACGGTGTAGTCCCACGTAAGTTTGCTCGATGCGTTCACCACGTTTCAGCTGAAAGTGACACCGTTTAGTGCTCGCTGGGTTGACGCCTGCTCTTTCTTGCAGAAGTGGAGCCCTTCGGCCCCATTCAGATGTCCGAGAAGATCCTTCTGCGCCTCCTCAAGCACCCCAACGTCATCCAGGAGCTGAAGTATGATGACAACAACAAGAAGGTTCCGGAAAACTACCTCTTCCACCGCAACAAGCCCGTGGACTACTTCATTTTGCTTCTCCAGGTCAGGTCAGAGACGGGTCTATCGGCAGAGCTCTATAGAGCCGGCCAACGCTTCCTTTATTTTGGTGCTGATGTTACACGCGCTGTGCTTCACCGACTGAGGGCCTCAGGTGCTCAAAATGCTTTATTGGGGAACAGTGTGCTTCTGCTGTTGCTAACGTTGGGTTGCCGGGAGTTCCGTCTGTGGGGCCCGCTCTTACCTTTCTCTCTCATCCCACTATCCGTAGGGGAAGGTGGAGGTTGAGGCGGGAAAGGAGGGGATGAGGTTTGAGGCTGGACCTTTTTCCTATTATGGAATGCTGGCCCTGATGGCCTCTCCAGGTAAGCCCGCTGCTTCCTGCATGTCTTCTGACCAAGGCCAGCCCTGAGGGAAAAGGAATAGGCCTGCATTGCAATAAATGATACATATGGGGACTTTATTAAATTATATTATGGTGGTTAATTATAAATATTAATTGTAAATATGGGGATATTATTAAATTCTTCACTACATTGTATTTTTTAAAATACTATTGCAATATCTGAAAGTGGTAAATGTGTATATTTCTCCATATATTTTGAAGTGTTGCAATATTTTGATAATATATTTTATTTCTGTATATCGCAGTATATGCCATTTATATTCCATGCACTGCCTCTCGTGTGATGAAATGCCACATTAGGTTAGATTGTACTTTATTGATCGCAGGGGGAAATTATGACAGAATGCATATAATATTTTATTTGTGAATACTGTTCAAATATATTTCAAATTCTAAAAGATGCCATTTTAATGTTATGCTTTGAACAGTCAAACTTTATATTTAAGGATGTTGGATTTTGTGGAAATTAGGTCATATATTTCATATCTCATCTATTTCAAAATCTCACTATGAATAGAATAATATGACTCACACACCTATGCCTTTCTCTAGACCCACCAAAGATTCATATTATAGCCATTTTATATATTTTTTTTCTCTCCAATTTTCATATTTGTCAGAATCCATAATGTAAATGGTTGTAAGGCAAGGCATCTAATGACAGGACATATTTGAGACAGATCAGGGTTCAGCCTGTGTAGTTCACTGTACTTGCATTATCTTCACTAGGATTTGATTATTGAAACATGGTTTAAGGCTGGAGCAGTAAATCAGTGGAATTGTTCATTATTGATGTGCCTAGAGGCAAGCTTGCGGTTTCCCCCTTGGTAATGGGTTCTCCTTTTATTCTCTCCCTCTCTGCATCTCTCCATCCTCTCCTCTCCTCCCCAGTTCCTCTCTCCCTTTCTCGTACGTTTGCTGTCAGTAGGGCGGAGTCGCTTGCAGGATCTCCAGGTATCTGTCTGTCTGTCAGTGCACCTGTCTGCTTTCCTACCCTCCACCTGCTTTGCCTCACACTGTGGGAGCAATGTTCTTCAACTGCGATACCTTTCAAACAATAACTATTTTAAATTATGCCGTTCTTATCAAATGAAGTGCAACAGCTCAACAGTTAACCATCATGCATTACTTAATCACACAATTTCAGCATGCCTCTTGACAAGATTGTCATTTTCTACAGAGAGCAGACTCAGCGCTGCCCTCATTCGCTAGATTGTGACAGTCCTGTAAAATCCAACTGTTCCTTTGAGAACACCCAAAGCCCCAATCCTCCCCCAGGCCCAAATCCATAAATAAGATCATGAGTTACAACTGCCTGGTGGACCCGTGCCATATCATAGGCAACTTATATATTACAAGAATGGCTTCAGCCAGCAGCCCCCATCAGTTTGTATTAGCAGCCCCTGCCTCTGGAATTTTCCAAACACCAAATGATATGGTCCTGCTCTGGCCCCTTGGAACTACCTAAAGGTGTTTCACTAATCACACTGGGTCCACATACCAAGGTGGGGTGCACTGAGGCTCATTGCTTTATGCAGATATCCAGACTGGGATTATATACATTCCATCTAAATCGCTGCATTAATGCCGCCCTTGGGAAGCCTTTCAACATTTTCTTTAAGTAGTGGAAAACATAATCTTGTTTTAATTAAAAAGAAAGTTTTCTCTTTTGACAAATCACTTTTATCATTCTTCTTCCTCCTCAGTTTCATTTTTCAGAAATATTTCAGCCTAGTCTGACGAGCTTCTCAATTCTCTGATATACTGGAAGGCCAGGACATAAATATTTCCGTGTGCTGTTTGCGCCACCCTGTGGTCAAACGTCTGCAAATATGTTTTGTGTTCACTGCGGTTATTCCTATGCAGTATTGTGCAGATTTCCACATTGGACTGTACATGCATCTAAAAAAAACAACTACTTTGGAACAATATCACCATGCTCATTGCTCGTTTTACTTGGATTTATATAAAGTTATTCAAAAATATTCCTCAGGAGTTATTTATGTTTTAATTTGGGAATTATTTGCATTTGTAACATAATTATTTTTTTTAAATGACTAGTCTTGCTGTATGCTGTTGGTTGACATGAAGGTAAGTCGTGTTTGTGTTATTTTATTGGCGGCCAGAGAATAAATCTCCACCGCGGTCGTTTGGGTTGAACCACTCAGATTCTCTGAACCGTAGTGACCGGATCGATGCCATAACGCCCACACTGGGAAGCAGCAACAACCAACTGAACGCCTTCCTGCAGATCTACGTTCCGGACTATTCCGTCAGGGCCGCCAGTGACCTGCTCTACATCAAGGCGAGAGACGGGACTGGACGGGGTGTCGCAAATCGCAATTACATTTTTATTAAACAGAAACATAAACGTAAAATTCAAATAATGTGAGCTGTTGTTCTCTGTCAATTACCCTCTCTCAATCAATTGGCTCTGTCACAGAGCAACAATGGTTCACTCATGGTCACATAAGACTATAGTAAAACATTTTGCATAGGCACACAATAGCAGTTATCAGCTGCGATAAATTTAGTAAAAATTACTACATTTAGTTTAAAATCATTGTTATTTAAATAATTAAGAGCATAAGCTGGCAAGAAATCTAGAAATAGATCTGGGCCTCCTTGACCACCCCTGCCTCTCCCCCTCAGGTGACCCGGCAGCAGTACCAGAACGCCCTCGTGGCCTCGCGTATGGACAAGACGCCGCAGTCCTCTGACGGGGAGTACACGAAAATCGAACTGACTCTGACGGAGATCCCAGACGGCTCGCGGGACGAGACGGCCAACCTGCTGAACTGCCTGGCGCACGGCAGGCCAAACCACATGCCACACAGTGATGGCGCCATCTAGAGGAGGCAGGACCGCGAGCGAAACACAAAACGCACTCCTGGCCACGCCATTGGGAGCCCGGTGAACAGGCGGCGACGCTCTCTCACTGGCCGGACCGCACGCACGTCCTCAAACCAAAGAGTTCGGACCTTCTCATTTAGGGGGAGGAGCAAGAGGTGACCGAGATCATCACTGTGGGGAGAGTGAAAAACAAAACAAAACACAAAAAACTAAGTTAGCAGAAAGAGTGGTGAGATAAGACTATTTGTGCCAAATACTGCTACCATGGCAACTGTGAACCAAGAACGTTTTCATTCATTTATTTATTGATGTGTGTTTATGTACTGTATCTACTCACATTCATGGGTATGTGATCATGTCGGGAGCTTTATAAAATGTGCATTATTGCATATCTTGACCTTAAATCAGGATTATGGTACAGTGTCGCTTTTTAAATGATTTTTTTCTTTTTAAATATATATTCAAGTGGACCACACTGATAATTTATTTTATATAATATGACTATTTCAAATTATATAGCAGATTGTAGACCTAACTTGATTTTTAAAAATCTGTCATGTATTTAGGGTGAAACGGTCAAAAATCACAATTTTTCAACAAAAAAAAAAAAACTATATTTCCTTTTTGATACTCATTTGTATGAGCATAATATAGTTTGAGGTGGGAGAACACAACCATCTCCATAGTTCTGTCACATTAGTCAGGTGTTCTATATATACACTACTCACAAAAAGTTAGGGATATTCGGCTTTCGGGTGAAATTTCAGGATGAACCTAAAATGCACTATAACCTTTACAGGTGAAATGAATTTGACCTTCTCTAAACTTTTGAATGCACATGTCCAACTATTCAATGTTTCAGTACTTTTTGCACAACTTGCTGTTCTCTAACAAGGAGCTGAACGGCAAAATTCACAACAGGTGTTTGATCCATGAATCGACCAATAAATTTCCTGGTTCAATTAGAATTGGTATTTAAACAGTCCTCTTCATAATGCTGTTCACATTTTGACATCATGAGACCAAGATGACACCTAACAATTGATCAACAGTACCTCGCCATTGCGAGGCTTCAAACAGGATGTTCTCAGAGGGAAGTGGCCACTGAGCTTAGAGTGTCACAGAGTGTCATCAGCAGGTTGCAACAGAGATACAGAGAGACTGGAAGAGTCACAGAAAGGCATAGAAGTGGACGTCCTTTGGCCACATCCCACACTGATGACCGCTTCATTGTGAACAGTGCCCTGCGGAACCGGATGATGAATGCCACTCAACTCCAGGCACATTTAAGGGAGGTGAGAGGCACCCAAGTGTCACGTCAGACCATTCGAAACCGTTTACATCAGCGTGGTCTGCGTGCTAGACGACCTGCAAGGGTACCTGACCACACCACCAGGCACAGGCGTCATCGTCTTGCATGGGCCAGGGAGCATTTACGCTGGACGAGGGACCAGTGGGCCTCAGTGCTGTTCTCTGATGAAAGTCGATTCACGTTGAGCAGAAATGATGGCCGCCAACGATGTTGGAGACGTCAAGGAGAGCGCTATGCATCAGCCACTGTTGTCACCAGACGACCCTTTGGTGGTGGCGGTGTTACAGTGTGGGCAGGTGTGTCTAGTCAATACAGAACTGCCCTACACTTTGTGAATGGTACAGTGACAAGCCCATACTACCTGAATAACATCATTAATCCAGTCATTGTGCCCCTGCATGAACAACACAGGCCTAATTTCATCTTCATGGACAACAATGCTCCAGCTCATCGAGGTCGCATCATTAGGGAAAGGCTGCTGGAGACTGGGGTACCTCAAATGGAGTGGCCTGCACTTTCTCCAGACCTGAATCCCATAGAAAACCTATGGGATCAGCTGACTCACCGTGTAGAGGCTCGTAACTCTGTACCCCAGAACCTCAATGACCTGAGGGCCGCCCTTCAAGAAGAGTGGGATGCCATGCCTCAGCAGACAATAAGTCGACTTGTGAACAGCATGAGACGTCGTTGTCAAGCTGTAATTGATGCTGAAGGGCACATGACAAGTTATTGAGACATTGACATTTTTGTTGTGGTATACCCACCACTGTTGTTGGCTTTTGTTTCAATAAATTGTTTGAGATGAGGAAATCACCATTGCATGCTTCTACTTAAATGCCCTACTTTCATGATATGTATAATATCACTGTAGCGTGAACTTACATTTTCCATAAATTTCACCCGAAAGCCAAATATCCCTAACTTTTTGTGAGTAGTGTATATCTATAAAAAAAGGACCAAGAGGTCAACCCTCACTCTGCTGCTTCAAGCGATATTCAGTGCATGATAATGTTTTTTCATTTTTTTTCATTCATGCATTCATAGTCAGCTAACACTACAAATGGCACCATAGTATTGGTGTAATATGGGCATATGAGACTGTTATACTTCATTAATACACTCAATGCCAACAAAAATGTGACAAAAACTAACAGTGGGTTCAGTTCATTATTTTGTCAAACGTGCCACGTATAATATTCTATTGATCCGCATATGGACTTCTTATATACAGATTCTGTAAGACACAAAGTACCAGCTGGTTTCTTAGACCAGGCACCACAATTTGTAAATTTCAAGTTCAGAAGTTGTGGACATCGTATGGTCCCATCCATAGTCACCTTTACATGTATAAAGTCAGTATTTTAATTCTCAAGGCCCAACACAAACAATTTTTAACAGAACGAGCAGATGCATCTGAAACCATTGCATCCATGCCTGTGTGACCCTTCACTATGTGGACTTTCACAGGAAAGACGTCACAGAAGAGCACTGTGAGAAACCCTGTCTGCCTACCTCCATCTGTCTCTGCCTCTCACAGTGCTGTTTGAAGATTTAAGATAAGATGCTGCTAGACTCTCTCAGCTGCTATGTACACGCCCCTCACCCAGGGCTGTTATGCAGGAAGCTTCCGCGTCTCCGGAATGACCGGAATGCTGGACCGGAATATTAAACCAGCTCAACTTCTGGTTGAATCTGACAGATCTCACCCGGCCAGAAAGGTAGACCTCAGGAAAGAGGCCATTATTTATACATAGCTTTTCTAGCAATATAGTATTATATATTAACCCAAATTATATACAATACTTGCATATATGCACACTGATTAATGTTGTTGCTACAATAAAGAATGAAGGTTTAAAGTAACTGACTGGTGGAGGTACTGTTTTTTCCAATAAACACAATTTATTCAAAACCGTAGAGGGAAATGGCAAACGGTCTGTAGTGCATGCTCCTATAAATGATCAGTTCCTGATACCGGTGTCATGTATCCACAATTGCTGGGCTTTACTGTGTTTAGAGGATTTTAAGAATTTTCAGAACACCTACTGTGTATTATTTTCAAGCAGCAAATTGCAGTCGAATGGTTTGAATTACAGGACTCTACAGTTTGGCCCTGCTTTCTATAGCTACTAGAACTATCGGGAAGTAATGGACATTATATTGAAGGAGAGAACTGTTGGAATAAAATCAAAGGTGAAGCAATTAAAATGCCTTTAGAATAGCCCCTGTGATAGGTTCTCTCACTTTGATCGATGTATACACCAAAAGACATGGGCTGCATTCAAATCCAATTTAACACGCTCCCTTCCCTTGCTGTCTTCCCTCGAGAGAGCCATCTTGTGACGCAATTTGCTACGTGCAGCAAGCAACCTTTATAGGTGCTCTGCAAGGGAGGATTGACAAGAAACAAACAAAAACGGAACCGAACCGCCCTCGCAACATTTCGGAAGTGCAACACCAGAGTTGAAAAGTGACCACCACATAGTTCTGTGGTGACCGCCCACTTTTTCCATGTGGAGCATTGCATTGTGGGATTCCCTTCTTGCTGGAAGCTTGCATTTTATACCCTTGGTGGAAGGGAGGATTAACGAGGGAGCGAGGGAATATAATTACTCCCTCCCCTTAAATTGGATCCGAATCACACTTGGTGTGGCTGCCATATTTCATCCTGGCATTTTGGGGATTCCCCCCTTGAAGCAAGGGAAGGGAACGACAGGAAGGATACATTTTTGATCTGAACACAGCCTGGGACTTGGGAAAGGTCTCGATAAACAGCCATCATCTACACTCAATCTATACAATTCCTTCTCTAAAATACCCTCCTGCTAAAGCTGTGTGCATAATTATGCTTGGTATAGTTTTCTTTATTTCACTGAATAATCACAGGCTGAACATTATCAATAAAGTCATAGTTCTTCAGGTCCAATAAAGGCTTGACCGAATATGAATATGACTGTTAGGTACATATTCCTTTTCCTCTTCAGTAAGGCCATTGACCAATCACGGTTGAACTGAAGCCTGTCAGTATCGACCAATCTACACTCACGACAGGACCTGCTGGTACCTACAGTAATAATGCAGCTGTTTTAGCACAACAGGTACGTTCTTTGTGCATCACTACACGCACTCATTACACTGTAATTATGTTACAAGTTAAACAGTGATAAATGCATGCCACAAAGAAAATGAAACCCATGAAGCAGGAACAGAGCTTTACAGCTTTATTTTACATTAAACTGGAATTTCCCAAATGTACATTTTCATAACATTGTTAAGGTAACAAAATCACCTTGAACTTAAAAAAAGATAAAATAAAAACCCAAGCGCAAAGAACATGCACAAAAAATAAAGTATTCATAAACAATTGAAAACTAAAACGATCACTTTGGATGTTGGCACACTGCATTCCTTTTATTTTATTTTGCAGGAAATATAGAGGTAATAATATAATTCTAAAGCAGCTTCAATTTTCTCTAAATTGCATTGATTTCAGAAACAGCAATGCTGAACCCAACAGTTTGTGAAAGAGGAAAAAAACAAAAACAAAATGCACGTGGAGAACAGCGCGCTGCCTTTGACTTAAAAAAAAATAATAATAAAAGTTTTGTAACAGCATCCAACCCACACAGGAAAACCTAAAAATACACATTGCTGGAAAATGTGATTGAAGTCTGTGGTGCCATTTCAAGAACCATGGTCACCGTTTCTAATTCTAACTCAAACAAGGAGCCTGCTTCTTGTTCTAGTTACTTCTACACTCCCTCCATGTGAACGTAACAGGCTCTTCACTCCATTCACTCAATAAGGGATTATTAATATATGATTAAATAAATTGTAAATCAGAAATAGCATGTGTGACAGGCTTTCAGCACCAGCTCAAGGATGCCGTATAACAGCGAGCGTGTGTTTATGAAGCTAACAGAGTACGCGTTCGGCTGTGGTAAACATGTACAAACCTCCTCTTTGCACAGGCTAACCCCCGTCACCGCTGTACCCTGCTATGGAAGAGTTACAGCTGTTTCCCATACATATTGCTGCTGTAGTCTACATTCAAGTGTGAATCAAATGCCATGAATCAGCCCATTAAGGCAATAACTATAACCTAAATTCCTTTCTTATTCACCAGTAGATAAGATTGAGAATTTAGTCAGCCTTGTAGAACACTGCATTTATATAGCACAGCTGCTGTAACTGTCTAGCATGGCCGAAACAAAAAACGTTTCTACAAGGGATTTGCCAGTTTTCTTAATTACACTCTTCCCAAAATGCCTCTACAGTAAATATATTTTTGTACCCCAGCCCATCTCAATGTAAAACAATAAAATGGTTTATGACATTGCATACACTTCTGTTCAAAATGTACGTAGAATCCAATCTCGTTTTAACTTATAATGCAGTATTCAATAGTAACCAGGCAAGACTTGCATGAGGATAAAAGAACATGACTGATTATAGCGTGAGAGGCTCTGACACGCACCCTGCAGAAGCCATACTAAGAACCAACGTGCCTAAGACATCTACTTTGTGGTTCGCTCTTCATTATTGTGGTTACTTAACGCTTACACTAGCCACAGACGTCCCTCAACAGCCAGTGCTTGGTGCTCAATTCAAATCCGAGTCCATTAATCTTTTAAGTGCCGTTTTCGTTTTATTCAAAACAAGTTGTACACCAGTGTCACAACAAGGCCCATTTGAAAGCCATACGCGCTCAAGCTAATTGAATCTAAGGAAATGTTACCGGTTAAGGACAGAACTGTTGCGCTTTAACCTGACACAGGCCCCTGTGCTTCCACACTGCGGACGCCTCTCGCGCAGTCTCGCAGGAAGGGGGCGTAACTCGAGCACTACATTGGTCTGCAGAGGCTGTTCTGCACAGTCAATAATAACAAAATGAAATGAGATGAAGGAAAAGCTGAGAGACTGCAGTGGTTACAGTAGCAGTAAATATTGGACCATGATTTCCCAGTTACAGGATGTAAAACAGCTGTCCTGCAGTTCAGAACTGAAGCACACAACACGCGCGTGCGTGTGCGTGTGTGTCAGGGCACACGCAGCGCATGCGTGTGTCAGGGTGCAGACAGCACACAAGTGTGTCAAGAGACAGTATAGCAGAGATGCACACACCGTTCTCTTAAACCGTTTGTGCCTCTTTGAAAGGCCGGAGCTTTCAGCATCTGTGGTTTTCAGCAGGACAGAAAATACAGTATAAATCATTTGAGCCCTATCTTGAGTTTGGTCTTTAAATTTCCCCAATTTATTCATATATATATATATACATATATATATATATATACACACACACACACGCACACACTGTATGCATATATACTGATATTAATAAATTGGGGAAATATATATATGAATAATTTGGGGAAATATATATATATATATATAAAAATATCACCCCTAAGGACATCAGGACAAAGAACACGTCATTTAAAAACTAAAACCCAAGAAATGCATAAAACCCAAAACTCTGGTCTGATACATACAGTGAGTAAAATAAAAAACTATTTCCACTTAGAAAGTCTATCCTTTATACATACTGATAATGCCTCTTTCTCAATCCCTTTCTCTATACAGCTGATCCACCAGTAATTGGGATTCATTCAGAAAAACACTTTAAAAACCTGCGGCGGGTTGCAGCAGCGAGCAGGTTTTTTTACTCCTCTTCCTCCTCATCGTCATCCTCGTCGTGGCAGTGCGTGATCTCCTGGGGCGTCTGGGGGAACAGGTGGGGAGGTTTGATCTCGCTGATGGAGCGGGTCAGCTGGTGCCTCTTGCGGTCAAAGTCTTTGAAGTCCAGGGTGTGGCGGTTTCGCGTTGCCATGGGCGACTCCGCGTCGATGTCTACGTGGGCGTGTTCCACCGTTGACTCGTGGGGCATCTGGTTGCGCGAGACGGACAGATTGAGTGAGCCCATTGTTTTGGCTGTGCTGGGATTCATAGAACGGTAGCAGCTCTCTGTGATATTTGTTGTGTTATCTCTGAGTCGATAGGCTTGGCTGTGTTGTGTATTACAGTGTATACTTTGTGTTATTTGTCGTCTCTGAGCCCCTAAGTTTTGCTGTGCTGGGTATTACGGAACAGTTCTCTGTGCTGTCTACTCTCTGTGCTGTTGTTTTATCTCTGCCCACCCTCTCCCAGCGGTGAAACACCACCACTGAGTCCTGAGCTCCGACCCCACCCTTTTTTATCTGCTTCTCATTCCTTGTGTTTCACGTCCCTCATTCTGGAATTTAACCAGCGCTGTATAAATAAGATGATAATTGTTCATATGATTCTGAATGGCTTTATCTGTGGAAATGGCTGACAGTGTTGAGGTAGGAACAGCGTTGGGCTTGGGGCCGGGCACTCACCAGCACGTGTGCGGCACGGAACAGGTAGCTGAAGGGGTAGTACAGGAGGTTGATGAAGGACGCGGCGTACAGGTCGGCATAGCGCATCACCTGGGAGGCGAACAGCGTCTGCCGAGACCCGCTGCGGAACAGACTACCCATCATGCCGTAGCACATGTCCATGTCATGGGTCACTTTCTGTGGGGGAGGGGGGTTAAATGCCAAATTTCAGTCTTTTATAAGCTGTTGTTACAATACAAAAAAGCTAACTTTGAACTCTTCAATAAAAGCCACTGAAAGTCACACACATTTGCAGGGTTTATGTATTTGATATGTACTGTAGTCTGTATATCTGAGCAAAAAAAAGAAAAAGATTAAAAGTTCCACTTACTATTTCTATTATGATTCACATTTGTGCTTCTTGCTAGTTAAATGTCATCCACAATAATGCAGGACAGGACATTTGATCACTAAGATACCAACAGTTGCTTCAGTCCATTGCCCACTTCAATAAGACATTGAACATTTCTGTGGTGAACAGGGAGAGTTCCTCTTCTAGAAATCTTCTATTCCACTGTGGTAAATATGAACAGGAAGTGGAAACCTACCCGTTGCTATACTCAGCAAAACGGCTGAAACCCAAGTGTCCACTTTGTGTTTTCCCTTTCTGTTTTAAAGCCATGAGAAAATCTCTTTTTTCAGTTGTGTGTGTGTAGGTGTGAGTGTGTGTGTGAGTGTGTCTGTGTGTGTGTAGGTGTGTGTGTGTGTGTGTGTGTGTGTGTGTGTGTGTGAGTGTGTCTGTGTCTGTGTGTAGGTGTGTAGGTGTGTTTGTGTGAGTGTGTCTGTAGGTGTGTGTGTGTCTGTGTGTGTAGGTGTGTTTGTGTGAGTGTGTCTGTGTGTGTGTGTGTGTGTAGGTGTGTTTGTGTCTGTGTGTGGGTGTGTAGGTGTGTTTGTGTGAGTGTGTGTGTGTGTGTGTGTGTGTGTGTCTAGGTGTGTTTGTGTGAGTGTGTCTGTGTGTGTGTGTGTGTGTGTGTGTAGGTGTGTTTGTGTGAGTGTGTCTGTGTGTGTAGGTGTGTTTGTGTGAGTGTGTCTGTGTGTGTGTGTGTGTGTGTGTGTGTGTGTGTGTGAGTGTAGGTGTGTTTGTGGGAGTGTGTCTGTGTGTGTGTGTGTGTGTGTGTGTGTGTATGTGTGTCTGTGTGTGTGTAGGTGTGTGTGTGTGTGTGTGTGTGTAGGTGTGTGTGTAGGTGTGTGTGTACCTTTATTCTCCGCTGTATGGAGCTGATGTCAGGCCTCTCATTACTACTGCTGTCCAGATGTCTACGGAAAGAGAGAGAGAGATAGAGAGTGATGCAAGAGAGGGGGAGGGAGAGAGGAAGTGTGGTGTGAGAGACACATACACACACAGAGCAGGCTCAAGGACATTATGAGGAGAGAGTGATACCGATAGCTGTACTCACTTGTAGAGCTCTGCTAGGAAAATGTCCAAACTCTGCAGCTCCTCAAACAGAGCTGAAAAACACAAATGTCAGCTTCAGTACAGCACTCATCCCTCCAGTTCTCATTTCCACTTCAGTTTAATCTCTCAGCACTGGCTCCGCTTGCAGTCGAGCCTTCCAGGAAACACATGTACTTCCCTTTTAAAAGTGGGAACTTGGCTGACATGCATTCACTTCCCTGCTTATTAAGGGTAATAGAACTAGTTCTTCTGCATTCATTTCTGGTTGAGGTATCAGAGGGTGAAGGGTTAACATGTTTTTATCCATATTATTATTATTACACTTTATTTTACAGGTTAAATAAAATTATGTATTCTTTCCTATTCAGCATTGTTTGTTATTCTCCATCCGATCAGTGCTGGTTTGGTAACCGTGTGAATCACATGCCAATATATCTCAGCCCGGGGCCGATAGTCCTACAGGCCTTGAGTGAAAAGCAAAAAGGGAGTATGCAGCTGGACGGCGGGAAACTATTTATTTATTTTTTTTAGCCTAATGAGGTGGTTGTCCTTGGTACTGACACACACAGTTGCATAGCTTCTCTGGGAGGGTATAAAGGATCGCTGTAAATGCTTTTTTAGTACAGTGGCAGGCATACTCTTTTTGCAGAAATAAAGACCCTTATAATTGGATCTAGTGTGAAGTGTTTTCCTGACTGGATTGCCTTTTTATTTCAAGACAAGGGTGGAGTTTACCTTCTCAACCCAACAAGTGTGAAAGAGGACTACAACCATCATTTCAGCTACAGAGGGGTGTTAAATACAAACATGCTTTCAGGATGTCAGCGCACATGTTGTGCATGCAGACAGCCTAAATCCCTTGGCTGTTCTAACAATGACAGCCAGGCATTCACCGCTCTCATTGCTCTCGATGGCGCTTGGGAGTGGGTGTACAGGTAGAGTTGGGTTTGGTGGTAGATGTAGTGACATAGCAGGGTTCAGTGGTAGGTGTAGTGGTATAGTACGGTTGGGTGGTAGATGCAGTGGTATAGTTGGATTCAGTGGTAGGTTCAGTGGTAGATGTGGTGATATAGTAGAGTTCAGTGGTAGGTGTAGTGGTACAGTAGGGTTCAGTGGTAGGTGTAGTGGTACAGTAGGGTTCATTTGTAGATGTGGTGATATAGTAGAGTTCAGTGGTAGGTGTAGTGGTACAGTAGGGTTCAGTGGTAGGTGTAGTGGTATAGTAAGGTTCAGTGGTAGACAGTGATATAGTAGGGTTCAGAGGTAGTTGTAGTGGTATAGTAGGGTTCAGAGGTAGTTGTAGTGGTATAGTAGGGTTCAGTGGTAGGTGTAGTGGTATAGTAAGGTTCAGTGGTAGGTGTAGTGGTAGAGTAAAGCAGACTCACAGCTCTTGTCAGTCCACACATGTAGCTCCTGTGCCAGCTCTGGGATCACCAGAAAGGTCCTCCAGCCCTGCCGCTTCTTGGACTTCAAGATGTCTCCAAAGATGTGGTCTCCTATGTACACAATGTCCTTACCCTTCGCCCCCATGAGGTCACATACGATGTCTGAGGAACCTGCCACGACAAAGACAGACATGCTACTCTCACTTTACTGCCTCACATTTCACTGAAATGCAGCTTCTAATAATAATATAAACCCCAATTCCAAAAACGTTGGGACAGTATGTAAAATGCATATAAAAGCAGAAAGCAGTGATTTGTAAATTCTCTCTCACATATATTTAATTGAAAACAGTACAAAGAAAAGATATTTAATGTTTTACCTTATCAACTTTATTGATTTTTGTAAATGTACGCTAATTCCGAATGTGATAACTGCAACACGTTCCAAAAAATTGGGACAGGGACAAAAAAGACTAGGAAGTTCAAAAAACACCCGTTTGGATGGAGTTCAATAGGAAAATGAGTCAGGAGAAACAACCCTTAAAGTGATCCATCCATATCTACAGCATATCTGGCAGCAGAGTGATGGTTTGAGCCTCATTTGATACCTCAGACCCTTGATGACAGCCATTTAGCCAACTATTGGTTCCATACTATTCCCATGTAATTTACAGCTTAATGTAGACCCACCCCCAAATTCCCATAGAGATCCAAATGCAAAGAGGTTATAGTATCACTTGTAAGAGTACCTGAGAACAAGATGTCAAGAGTCTTTTGATATCTTTTTATACCCAGTCATGATAGCATCACCTGTTTACCTGCGGAATGTTCCAAACCTGTGTTTTTTTCTTTTTTTTTTGTTTGTTTTTTTACTTCCCAGTCTTTTTCTTGCCCCGTCCCAACTTTTATGGAAAGTGTTGCAGGCATCAAATTCGGAATTAGCATATATTTACAAAATCAATAAAGTTTATAAGGTAAAACATTAAATATCCTTGTACTGTTTTCAATTAAATATATGTAAAAGAGAATTTACAAATCACTGCTTTCTGCGTTTATGTGCATTTTACATGATCCAAAATGATTGGCACCCTTGATAAATCAGCAGAAAATAAATAAAAATATATTATCAAATAAACAACATAGGTAAAGATCATTATTCTCACCACTTTCACAGGGAAAAAAATGCCTTTTCAACACAAGTATCCTTTTTCTGATGCCAAGCTCACTACTGCTGTGCCTGGTCAAAAAGCAAAAATTTGGTCTTGCTTGACCACAGAAATGGTTCCAAATGAAGCATTGGAACTGTGACCAGTATGATTAACTAAGACAAGAGTATAGGAGGCGTACTTACCCCCTGAGTAAACGATGCCATGCTGAAGAGGTCCAGTATAAGTCCCAATTTTCAGCCGTCCAGTTGCCTGAAACAGCACAGACTCTTTAGTGAGGAGTCGGCATTAACATGCTAAAATTCTGTCTCTGCATGGACACTGAATTAGTCATGAGCTCTGACTGCAAGGACACTGCCTTAGCCATTAGCTCTCACTGCATGGACACTGCCTTAACCATGAGCTCTCACTGCATAAACACTGCCTTAACCATGAGCTCTTACTGCATGGACACTGCCTTAGCCATGAGCTCTTACTGCATGGACACTGCCTTAGCCATGAGCTCTTACTGCATGGACACTGCCTTAGCCATGAGCTCTTACTGCATGGACACTGCCTTAGCCATGAGCTCTTACTGCATGGACACTACCTTAGCCATGAGCTCTTACTGCATGGACACTGCCTTAGCCATGAGCTCTTACTGCATGGACACTGCCTTAGCCATGAGCTCTTACTGCATGGACACTACCTTAGCCATGAGCTCTTACTGCATGGACACTGCCTTAGCCATGAGCTCTTACTGCATGGACACTGCCTTAGCCATGAGCTCTTACTGCATGGACACTACCTTAGCCATGAGCTCTTACTGCATGGACACTGCCTTAGCCATGAGCTCTTACTGCATGGACACTGCCTTAGCCATGAGCTCTTACTGCATGGACACTGCCTTAGCCATGAGCTCTTACTGCATGGACACTGCCTTAGCCATGAGCTCTTACTGCATGGACACTGCCTTAGCCATGAGCTCTTACTGCATGGACACTGCCTTAGCCATGAGCTCTTACTGCATGGACACTGCCTTAGCCATTAGCTCTCACTGCATGGACACTGCCTTAGCCATGAGCTCTTACTGCATGGACACTGCCTTAGCCATGAGCTCTTACTGCATGGACACTGCCTTAGCCATGAGCTCTTACTGCATGGACACTGCCTTAGCCATGAGCTCTTACTGCATGGACCCTGCCTTAGCCATGAGCTCTTACTGCATGGACACTGCCTTAGCCATGAGCTCTTACTGCATGGACACTGCCTTAGCCATAAGCTCTTACTGCATGGACACTGCCTTAGCCATGAGCTCTTACTGCATGGACACTGCCTTAGCCATGAGCTCTTACTGCATGGACACTGCCTTAGCCATGAGCTCTTACTGCATGGACACTGCCTTAGCCATGAGCTCTCACTGCATGGACACTGCCTTAGCCATTAGCTCTCACTGCATGGACACTGCCTTAGCCATGAGCTCTCACTGCATGGACACTGCCTTAGCCATGAGCTCTTACTGCATGGACACTGCCTTAGCCATGAGCTCTTACTGCATGGACACTGCCTTAGCCATGAGCTCTTACTGCATGGACACTGCCTTAGCCATGAGCTCTTACTGCATGGACACTGCCTTAGCCATGAGCTCTTACTGCATGGACACTGCCTTAGCCATGAGCTCTTACTGCATGGACACTGCCTTAGCCATGAGCTCTTACTGCATGGACACTGCCTTAGCCATTAGCTCTCACTGCATGGACACTGCCTTAGCCATGAGCTGTCACTGCATGGACACTGCCTTAGCCATGAGCTCTCACTGCATGGACACTGCCTTAGCCATGAGCTCTCACTGCATGGATACTGCCTTAGCCATGAGCTCTTACTGCATGGACACTGCCTTAGCCATGAGCTCTTACTGCATGGACACTGCCTTAGCCATTAGCTCTCACTGCATGGACACTGCCTTAGCCATGAGCTCTTACTGCATGGACACTGCCTTAGCCATGAGCTCTTACTGCATGGACACTACCTTAGCCATGAGCTCTTACTGCATGGACACTGCCTTAGCCATGAGCTCTCACTGCATGGACACTGCCTTAGCCATGAGCTCTCACTGCATGGACACTGCCTTAGCCATGAGCTCTTACTGCATGGACACTGCCTTAGCCATGAGCTCTCACTGCATGGACACTGCCTTAGCCATGAGCTCTTACTGCATGGACACTGCCTTAGCCATGAGCTCTTACTGCATGGACACTGCCTTAGCCATGAGCTCTTACTGCATGGACACTGCCTTAGCCATGAGCTCTTACTGCATGGACCCTGCCTTAGCCATTAGCTCTCACTGCATGGACACTGCCTTAGCCATGAGCTGTCACTGCATGGACACTGCCTTAGCCATGAGCTCTCACTGCATGGACACTGCCTTAGCCATGAGCTCTTACTGCATGGACACTGCCTTAGCCATGAGCTCTTACTGCATGGACACTGCCTTAGCCATGAGCTCTTACTGCATGGACACTGCCTTAGCCATGAGCTCTTACTGCATGGACACTGCCTTAGCCATGAGCTCTTACTGCATGGACACTGCCTTAGCCATGAGCTCTTACTGCATGGACACTGCCTTAGCCATGAGCTCTTACTGCATGGACACTGCCTTAGCCATTAGCTCTCACTGCATGGACACTGCCTTAGCCATGAGCTGTCACTGCATGGACACTGCCTTAGCCATGAGCTCTCACTGCATGGACACTGCCTTAGCCATGAGCTCTCACTGCATGGATACTGCCTTAGCCATGAGCTCTTACTGCATGGACACTGCCTTAGCCATGAGCTCTTACTGCATGGACACTGCCTTAGCCATGAGCTCTCACTGCATGGACACTGCCTTAGCCATGAGCTCTTACTGCATGGACACTGCCTTAGCCATGAGCTCTTACTGCATGGACACTACCTTAGCCATGAGCTCTTACTGCATGGACACTGCCTTAGCCATGAGCTCTCACTGCATGGACACTGCCTTAGCCATGAGCTCTCACTGCATGGACACTGCCTTAGCCATGAGCTCTTACTGCATGGACACTGCCTTAGCCATGAGCTCTCACTGCATGGACACTGCCTTAGCCATGAGCTCTTACTGCATGGACACTGCCTTAGCCATGAGCTCTTACTGCATGGACACTGCCTTAGCCATGAGCTCTTACTGCATGGACACTACCTTAGCCATGAGCTCTTACTGCATGGACACTGCCTTAGCCATGGGCTCTTACTGCATGGACACTACCTTAGCCATGAGCTCTTACTGCATGGACACTACCTTAGACATGAGCTCTTACTGCATGGACACTGCCTTAGCCATGAGCTCTTACTGCATGGACACTGCCTTAGCCATGAGCTCTTACTGCATGGACACTGCCTTAGCCATGAGCTCTTACTGCATGGACACTGCCTTAGCCATGAGCTGTCACTGCATGGACACTGCCTTAGCCATGAGCTCTTACTGCATGGACACTGCCTTAGCCATGAGCTCTTACTGCATGGACACTGCCTTAGCCATTAGCTCTCACTGCATGGACACTGCCTTAGCCATGAGCTCTCACTGCATGGACACTGCCTTAGCCATGAGCTCTTACTGCATGGACACTGCCTTAGCCATGAGCTCTTACTGCATGGACACTGCCTTAGCCATGAGCTCTTACTGCATGGACACTGCCTTAGCCATGAGCTCTTACTGCATGGACCCTGCCTTAGCCATTAGCTCTCACTGCATGGACACTGCCTTAGCCATGAGCTGTCACTGCATGGACACTGCCTTAGCCATGAGCTCTCACTGCATGGACACTGCCTTAGCCATTAGCTCTCACTGCATGGACACTGCCTTAGCCATGAGCTGTCACTGCATGGACACTGCCTTAGCCATGAGCTCTTACTGCATGGACACTGCCTTAGCCATGAGCTCTTACTGCATGAACCCTGCCTTAGCCATTAGCTCTCACTGCATGGACACTGCCTTAGCCATGAGCTGTCACTGCATGGACACTGCCTTAGCCATGAGCTCTTACTGCATGGACCCTGCCTTAGCCATTAGCTCTCACTGCATGGACACTGCCTTAGCCATGAGCTCTTACTGCATGGACACTGCCTTAGCCATGAGCTCTTACTGCATGGACACTGCCTTAGCCATGAGCTCTTACTGCATGGACACTGCCTTAGCCATGAGCTCTCACTGCATGGACACTGCCTTAGCCATGAGCTGTCACTGCATGGACACTGCCTTAGCCATGAGCTCTTACTGCATGGACACTGCCTTAGCCATGAGCTCTTACTGCATGGACACTGCCTTAGCCATTAGCTCTCACTGCATGGACACTGCCTTAGCCATGAGCTCTCACTGCATGGACACTGCCTTAGCCATGAGCTCTTACTGCATGGACACTGCCTTAGCCATGAGCTCTTACTGCATGGACACTGCCTTAGCCATGAGCTCTTACTGCATGGACACTGCCTTAGCCATGAGCTCTTACTGCATGGACCCTGCCTTAGCCATTAGCTCTCACTGCATGGACACTGCCTTAGCCATGAGCTGTCACTGCATGGACACTGCCTTAGCCATGAGCTCTTACTGCATGGACCCTGCCTTAGCCATTAGCTCTCACTGCATGGACACTGCCTTAGCCATGAGCTGTCACTGCATGGACACTGCCTTAGCCATGAGCTCTTACTGCATGGACACTGCCTTAGCCATGAGCTCTTACTGCATGAACCCTGCCTTAGCCATTAGCTCTCACTGCATGGACACTGCCTTAGCCATGAGCTGTCACTGCATGGACACTGCCTTAGCCATGAGCTCTTACTGCATGGACCCTGCCTTAGCCATTAGCTCTCACTGCATGGACACTGCCTTAGCCATGAGCTGTCACTGCATGGACACTGCCTTAGCCATGAGCTCTTACTGCATGGACACTGCCTTAGCCATGAGCTCTTACTGCATGGACACTACCTTAGCCATGAGCTCTTACTGCATGGACACTGCCTTAGCCATGAGCTCTTACTGCATGGACACTGCCTTAGCCATGAGCTCTTACTGCATGGACACTACCTATGTCAGGGTGTACTCACTGTGTCCACCTGCCTCAGCACTGTACCCTCTGCAAAGAACAGGGGCTTCCGTGCATCCACCAAGATCAGGTCAAAATAGGACTGCCATGGCCGGTGAGGTGTGCCCACCTGCAAGATATATATTGTACAACACACCGGCTAATCATGAGGGTTCATTACACACAATAACACTGCAACGCCCTGGCTAATGATTTTCACCAGGCAAAGTTACATACCAGTGTACTTGTTACACATGCTTTATTGATTTGTAATACATGCACGTGCTAACCTTCTAACACAATGCAAACCTAACTGAGGCCTTGATATTCTGTAAGAAAATCCACTTACCTTAGGACCATGGGTGAAGTCAAAAAGGTATGTCATAATTTTCTAGAAGGGGGAAAAAAATTACCAATTCTTCCTCCATAATCAAGAACAAATAAAAGCTACTCTGTTTAAACCCAACATATTGTGGTCCATAACTTAATAAATACAAAACATCAGAGCTCTGAAGACTTGAGGTTGACCCAACTTCAGGGGGGTATTCCACAAAGGATGATCACGGAGTTAGCTGGATAACTGCACCGAGTAAAATCCGGAACAGCTCCTTTTACTTCAGTCCATGTTCCAGATTTTGGAGGGTTCCGGGTTTTACTCAGTGCAGTTATCCAGCTAGCTCAGTAATCCTGCTTTGTGGAATAACCCCCTGGTCTAATCAGGCTTAATATTGATCCACAATATATACATTTATTATAAAAATATAATAATTAAAATGTACTACTAAAATAAACATGGCAGGTGCAAGGAAAGCCAGCTGTAAGTGATATCCAGAATGACTCACATCAGTGTACTTGTAGTCACTGTTGGTGGCCAGGAACACCTTGGCTACTTCATTCATCCGACTCAGCAGGAGAGGCAGTTTACCCTTTATAGACGGGGAAAAAATAAATGTCGTTTACAAATTTGTGCTGCTGAATAAGATTGGAAGGGATTTAAAAAGAGGTTTGTGCATTAAGGTTACTTCTTTCTTTCCACATGGTTTCATAACATAAGTTTCATGGTTTCATTCAGCTAATGCTAACTCTTCCTGAATGACTGTCATTATAGAAAATAAAAATGGAACAAAGAGAATTAGCCTCTCCCAACCCCAGATTGCGGCCATGTTTACTTACATCTTTTACCACATATTTCTCCAGGTTTTCAACTGTTTTTTCTTTTAAAGAGCCCTGAAATGGCAACAGTGAGAGAGAGCTTAGCGAGGTGACCTCTGGACATGTTTTCCTGTTTATACTCAATACACAACATACCCACAGTAAATAGAATATGATCAGGGTTGGGGTTGATTCCATTTCAATTGAGCAACTGAATTGAAATTCAATCCATGAATGAATGGACATTAAAGGGATAGTTCGGAATTTTGGACATAATGTCTCAATTACGACTTACCCATGATGTAGTTGATTGATGGAAACCATTTTCAGATAATTCCATGCTGTCCCTTCTTGTGGACATACACACGTTGCTAACGCAAGCGCAACTCTATGGCAACCGGTAGCATCCACTACCAAACGCACTTAAACACTCCACAGTGCACCCAAAGCAAATAAAATACGACAACAGTATATTGGGGTTATTTTGAGTGTTTATACCATCATTTTTGAAGTCAAACTATCGTCGAATCCTTTACTTTGTGCTGACCTAATATTCTCTGTGGAAGAACGGCGGCGGAGCGAACGCGGCCATTGCAACTTGTTGCTCTTCATTGTTGTTGTAGTCGACCAGTGCAGGCAATACATTCGTAGGTAACGTAAAGTATCGCTCCCCCGATAGATTGTCGTCGTATTTTATTTGCTTTGGGTGCACTGTGGAGTGTTTAAGTGCGTTTGGTAGTGGATGCTACCGGTTGCCATAGAGTTGCGCTAGCATTAGCAACGTGTGTATGTCCAAAAGAAGGGACAGCATGGAATTAGGTGAAAATGGTTTCCATCAATCAACTACATCATGGGTAAGTCGTAATTATGACATTATGTCCAAAATTCCAAACTATCCCTTTAATGTCCATTAAAAATGGAACAGACCCCAAAGCCCCTCTCGACATATTTGGTCAGTATGATACGGAATGCAATTATTTGTGGAAAATGGAGGCTGCCTTGAAGTGGACCCAGTCGACGGCGTCTCGGACATCCTGGAACATGCTCTTGAAGGACATGAAGAGGTCTCCATCCTTGAATCCAGAGTCACAGCTGAGGAGGTACAGGAGGTTCAGGTGACTGATCAGCTAAACCGTACCAAAATACTTAATTACACATACCACAGACAGACTGGGTTGTGTATTTGGGTACTATTACAACCGCCTCACACACAACACATTTCCTTCATCTGAACTATGAAAACTTTCTAAGGCTACAAGTTAAAAAATAGAAATGACTACACAGACAGCAATGGATGTAAATGTAAGCAAAAATTCACTTGGACTACACACTGTTCAAAAACTGCTGCATTTACCTGGAGTATCTGGAACAGTTAGTGAAGAAGTCTACCAGGCACGCAAAGAGGTAGGTTTCTGCAGGAAGACATTCATTATAACATCAGAGGCAATGATAAATATCTCTTTAAAGAGGTAAAATTCAGTGGGACATTCAGTGCGTTGTTGTAAATTATAACTTCATTAACATACCATTATCAGCTCCAATAATTATATCATATATTATCCTATTAATAGTAACTATTGAAATTATAGCAAAAGACCCCTTGGTTTTGCAGGTCTCGTCTCTAGCTCTAGTAGCGAGTTCACTATCCACGTTAAATGCATCTTCTGTAACTGATTATAGGCCTCTGCTAAACTCCTAAATTGTAAAGTGTAAACTGTAAATTATCATGAGCTGGATGTGAACATGAACCTGCCACTCAGTGGTAAAACTGATATCTTTATTTATTTATACATCTAGATTTACTAGATTTATCTTGACAGAACGTGTAGCAACAGCTCTGAGGAGACAAACGGCTTTCTTACCAGGAAGGTTGAAGAGAGTGTTCAGGATGTAAAAACGCTCAGTGTCTCCCCGCTGGATGAACTTGTTGGGATACAACTCCCGAATGTCAGGTCTGAAGGGTAAAAATCGAGCGTGCATATTGCCAGAATGATTAATCGGAAAAAGGAGTGAATTAAAGTAACAAGGAATATTGCATTTTTCATGCTGTACATTTTAATTTATTTATTTTTGATGAGTTTTTGATGAATGACAGTGTTGAACAGGCTGCTCTTACCCACGCAGGAAGTTAAACCCATGGGCACACACCAGTATGTTTCCATAAGCGTCCACCTTCAACAGGTTGCCAAACATCGTGTCAAACACAAGGCCCCTGGTTTTGAGAAGAGTCGTGATAATTATTTAATTTGAGAAAGTTTTTAATAACATCTCAATATTACAATCGACAGAGTAAAGCATCAGGGATAGCCTTCTAAGACCCAGCAATTATTTTTTATCCCCTGTAGGGGACATTAGTTTCTCATCTTAATCTCAATATATTTTACTTTGCTCAAACCTGCAATACAAGGGACATTCAATAAAATAAAAAAATAAAATTTTTGAAAATCGTGAAAAAATGTTTTTGTCATCCAAGAAAAAAAATTCAAATGCATAAACGTTTTTTCTGCCGGGTCTCAGGATCATAATAAACTCGGAATAGGATTGGTGATCACCGTTTGCATAGAAACCGGAGAGGAGCTCTCCACCAATCACAGAGCACGGCTGGTAACCACAAACAGACCAAAACCAGTGACAATTGGCTGATACCTTCTGGCTATGCTCCCTTTATTCCTGAAGGCTTCCCGGAAGTATAGCCAAAAGATACAAACCAATCATCACTGGGGTTGTTTGGTTTTTCTAACCAAAGTACGCCATGATTGGTGAAGTTCCTCTCTGGTTTCAGTACAAAAACTAACGACACCTTCCCAGTTATGTTATCAGGCAAAGCATCAGGCAGTGATGTCAACTGACCCTACTC
Source organism: Synaphobranchus kaupii (assembly GCA_029718625.1). Lineage (NCBI taxonomy): Eukaryota > Metazoa > Chordata > Actinopteri > Anguilliformes > Synaphobranchidae > Synaphobranchus > Synaphobranchus kaupii. The sequence goes on from CM056380.1 coordinate 62,437,899, forward strand.
CTGTCTGTCATTGGTCCTCACCTGGTGGGAAAGGCGGGGTCATAGACAAAGTTGAGGAGCTCCTGGGGGTACCCAATTGACACAAGCCTCTCCACTGTCAGGTCGAACCCCAGGGACTCGTACTCTGGGGACTTGTACACTGAAACACAACATGGAAGACAAAACATCAGCACTAAGCAATACTCACCAATACCAGAAGTTTATCTTACCATGTACAGCAGTCGATCTACGTACCACTTGAAAATGTGACTTGATTGTTTTTAGGAAGAATTCATCTCAAAATTAACCACAGGTAAAGAATGTATTTGGATGTACCAAGCATCCGCTCAGTCAACAGTCCGATAGGTTCACCTGTCCAACCAAATACCTTTCCTGGATTTTATTTTGCAGACAGGACCGCCTGAACAACTCTTTGTACAGAGATACAGGGCAGAATGGACCCTTACTATTAATATTGAATGTTGACCACAATGAAAATAGAGAGAGAGATATCTGAGAATCAATTCAATTCAAGTTTATTTGTTATATGTATACAATACAAGCATGCACTGCAACAATGAAAATCTTAGTCACGCAATACATATCCCCTTGCAGGTCAACCATACTACATTACCACAAACCCAGATCAAGGAATCTTTCAGATCTTCCCATTGCCAAATGCATTTAAAATTAGTATTAGCCTACACACCAATTTTTTAATTTATGATTCCTTGTTATTACTATCATTTTACTATTTTTTAACATACAATCCATTCATATGCTTCAGTACTACTGAAGCAATTCAGGTTAAGCACCTGGGGCTTTGCTCAAGGGTACATCGGCAGCAGCCCGCACTACCCTGCACCCTCAGTGGGGCAGAAGTGAGTAATGCAAGAGGAGCTGTACAGCTCGTCAGCTGATCTGTGTGCGACCTCCTGTTTACAAAATACCAACACAGTACCCTGCTGCAAGCAGATATAAATCACCCATAACGTCCAAAACTGAAAAACAAGGACGAGCCTACTTGAGGGAGTTCATACTGAGACAGCGCAATGAAACACAGCGCTCTCACAGTGACAGATTTTTTATTTTACTTTTATTGTGAATCAAGAGAGTATAATGTTTAGAATCCTGCACATATCTAACATACTCGTTAGAAGAAAGCAGACTTGTTATTTTAGCATGTAGCATCTTTTAGCGTTTTGGCATCTTTGTGTATGGAGGGGAATTTCACTTCTCGGTTATAGCCAAGAGGTCAGAAAAACATCAGGGTACAGGAGCATGTCAGAAGAGCAAACAGAGCGTTTAACCAATTAAATAAGTGTGTGTTATTAGAGGGAAGGAGTAGCCCCCCTCCCCAACACACGCACGCACACACGCACACACGCACACGCGCACACGCACACACAGAAATTACCCAAGTTCTGTGAAGGAGGAAGTGCCTTTTTGCTAGCACCTGTGCTTGATCCAGTGACAGTCACTCTGGCCCTCTGACAGTCACCTACGGTCACTAATTTTATCCGTTAGATCTGTTTGTCACTCATATTGAGAGTTAGCTTGTGTCCTCACTTCTATCTGAGATCAGTGTTGATCTTAGCTGTGAGGTTTGCCAGACACCTAAACTGATCCTCATTGTGATAGTGTTCTGAAAATAATACTCTAGACATGCTACATCAAGTATGCTCAGGGGCTCATTTTGTAAAGGTGCACTATGCTGGATTTTTGCCTAGAAAATACTATAAAGTAACCATGCTCGGTCATATCTATGGTGCACTGGCAATCTCAGTTGAAAATGGCCAGAACCTTGCTCCTCTGCCTGTATTTATTATACTAAGATGTGTTCCGGACATTTCTGGCCGTGCTGCTCGTTTCTGTATTTCAGCTGAGCATTTGTAGCCAGCTGGCTACTGCAAAGGCAGATGTAAAGAAGCGCAAAGCCTACAGCAAAGCCAAACAACAAGCAGCCTGGGTGCATTCAAGAAGCAAAGACAACCTAGGATTTGCTTTTTCTCGATGGCGACAGCTGAAGTTTTGCAAGGGTTTGAAAAGCGAGCAGTTTTGCAAGGAGTTGCAGTGTTTTCTGTTGGACCTGTAAATAACATTACCTCAGTCTATCCAGCTAGGTAGCTAGATGGCCATAGTCAGGTAGACTACCTTTTTGTATCTAATTAATAACAATGTAATATGTTGTATGAGAAAAAAAAAAGATCACTGTATGCAAATATCTAAATAGAAAAGTAATTTAGGCCTACTTTACAAGGGACTTAGCTAGCCTAGCTATGATAGACAAGATATGGTCTGCTAATGTTACATATTCCTCACACGATTCAGTCTTTACATGCCAGTTCTAAATTAATGTTCAGAATAACGTCAGCTAAATACAAGCGCACCATTTTTTCGGCCAGACATTTAGGGCACGGAGCTGGCTGAATTTCTCACTGCCACAGTTTAAAATAGGAAACGGGCGTGAGATCACAGGCTTGCAAATGGGTTTGATACCGTTATATAATGAAATAAAATCAATCTTTAAAACTTCCGATTTTCTCAACCTGGTGTCATTTAAATCTCACCAAAAAATAAGTTTTCAACGTAAAACAAAATGCCAAGTTACCCAGGCATAGCCTACAAAGCACTGTCTGTAAGTCCTTAATTCCAACTTGCAAAAACTAGGCCTGTCTTTAAAAGTATTGATATCAAAATGTGGCCAAGTTACAACTAACAATACTGCCTATCGTAGCTCACACTAATTAAACTTGCGCTATTCCAAAGCAATGCTATCCACTCTCTAAATTATTGAATGCAACTTGGCCCTGTGTTTTTTCATCTTACCATCTCAAGAGAATGTGGTCAATGAAACTATGTGCCACATCAAACTGTGAAAGGACAATAATTCATGTGTTGCAATTACTACACTACAGGGTAAGTTTGAACAATTGTGTGCATCCAGTGCTTTGGATCTATGAAACGTACAGCATGAATAAAATGTATTATTATTATTATTATGCATTCATTGATGTATTTATTTATTTGGAATATTTAGATTTCTATAGAAACCTGTGTGGTCCTACAGAGCCTAGACATTCTTGTGTTCACAAAATTCTGCTTGCAAACTATTATGTTAACAAATTAGGACTATTACTTATTTGGCATCATCTGACCCACACACATACAGTAGGCTACATTGACAGAGCGAACATGTCTGGATAGGTTTGTAAAAATGCTATATGTAGGCTATTTTCAACGTCAACATATTTCTATGTTTTCTCTGCATTTAGTTATTCATCCCCCCCTTTCTCTATTGTAAATGATCTTTGTTGGTGTAAATGTCCGTTTGTGAATTGTAGAAAAATCTGTAGCAATAGCGAACATTTTAAAACCTGTACATTTTCTAAAGTAAACTTTACAACAAAGTATAAACATATCCTTTCTGGAGTGTAATTATTTGTCAACTATTTAAAACATTAATTAAAATAATCATCCACCAAGATTTCAGCCTTTAAAAATGTCTACAGCTGAAAAAAATGAAGATTGAATAGTGTCACTTTCTGCCGACTATGCAGTTCTCAGGACTGGGTGGGCATGAAAGCTAGTTAATATTCAGGCCACGCCCAAGAGCCTCCAGGCAAGTTATGTGCAGACTTGAAAATGCGAACACCGTTTAGCAAAACAAACAATAGCTAAATAGCCTAAAAAAGAAAGTGTGTGGTGCAAGTTGCAACCATACCATATATTTGCGCCACTGAACTAAAGAAGATCCGTTCACATAATAAAAAGATCCGTTCACATAATAATACTAACGTTAAGCTCAGGGACCCACATCTTTCAAATAGTAACGTTACCGGTACAGCGTAGCATGCATATTAGCTAACCTCAGCTAGCTAGCTATCTGGGCTATATACAGCTAGACCCTTCTTCTTTCATGGTTATGGTTATGGTTATTCCACCCCAGGATGACAACAATTAACCATTGAAAAGCTGAATCATCGATTTAAGTTGGCAGTCCCTTTAATTCAAACATTTCAAATATTTTAACAAGGGCAGGTGGGAGAACTTCACAAACTTCACAGCCACTTCAAAAAAAATACTCACATTCCATCAACAATGTGCAAACCACCTCCGTCCATTTTGCAACCTTTTATTCTGCTGTAATAAGCAGAACCGAAGCAGCAGTGCAGTGTAGCATAATGGATAGGGAACTGGGCTAACTCTGAAGTTGTAGGTTTAACTCTGCTGTTGCATCCTTGAGCAAGGCCCTTAAATATATTTATAAATGGACTGTGTTCACAATAATGAGGCTGGATAATCACCTGCAGCCAGCGACACTGCAAACAGTGAGGCCTACAATGGGACCTTGCAAAAGTGTGCCTCTTCAAAATGTGAGTCTCAGATTATTGGCCAATATATCGACAAAATAATTAACTATATCAACACATTTACTTGTAACCTAAACAATATGATTCAATAGAATTTAGAAAAAAAAACACTTTTCTTGGGTTCAATGGGCTTCATTTGTTGTATGATTAGTGTGTTAAGTAGATCAAGTATTCACAATAGGGGTGTTAACGATTAATCGTTGATCGATTAATTGCCGTTAATAATTTGATCAATCGACCATTTCAAATTTAACAATCAAATTTAACAATTTGCGGTCTCATCTTAATTGTGTCAATGGGAGCTGTTGGTGAAATGCAATCATTAAGTTAAACACAAGGGGGCGCGCGCACTGCAATTAGGAAACATGTTATTAACTTTACACAGAAGAAGACTCACTCGACCATGAAGCACGCTACTTATGCGTGCCTGGGACATCGGTCCCATCGGAACACGTATTTTCAGCAGCTGGTCTCACTGTAAACCGACTGCGCACACGACTCACCCCTGATAACGTAAACATGCTTATATTCTTAAATAAAAATCAGCAGGCCTAGGTATTTACTGCACTTATGCAGTTTAAGTTTTAAACTGAGGCCTGAGCTGTCGTAGTTTTTCGTAGCTTTCTCATTTCAAGAGGGAACCTATTATAGCGCTGTTTTCAAAAACGTTATTTATCTTTATCTATTTCATAATCATTTTGCAAATTTAAGTTTTTAATTAAGGCTCATCTTATTTTTGTATATGTCATAGACGTACGTGTTAGTCACTGATTCGCCTCGGAAGAGTGAGCGCAATTTCCCGTGCCTTATTAAAATATCATACTTAAACAAAACAGCGTTCATAATTATATTTGTGTTATGCTATGAAACAGGCGTATTTCTCAAATGTTTCAATAAAGCTTTGATTGAGGAAAAAAACATGCATTTTGTATTTTCTATGTCATAAGCTATTTTTAGCTGTTTTGTTATCGATTGATCGATTGATTGTTCATTAACGTTGACGACTATCGATCAAGGAAATTCCTTAGAATTTGCAACCCTAATTCACAAAGTCCTCTCAATGCTGAAACGTATCGGATATCTTCATGGTTTGAGATGAGGCCCAAATTGAAAAACCTTGCATTAATAATTAAGATGGATTTACTGCCATCAGAGCCTGGAACGACCCCAGAGGGGTCCAGCTCTCTGTGAAGCACATACTGTACCTTTGAGCCACTATGCAGAGGCGAGAGCTATATTTTACCAGGCTACTATCCATCATATGTAACTGATAGCTGTCAGCACTTTGGGGAAGCCGAGAAGCCTGACCTCTGACAGCCTTTCCAAGGTTCTCTCTGCAGATCCCCATTTCAGTCAGGACAACTCACGTATTCAAATAACATCTTTTAATGAATGAATGTGCTGCATAATTATTTTGGTTTGGCGCTGAATGGATCTGCTTTAGTACTACTCTGGAGCACAGGATCTCCGCCCGCTAAACAGGAGATGACCAGAAACCCCCCGTACTAAAGCAGATCCAAACAACAGGTGGAAGCTGGGGTGGTGGAGGGTGACGGCAAATTTCTTTTAACACAAGCCGTAAGCAGAGCATCAGCAAGCAGCACAGAGGGAACTGATTCTTGGTTTAAAAAGGGTGCTCCATTAGAGGCGTGTGCATGTGATTAGATGAGTATGAGACGTGTGGTTGCTAGCCGACCACGGTCGGCGACAGTAAGAGTTTCCCAACAGAACTTGCTATGCGCACTAAAAACGTTTGCTTATTAACGTGAACCACAACAAAAACGTTTGCACAGTCCGTACAAGAACATTTCCAGACTTTGTTTTTCACTGGTTCTGTATGACTATTTCAGGCCAGAAAAGAAGAATAAGGGACTGTACACGGCACATACTGCTCCCTAAATCAATAGTTTATTACTCACATGACCAGCACAGGGTCTTCGTCAGGGCCGTGCTGCATAAGCTACTGGACGTGTATTTGTTTTTGTGTGGCTCTGTTTTAGGCCAGACCATGTAATGAGATATTGAGGCGTGGCAGTTGCAGCCGTCTGCCTGGCCTTCCTGGAGAGCACCGGGCGGATCGGCTGTACCAGTCACACGGCTGACAAACAGCACCATAATCCCCTCAGCCAGCGGAGAGGGGAAGGCCATTGCGCAGCTCTGCGGTCGTCATGGTCGGATCACCATGGACACAGGCAGTGGGCCGGGACAGCGGATCGCCCTGCGGCCGCGCGGGTCACCCCAGCTCCGCCGCGGGGTGAAATTGCAGACACTTCTTGTAAACATTATCACTCCTTTATGGGCTGATCCCCACAAATGGCCAGTCAACAGCTGAGGGGGTCTTACTCAATCTTGTAAGGAGGGTAGCAGTGATCCCCACTGCCTGGGGGCGTGTACTCATTTCACCTGTCAAACTTACAGCTGACCCACTCGTCAAACCAGGGCTATTTCCAGGCTCATCAAAGAAGTAACTTAACTTAACTAGGTTCTTCTAAAAGACTCCCTGCCTTCAGAGAAATGTCCGCAAGAAAGACGACATCACCCCCAGCCTGTCTCCGGTCACATTACAATTTCAGTGGCCGAGCATGAAACCCGACTACCCCTTTTCAATTATTAGCGCACTATGGACCTTCCGTGCCTGTCGCCTTATCACATTCGTCGTAGTACCTTTCTCCGCAAGGGGACACCAACATTTGTACCCAGAAAAACAAAACATCCAGAATACAAATAAAGGATGCAGTTTCCCCATTAATTTGAATCCTGTTCTGTGACTCCATAAATGTCAAAAGACCTCAAGAATGTAAAGCCACGAGGAACACTCATATAATGGGCATCGTCCACTTAATATTCTAAATACCGAAGAGAAACCAACACCAACTGAATGTATGTGAGAACATGTTCTGCTCCCCATTTCTGAAGCACAGGATTTCACACGATTAAAGCACAAGCTTGCTACCCCCTTGGGCATTACGCCGAGTTCACATTCACATCAGCTACCCATATGAGGGTGGGATTTTCACGCAACGCGTCAAACTGACAAATGAATGTGTTCATGCCGAGACGTGATGACTGCTGAGCCTGGCGCTCCACTCCACAGACATGTCTATACACTTACCTGCTAAAGTGTAATCCATATCAAAGCCAAAGCACTTAATCTTCTCCATTGCCAAGCTTCTGTTTACAAATACTCTGAGAAGAAGATAAAAAATTCAGTCAGTCCATCAGACTAAGAACGAATGCCCTGTCCAGTAAAAATACACTACAGAAGAAAGCATTCCCCAATGCTGAGAAAGCAAAGGGTGTGTTAAACAATGAGAATTAATGCTACAGTCATGATATTCACTGCACTTATTACAACCTCGGTTGGTTACAGCAAGTTACAGCATGAACAATATATGTGAATGAATGCTATTGTACCTATGTAGCAAATTAACTCTTACGTCCATAGAAACAATATGGTCAAATTCAAAATGAAGTCTGAAATAAAGTCTGAATGTTTTTTGTGTTGTTTTTATTTTTAATAGTATATATATATATATATATATATATATATATATATATATATATATATATATATTAGTGCCCTCCACTATTATTGGCACCCCTGGTAAAGATGAGTAAAAAGGGTTATAAAAAATTCACCGGTGAATTAGCTTAATTTCACATTGAATAAATGAGAAAAATCCAACCTTTAATTGTTTAATTGAAGTCAATTTATTATGAGAAAGAAAGAAAAAAAAATCCCTCAAGAAATAATTATTTTTAACAAAACCATGTGTGCCACAATTATTGGCACCCCTGCATTTATATATAGAATAAAGTAATCATTTTTAATATGTGGTCGCATATCCTTTGCATGCCATGACTTCCTGATGTCTGTGACCCAACAACATCAAGACTCTTTGCATCTTATTTTCTGGTGATACTATAACGTCTCTGCATTTGAATGGATCTCTATGGGAATTGGGGGGTGGGACTAGATTTAGCTGTAAATTACACTGGAACAGTATGGAACACATGGTTGGTTAAATGGCTCTAAGCCATCAAGGGTCTGAGCTATCAAACAAGCCTTAAACCATCACTCTGCTGCCAGAAATACAGTAGATATGGATGGATCACTTTAAGGGTTGTTTCTCCTGACAAATGTTTCTATTAAACTCTATGGAAAAATAAGTCAGGAGAAGAAACCCTTCAAGTTACATGTGGTTTTGTTAAAAATAATTATTTCTTGATGAGGGAATTATTTTCTCATAATAAATTTACTTCAATTAAAGATTGGGTTTTTCTCATTTTTTTCAGTGTGACATTAAGCTAATTCACCAAATGGTGAATTTTCTATAACCCTTTTTACTCATCTTTACAAGGGGTGTCAATAATAGTGGAGGGCACTGTGTGTATATATATATATATATATATATATATACTGTATAATATAATTAAAATATAAAAGATTAAACAAAAAAACCTTGATTCAATCATATTAAAGATGTTAACTTAAAACAATTAATTTGACCTCTTTTTTATCCATAACTGGTCCTACAAGTTTAATATCCGTTATAATGGATGACAAGGAAACCTTAATTTACCAAGGAGACAGTTGACTGTAGCACGGTCATCAATACATAAATATACCACAATCAAACCATATCACCTGCATGCAAAGAAATGTGTATTCGCTACACAATCCAATCACATCTGAACTTGAAACTTCAGAAGCCTTCCCCATTCCTCATCTACAAAGCCCCAGTAAAAGCCCTCACTGGGATCAGTGTTGTATAATCTCACTTATAATGCACAATCTACCGGTAAGGCCTTACATTCCTGCTCATATGCATCAAGGATATGCACACAATTACCTCACAATAATGATTTACCCTTTTGGATTCTTTGTAATAAATTATATAATAAATAAATGATGATCTTCAGTGATGACTCAGTAGGTTTTCTAAATGAAAAGCCTACAGTGGTGAACACGTCTTTATTTGCTTTATTTATCTATGTTAGCTTCCATTTCAGTCTTTCGCGTGCTGCAGGTCACATTTTTGGTGAAAATTCAGGGGCTCTGCAAGCATGAGGGAGACCCCAAAGAGAGTCTTCATTTTCTCCCCTTCAATCACTGTTACCTTACAATAGTAATACACACAAGTTCATCACACCCAACAGCCATCAACTTAATCCAGTATGGTTACAAACACGCACTAAAGTCCATTTATAACGGAGTACAAAGAAACCTACGACACTCTCAATATCTCTGTTTCCTGGAATCTTCAGGACTCGCGGGGTCCTGATGTTTAAACCTCATTTAGGCACACTTCCAACTCACACTGTGCAAAAACAAATCCATTTCAAAGATACTATTACTGATGTTCTTAAAATGGATATCAAGCTGTTCTTCACAACCAAGTAATCAATGCAAACATGGAAGAACATGTATCCGCATTTCAATTAACATTACAGTTCCATCTCATACTACCCCATGTATTGTACCAGCCTGGTGCTAATACAGCACAATTCCCTGTCAACACATTTCCCACAAAGAGAATGTAACCTTACAAAAAACCAATGTAATTCTGGAACAACCTTTGAAATAATCAAAATAAAGCAAAAACTGTTTTGCGGAAAATGACTTTTACCACACATTAATAAAATGTATTCAACCGGGAATTACCCACTGAAATCCACTGAAGGCAAAAAGCCAATCTGTACTACTACACGTTCCACATTCCATTTTACAGTAGTTTGACGCCATGAAATGCTTGGGCCTGAAGTTTACTTTCAGATGTGACAAAGAGCTTTCGTTCTTTGATGGCACAGAGACTTTGCAAGCTGGTTACACTGAAGTTAGAATGAACAGAGATGAGGTAAAACAGAAGAGAATGAGGGGAAAAGGATAACTCACACAATGTTCAAAAAGTCCTGCTCGCCCCCTGAGGGACTTGCGCACCTACTCAAATCCACACCCCATGGCATTGTTAAATACTGATGTCCCGTGATATTTCAAATGAATACACATTATGTACAAAAGCCACTCAAGTCAGTACTGCAGATCAACAGCAAAACATTGTGTACAGTACCTCATGGCAGGATGATATAGGACCAGATCCCGTGGAAAGCTTTGTGATAAAGGAATACATGCGTGATGCATTACCACTGCATGTCAAGCTGCCTGCACCTCTACAACAGTATATTCTGCCCTGGGTATGTCATGTACATCCAACAGAGCTCGTTGCACAAACAATTAAGCATATTCTGTTTCATTCTCTGTTTTTGTTTGTGACTAGTGTTGTTTGTCACGCTAACAAACACACAGAGACCCTGAAAAGACATCTGGAATATTCAATAGCAGAGAAGTGTGGTGGGGGAAGCTATTGACCGTTACACGGTGCACCAATGGCCTTTCCTGAAGCACCGTACACTACTGAGTTCAACAGAAGGGAGGGTGGGAGCACTCACCATTCATGCTTAAGAAAGGGTTAACTCTCAGTTTAAAAGCGCTAAGAAAACCCCACTTAAAAGGACACACCATGGACACCAACATTGGTGTTTTCTTGTAAATCTTTTCTTGTATTTCTAAGGCATGGTTTGTCTGAAAGGTGAGGCTACTGGTGACTAGAATGCTGTGGCAATGCAAAGAACATACAGAGGCATGAAAACGTATCACATGATAAAGAACATGGCCTCAATTTAATTTAGTTTGCATTTAATCTGGCAACTAAAAGTTTTATACTGAGATCAGTGGCGCTCACAGTCCTGTCTGTCACACATTCATTTGAAATTAATCTCTATTTTGTGAGCGTTTGTATGAGTGTGTGTTACTCTACTTCCATTGTACCAGGTCTTTGTTGTCTGGCTGTGCTGTTGTTGCAGCTGTTGTCCTCACTCCCTTTATTTCTAGAAGAGTAGAATTTATTATGGAAATGCTGTGACATTGATCCCAAAAGTACATTGTGCGTCAGAGAAGCAGGCATTACTGAGCACTCTCTCTGTCTTCCCCTGGAGTCACATGTGCTGCTTTGATGATTTACGCTCACTAATGACAGAAGGCAGATACCTCGGCCATAGAACAGTTTCCCCACATCGTGTGGTTTATGAAATCGACAAATGAGGCAGAGAGAGTGCGATAAGGTCAAGTTATTTCACTGTGCTTATACAGCGCAATGTTTGTTAGCAATTATCCAGATAATTAATCCAATAAATTAATGTTGGCTATGTATTCTTGCATTTATGAGCAGACAGTATAAAACCAAAATATAAATAACACATCACATCTTCATCTAGAACTCCTAAGGATGCACAGAGAATCCCTTGCTTCTGTGATGTCACGCATATATGAAATGTATCCGAAAGTGTGCCATGCTCTGGAAAGGGCTATTTCTTAGCTTGAAGATGGCAAGAAGTTACCTTGAATATGGGTCTAAATACATTTAAAATATATTGTGACTAGGGTCATGTCTTAGAAACCACTGTACTCTACTGCATACATTAGAATAAGAGCCCCATTACATAATATTTCTAGAGCAACATTTTAATTCAATTAATTTCAGCTTTGTCAAAATACAGTAGTGATGTTATCTGTAAATCATATTCTGTTTTAAAGAAAATATTTGCATCAAAAATATTCCATGGCCTCCGGGTGAGATGTGATATAGTACGTGTGAGATTCAAGTTACCACAATGTGTTCAAAACCCCTCTATTTTTGACTGACCTTCCAATTATGTTCCACTTTCTTATATTGTCAATAAATAGAACAACCTGACACACTTCGCTCATTACTAAAGGGATTTGACAGCCAACGATGAAATCCATAATTTGTCTAAAGGTAAATCAGGATTAAGTTTTAAAAAGGCCAAACTAGGCAGTAACAAGGACATATGCAACAACTATAGAGATTAAATCACGAAGCAAGCACATTAACAAAATGTAGTTTTATTTTTTAATTGATTTCAAAACTTGTGTTTTAGTGAGAAAGATTAGAGCAACTGCACCTAAATTTCTAATTAGAGCAACTGCACCTACATTTTTGCACGACATTTGACTGTGATTTACATTTGCTTTGTCTCAAACAAAATGTCTTCCTGATTTGTAGAGAATCCAATAATAATAATAATTAGAAGTTTTCCTTTAAGCTAAATATTTGCGTAATCTATCGTGTTTAATAGCAAGAGACTAAAATATTTAAAGATCACATGACCCCCAACAAAAATAAATAAACCTAATCACATTAAATCAATAAAATTCAAGTAAATTTGAGGCATTCTTTGATTATATATATATTTATTTTTAGAAACCATGTCATTTTGTGTGAGAAGTCTAAGCACTCTGCGCTGATGAGTGAGACTTCAATGGACCTTCTGAAACATCATCTCCAATTCATCTCAGCCTTTTCATGTTAAAGGCTCTCCTTAGGCCCCATTTGACCTTTAAATCAACTTTGAAAGACGGCTGAGTAATGTTTTTGCGGTGCATTTGTGCCAACACAGGTTTCTGTTTTGAGTTTCCTTTAATTTTCTTTCCTTGCATCTTAAAGTTAGTCGCATTTCCCAAAATATTAACTTTCAAGCACTTAACCATTGTTAACTTTCCTTGCACCAATTTACACACACACACACACACACACACACACACACACACACACACACACACACACACACACACACACACACACACACACACACACACACACACACACACACACACACACACACACACACACACACACACACCACTACTGCCAGAAAATACTGTATTTTATAAATTTTGTCGGTATGTAGCCTGTATGCAAGTCTTTATGAGGCGTCCAGTCAGATTGTGCATTTCCCTAAAACAAACCCCCAGCAATTTTAAATGCATAAGCTACATGAAGCACATGCAATTAACCGGATATTTATATATTTATATCAGGGGCACCGCTGCCCTCATACGCAACGCAGGTAGGAGCAGCAGCAGCAGGTGTGGTGTGTGAAAAGAAGTGCATTATGGGACAGTCCCCTTCTCTTGCAGTCAGCCAAACACATCCATACCTGTGGTAAGCTTCTCGCCGATACTTCTTCATAGCTAGTCCATCCATGTTGGCTGGAAGGTCTGCATAATTCTGTAACCGGTCACTCCATGAAGTCGTCATCTTTCAAATTGTTAAAAAATTCAATCTGTTGAAAGGAATGCAAAGTAAAATTAATCAACAAATAAAGAACTGAACAAACTACGCAAAACACAAATCAGGCATGAAGGTTCCCCATTACCCCAGATTTTCAGTGCATTTCAGAACCCCCCCCCCCCCCCCCCCCCACATCCTTACATCTTTCTCAAGTAGTCTACTGAGAGAACAGCTCATCCATAGAAGAAGCAAAAAGCACATGTTTATGCTAATAGTAGCAGCCTACACCTCTGCTAAACAATAGAGCAATATCCTGGATGCTAAGCACATGTGTTTGATTATGTAAACATATGCTGATGCCGTCTACTCATGTTAAACATAACTTGCTTATAAATATGTACGTCATTAAGCAGTTCAATGCACAACAATCCCTGTATCTACGCCAAATATCCATATGGGGAAAAAAGTCAATCTGAGTGTGGGTACTTCACATAATGGGTAAAATAATAGGGAACCATTTAGGAAACTAGTTCAGTGCAAATATTTCTACTGGGTGAATTACAGATTTGATATGCAAATAAGGTTTCATGCAATAAAACAGTGTCCTGACTGCACAGACCAGATCAGAACATAGGCTACATCTGCACTCTACCACAGGACATCTGTGTCCCTACAACATAAACATTCAAAAAGAGCAAGTCAGAATAAGTTATGGTTACGTCCCTCATCGAAATCTTTCAAAAGGCTAGCCTTTGCCAGCACATTATCACCAACCAATAAACAGACAGATTTGTTGCCTGAGTCAGCATTTGGTAGACAGCCAGGGATCCTCAGCCAATAATCACCTTTCACAGAAAGCAGCCTAATTAAAACACACGTACAGTATTCTCTTTAAGAATGGCAGCCTAACAGATGCACACATCAGATAAGAGCTAGCACATTCCCAACAATATCACTTCTTGACTGCTCCTGCCCGTAGGCAAAACGTTCATCTGACTGCCGGTATACACAAGCCATCCAAAAGGCCCAGATAATCTGTGCCGCAGGTATAGCTTAACACAGCTGCCACAGCAGAAAATGTAACTACAGAGGAAAATGGCTTCATAGCTTACAATGCAAATGTAGACCCCTTCAAAGTTTTAAACAATAACGATGTAACAAAGACGCATGTGCAGTTTGGCAACACAACAAAGTCAGAAAGCAGGATGAGTCAGTACGCGAAACAACTAAACCTCCCCGATCCCTACAGTATAACGGTCCCGTTTAGTGGCCAGATATATGCGTGCATTTGGTTGAGAAGCCTAGCATATACACATATACAATCTGTAAACGCCTGACATTTTCTGTATTTAAGTAGCTGAGAAAAAGAGGTTGCACAAACTGACTCTCTCCCTGTCACACAGCAATAACGGAGCGTACAGAGCCAGGCTTACTTCCGTTGCCAAAATGTGCACGCACAAAATGTGTGTTTTTGATGACTAGCCCGTGAAGGGGTCTATAGGCAGCCAAGAACCATTCGCAAAGATTTAAGTCAGATGACAAGAGGCCAGGGGGATTGTGGTGGCTGGCACCAGTCTCTTAAAGGATAAGTTCGCTATTTTGGACCTTGTCTTCCCTGAACCTGACACATTGAGTCCATATTTTCGCTGATCGGTCCAGTATTGAGCTAGCTACAGATTTCCTGTAGGCTCTCACTGGGCTACAATAGAAGTCAACGGGGCAATTAGAAATGTTATGGAAAAACAACGATAAATGTGCTTTCATGTACAATAAATGAGACGGGAAGCTCAGGGTGTATTGTTACCGGTCTCAGTATGCTCTCCTGTGAAATGTATCTCAATCCGAACATTTTTACGTGCTTGGCATGGCTTGGAAGTAGGCTAAGCATTTATCTGTTGCTTGTTTTCGCTGCTCCCGCGGAGTACTATGTGTCGGGGGTGGGGGAGCGGGAAGGTGTGCCGGCCGTTTACGAAACTATCTATGTGAGCAGTCTGCGTTTGTTTACCTGCAGCAACGTAGGCTACAATTTCCACAAAAAAACTTGGATGATGGATGACTATGATTACGAAGACGAAGAATTCGATTTTGACTTTGACGTTACTGGCTACAGATTTGAGCCAGAATACACGGACACGGAACTACAAGAGATGGATGATAAGAGAGCAAGAGAAGAGAGAGAGGCTGAAGTTGCGCAGGTAATGTAAATTATTACAAATGATGATTACAAACACTAGTTCTGCTGTAGGCTACTAGCTAGTAAACTCCAACGGGAGGTCAGGATTTGTGATCAACTGCTTTTCAAGCGGCCTCTCTACAACGTAGCTAGACTGCGGAAGTTTACAGTGCGAGGTAGTGCGGTCGGAGAAATAGTTCTGTTTCAAATGGAACTGTTGTTTCAACGTTCGGTTTGCGTTTGCGATAGCCTACATTTCACAGGAGAGCATACTGAGACCGTAAGAATACACACTGAGCTATAAAAGCACATTTATCGTTGTTTTTCCATAACATCTCTAATTGCCCCGTTGACTTCTATTGTAGCCCAGTGAGAGCCTACAGGAAATCTGTAGCTAGCTCAATACTGGACCGATCAGCGAAAATATGGACTCAATGTGTCAGGTTCATGGAAGACAGACCGCAAATAGGGTCCAAGGTCCAAAATAGCGAACTTATCCTTTAAGCGTGGTGTAACTCAGACACAGTCCCATGCAGGCAAATGTGTTAGAGGTCGGTGAAAATGACCTGTGTCAACAACACCTATCCATGAAGCTGGCGGGAAAGGAGACGAGACGACCTGAAACACGAGCGGAGCGATATCATCCCGCTCTTTTACACAGGGGTAGGTTACTCCAGAGTAAAACACACAGCATTGGCAGTCTGTACAGACACTACACTGTATATTGCTGTTCATGAAAAACCACAGGGTGTAACCAAATAAACAGATGAACATCGTCTGATATACATTTCATTATTTTATTTTCCTGAGAGGTGCTTACATGTACACTTTTACACACTGCCCATTTAGAGCTGGATTAAGGGTCTTCCTCAGTAACCCAGCTGGGAACACACAACTGTTCAGATACAAGCCCAGTTCCCTACCCAAAATGCTACACTGCTGCCCATTTAATGTACTTCAAAGCTTAGGTTTAAAGCAACAGTACAATCAGTACACTAGTAATCAGTGGATCCTCTTGAAGTTTCAGATATTGAGAGAAAGTTCAAGTATGTTAAGGTTATTCTCAAAAGTCAACAGATAAAGAACAGGACTGGAAGAATCACACATCTGAACACAGTAAGTCAGGCAACTAACATTAATAGATTAGAAATCGCCTGGGTACTCTGAGCGCAATCACTTCATTTTCAGTTGACTCCTGATGACAGCGAGGGAACAACAGCCTTCCTCAGTAAGAGCCACAGAATGTCAAAGTTGTGTAAACCACAGTGTCAAAAAATAGAAATTGACAGTTTTGCAGATGGTGTCACACCTTCAGGCTTTTATCTTTAAAATGGTCAACTGTGGCCACTGGCTAGACTGGCAATCCAGGAACAGAATACTGAAATTAATGGTTAAACAGAAGTCTGGTGACAGTAATTTTATCTGTTAGTATTGTTTTCTTCCTGTGAATTACTGAGATAGGATAAAATTGTGTTCGAGGAATCCATAAATGTGACAGTTAATTAAGAGGGATAAGCAAAGCAAGCATGTACAAAAGAAAATAGCTTGTGTTAATTAACTACAACAGCCACCTTGATTACCAAACTAACAGTCAAGTAAAGAGGTTGCTTAATGTGACACAGCATACGGTTCAACAAAATATGTCTGATAACCAAACAATTATCAATGTCATAACATGTCGGACTGAAACAGCTGGTGCATGTTATACGTTAAGCGTTTCCAGCTACAACAGTTCTGCTTTGAGTAAGCCTTCCCAAATTGTGGTTTCTCACCCTTACACAATACTGCCTTCAGGCCAGTAAGGGCCGGTGTGGGTGCAGGCTTTTATTCCAATCAAGCAATATAGCGCACCTGATTCTTCTAATCAAGGTCCTTAGCAAAGACTCTTGTGGTTGATTAGTGGAATCAGGTGTGTAACTGCTTGGCTGGAACTAAATCCTGCACCCACACCAGCCCTTACTGGGGGTGTCTAGTCTGCCGGAAAGGAAAAAGAAGAAGAAGAAGAAGAAGAAGAAGAAGAAGCCCTTACTGGGTAAGATTGAGGACCCCTGCTTTAGGTGAGTATGCATTGCAGGAAAAGCAGTTAATCCTTGTACTTTCTTTACCCACGCCCATTATCACCATAATCTCATCTGTGCGTTCACCATTCACTGCTGAAATGCACTTCGCAAAAAAAGACATGAGGAAATGTTGAGAAAAATGGAACAGGTTTCTCCCATATGAGCAAGGGTAGGTGCTCTTGGAAGATATAATGGACCATGCATGCACCCAGAGAAGCGAGAGCAGCTCCTAAAGCAGACCGCAAAACAGCTCCCTGTTTTTGTGAAATAAAATGTTTTTGCTACACTGGACAACTTTAGGGCTGTAACTGGACTACAGGTATACTTAGACAAATATGTCCTGCTTACAATGGTGGAACCTGTACATAACATGGTTGGATTTTAAAATCAATTCCAACATCTTACCAGTCTTACTGACAAGCTTATCATTGGCTGTTCATTTGGACATGATGGAAAGTCATCCCATTATCAATAGTCAGTATGGGGCACCTGTTTGGCGTTTGAGAAATGGCAGTATAAGATTTCCATCTAATCGATCCAGCCATCTAATGTACGCATCCACCGTACCTTACTCCAATTACTGTCTATGAATCGATAGATACAGAACACCATTACTGCGGCACAACATTTACCACACCCTCTGTAGTATGCTTAAAACATTTCCATTTGTTAGAAAGGTCGTTAACTGTCGTGTCAAATGCTTCATGCGGGAAGCGTTTCCTGCAGCTGCAGAAAGTAGGCCAGCGATGATTTATAATGTTCCAGCCTAGTAACAGAGCCCATATTCATTCACACAATATTATCTTCGACTAAGGTTACCCTATATTTATTCAGCTAGTGAATTTATAGAAAAATTATTTCATTTATTTTATTTAAGAAACGAAAATTAAGTTGATCGTTTGCTAGCAAAATAATTCACAAGACATGTTAACGTTAGATGACATCTCATCTAGATAACCAAAGAAAGGCGTTGGGATTGGACGTTTTGAGTCACCAGTAAAGTTACCTGGTGCCAGGAAATGCCACTACTCCATAGCTAATGTGTTTAATAGCCTTTGTGTTTCGTCGTTTTGCAAATCAATTAACGTTAGCTCGCTAACAATCGCTACTACAGAGCACGGTGTATTTCAATGACCTAACGCTAATGATTTCTTCTAATTACAAACAATTTATGTGACTATTATGGTTAGCTAAAGGTCACGTTATTCCACCGGCTAACCTTAGCAAATAGCTAAGGTTAACGTTCGCTATTTGCTAGCCAGCAACGTTAACGTTACCACATAGGTTAAATTAGTAAATAAACTCGTTATCGTTAACTAGAGAACCTAAGACAGCTAACGCTATCAGTTAGCTAGCTAGCTAACAGCACAAATACAAGTCGTTAGCACTAGCATAAAATAGAAAACTTTGCCGTTTGTTTCTATAAAGACGTTGGCTTAACGTTACTGGCTAAGCTAGCAGGTGGATTGACTTTAGTTTAGGTCTTAGCTACTGGCTAAGCTAGCAGGTGGTTGACTTTAGGTCGTAGCTAATTTACAAGTTCAGAACAACCGATTGGACTTGAAACAATCGTCGAGTAAAAACAAATCTAGCTAGGGATCATATAGCTAACGTTAGCTAACGTTTAAACGTTAATGACTACAGCCTGCGAATGAGACTGAAGCAACTCAACTGTAAAATAAATGAATTAGCTTGCATGTACATGCGATAATCTAACTAACGTTAGGGCAATTTGGCTAACAAGTTTGATATTCGGGTTTGTCTTTTTGTTGTACGTTAAATATGGGCCATGCCCCGCCAAGCCGTAACTTAATTAACGGAGAATAAATCTGCTCATCGCCCTTGCTTAGCAGCTAGCTAATGTTAGTTCCAAACTATGGTAAAAGTGCAACTCCATTTGGGCTAACATTGGTAACGTTAATAAGCAAGCAAGCAAGCAAACAAACTAAACAGTTAACGTTAAATTAAGGGACACAGAAATAATCGCTAACGTTACACTGCACTAGCACGTTAAATTACTCTGATTTTCATGCTAGGGCATTTCGCTCTTGATAATGCCGTCGAAAACTACATTCATTCAATAACATACGCCTAGCTACGTAATGTATTGAGCATGTTACAAATAATATGTAAATTAGTAGTTCCACTAGCAAAGTGATTATCAAATAAATCTAATATTAAACAACTAACGTTACAGCAGCATATCTGATAACGGTGGTTACTCACCGCTTTCTACTGTCGCAACTGCACTGCTCGCATTTCAGAGCATGCGCGTCAGGCCAGGCACAGGCAGTGCTAACCATAGATATATACGGTGCTAACGTGTTGTAATGCGGATATACCAGCAGGCTACTTCAAAAACACACTACACGAGCCCACTGATTTACTGTAAAGGTATCTGAGAGGTTAGAATTTTTTCAATCGTAGCCTACAAATACAGTGCAATATGGAAGAAAGTTATTTACATTACGTGTTTATTTGTCCTTGCTGAAAAGGTTTTAATATTTGAGATTCCATCTGTATTGTCCTAACAACAACAACTTTCCATATATTTTAACAATCTAATTATTATTATTATGATTATGATTATTGTCGATAATAGTAGTAATTGCATTACCAAGAGGCTTTCACTAATCATGCTGTATCTCCCAGAAACTGGCATTCATCAAACAATTAAAGACAGACCATCTACTGTATGGCAAAAATATAAAATAAAAAATTGTGATTAAGTCTCTTCTGATAGTTTCCAAGGTGTCAGGTATGATCCTTGGGCAAAATTGTAGTGGATCACCTGATGATTTGGGTTTCTAGATGATAATGATATGTTCTGCCACATTCCCATTCATCTAATTAGTTAGGGATAATATAATACTAATATAATATATACTGTATATAATATATACTGTATATACTGTATATATATATATATATATATATATATATATATATATATATACACACACACACACACACACTGTTGAGTGATTTTTTTTTTTGCATAGTGCATTAATTCATAAACAGTTGAGATATGGTTTATGAGAGTGAACTGTACAACTTACAGACAAGTCTCTGGTTTTGTATATACACATGTCTTGTGAAAAGTATATACTGCTAAGTCCTGCCCCCAAGGAACTTCATATGCATGTAAAACAAAACAATGTAGATAAAGAAGAGCACCAGGTAAGTACCAGGTGATGTTGTAGATACTAGATCCTGTGAAGGCCCTGATCCCCATAAAAACTGGAGAGAGTATGCATCCCTCTGTCAGGGCAGGATGGAGTCCATGTTTTGGGTAGATTAAATGACAACAAGGACGGAGAAAATTTACTAATTTTACAATTTCACTTGCTATAATCCTGGAGTGCACGAACATGAACAAGAACAGTCTTTCCAAACTTAACTGCAAGGAATAATATGGATCAAAGTTATACATGACTACGTTTAAGATGCACATCAGATGGACGATGATATGAAATTTAAACAAGATTTTTATGAAAAGTACTTCTACACACTGCTTGTGTTACCCTGATCTTGAACATACATGCCAAACGAGTCCTTATAGTAATAGGAACTGATCTGATGATTGTCGCAATTTTCCTGCAAAGCAATCATATCTTGCATTATAGGTGACTTCTGTGATGATGGAATGTGCTTCAAACTGTTTGATTGGAATTCTTACTCCCCTCCAATGTGCCTGTAAGTACAGAAGAGGCACAATTTATGCAAGTAACAGTGCATCTCATTGCAAAGCACATTGAAAACAAGGCCTATTCAGATTGCTTTACATGGGCTTCAGCTCTGCTTTCAATACCATACAGCCAACATGTGCTACTCTCACAGCTGAAACAGATGGATGTGAATGCACATATATCACAGTGGTGCCATTAGGTTCTAACAAAACATCACCCTCTCTGATCTCTGATCAGATCTCAGAGATCTATAATATCTATAAGTATTGGTGCCCCTCAAAGTCAGTCTGTACACCACACATCATGTGAAGGAAGACATCAAAGGCTGGCAATCTTCCAAATATGGAAATACAGAGACAACCGGAGCACAAGCAGGACATAAATGTTATCTGCATGGCAAACGCAGAGCCACTGAAAGAACAGCTCTCCATTCAGTGCTAACTTAGAAAACTATACAAGGGGCCCTTGGTTGTGCTAATTTCATCCAACTAAATACTTTTCATTTTTTCTTTTTCTCACAAAATTCAGAAATGGAATTTCAGAATTTCATACAAAGATAAATAGACCATTTTTTGACATGTTGTAAATACAGGTTTCTGTTAAACGGTGTTATTGGATTGAGTTATGTAATCAATGCAACTATTGCCTTTTAAGTATACTTGAGATTAGGCTGTAGGTTTGTTATTCTGTCTTAAAACAGCATTTTACAGGTAATTGTGCTGTATAAATGATTAACTCAATAAACGATTAACGTCAACAGGGGGCAGCATAGTATCTATATTTCTGCTAACTGCACAGTAGACTATTGTGTATGCTTTTGAAAAGCTTACGTCTAGAAGGCTTAAAATCACGTTGGTAGACCAGAAACAACTGCCCATATTTATCTTCATAATAACAGAATTCATCATTTTAATTTCACGATTTTTTGTAGAGTATTCTAATTACATTTTTTACGTATGTGTTTTGAGATTTATGATCTCAAAAGAGAAAAGTGGAACAATTTATACAAAGGTGTTCAGTATAACATACCTTTTCTACGTGTATTATTCATGTTGATCAATGCATATATATGGTAGTCAATGTTAGTTTTATGAGCATGCCTATAATTTATCGAAATAAGTTCGTTTCGAATGACAGGAGTGTACTTTATCGTGTCACTGTGTTCTCCGAATTATTAAGACTAGATACACCGCGCGAATCATAAATAAATCTGCATAAAAAGGACAAAACAGCACGGAAAATGTAATATTTTCGCTTAAAAGAAGACTCCACAAAAGCTTACATTTTCATACATATTAATCAAAATCTGAACTTGAATTCTTTCCCGAGGTGACTGACATAAACATGCCATTCTTGCTGACATCAGTGTTGCACCAAAATGGACAGTTCCATTTTGGAACTGGTCCCAGATTACGGGGAAAAGGTAGCCTACACGTTGTTTGAAGGTATTTTAACCTTTAGGGGGAAAAGCCTTCTGTAAAATGTATCCAAATACTATTATGTATGTGATAAACACTAAATTGAGCGGAGATTGGTTGGTTTGTCCGATACCTCTACAGTGAGGAAAGCTCAAGGCGTCACATGGTGTGCATTTTTAGTTTGGGACGGCCCAGGTATATAAAGAAGACGCAGAGGATGCTCACTCCCTCATTAGACGCCAAGATGAGTTACGGATCTGACTACTACAGTTCTTCGTCCTACAGGAAGATTTTCGGGGAATCCCCTCGCTTCTCATCCTCAAAAATGAGCAGCCCCGCTTCCTCAAGGAATTCTTTCTCTTCCCGCGGCTATAGGTCCCAGTCTCTCTCGCGTGTCGGTACCACTTCCCTGGGCTCTTACAGGAGACCTGCACGGTCTTCGTTCTCGTCGGTGCCGGGCGACTACGTTGATTTGACCCAGACCTCAATGCTCAACAATGAATTCAAAACCACTCGAACAAATGAAAAGGAGCAGATGCAGGGGCTCAATGACCGCTTTGCTATGTTCATCGAGAAGGTGCGTAATCTTGAGCAGCAAAATAAAGTCCTGGAGACCGAACTTGTGACTCTGCGCGGGAGGCAGAATGAACCGTCCCGCCTTGCTGATCTGTACCAGCAAGAGCTCCGAGATCTCCGCTCCCAGCTGGAGGCGTTAAATAACGAAAAGTCTCAGATTCTGATTGAGCGGGACAACATCGAAGACGATCTGCAGAAACTAAGAGCCAAATATGAAGAAGAGATCAGTGCTCGAGAAGATGCCGAGCAAACCCTAAAAGCATTCAAGAAGGACGTGGACGATGCCACTGTAGTTCGACTGGACCTGGAGAAGAAAGTAGAGTCTCTCCTGGATGAGATATCTTTCTTAAGGAAGGTGCACGACGAAGAGGTGACGGAGCTGATGAACATGTTACAAGCAACCCAGGTGTCGGTTGAGCTGGAGGTAGCCAAACCCGATCTCACATCTGCCCTGAAGGAGATCCGAGGCCAGTACGAGTCGATGGCATCCAAGAACCTGCATTCAGCGGAAGAGTGGTACAAGTCCAAATTTGACAATCTTAGCGACCAGGCGAATAAAACCAACGAAGCCATGCGAGTGAGCAGGGAGGAGATCAACGAATATAGGAGGCAGGTGCAGGGCAGAACCATCGAAATCGAAAGTCTCAGGGGAACTAACGAATCTCTGGAAAGGCAGCTCACAGAGATGGAGGACAGGCACAATGCCGAGATGTCCGGTTTGCAGGTAAGAAAGGCTGTCGATAAATTACGTTTCAGAACCTAACCAACAAAGTATCAGTAATTCTAAAAGCAGTAGCCTATAGACTGTTACATAATTGAGAAAATGCTCCTAATAGGCTACAACTCCAGTAGCCTTATTTTATAGGTGTAACCTGCAAGCATCTATTCAAGCACAATATTGCAACCTCCTTTAAATATTTACTTTAGGTCACCATGGGCAGGCTATTCAGTCGGAAATGCTGACAGAGACGGTTCTCGCAGCCTAGCCTAGCTACATGTGGAGTTAGTGTAGTTTATGACTGTTCTAGCATACAAAATTAATATGTTATAGTTCAAAACCTGTATGCATGTGTCGAACATGAAACATGTTGTTAAACATAACGAGAGTAGATTTATTAAATCAATGTGGCTACCACGGGGATGAATACATTTTCTAGGACCACGCCCCTCTCCATGGTGCTGAATCAATGTATCAAATATGGAGGGCAACAAAAGCGGTTAATACCATAGAGGCGGATCAACAGCATTCCAGATACGTATTACAGGGGAAATATCCTCCGGTAAAAAGGAAGATGACCCTACATTCGGAAGGTCTATGCCCTCCAATTGCTCGAGTCAGTCCTGTTAGTTTAATTCACGTGTTCATTTATTTTCAATATGAAAGATGGGAAAGGTTTAGACGGATTTACCGTGATAGATCAGGGCAACCTGGTTGACACCGTACTATGTTTGTAAATCAGATTATGAGACATCCATTCTTAGCCGCGTGTTTAGCCTATAGGGCACGACAAGCCATTATGTGGATGTGTCATGGGAAAAAATCTCAAATTGGTGTTCTCCTCCCATGAATCAACTGGCGTGCTCTTTAAAATAAACAAACTAAAAGGTCTTTGTACCAGTAACGGTAACAATACATATTGTGTCGCATGATATCCTTAGGCATTAGGGTGATAATACGTCCCCACCATTCCCATTTAAATGTAGCTATTCGTTTTAAATAGAAATATATTTTTAACAAATAGTCTAAAAACAAAGCGACATTAGGTGATTTATCTCCACTGCAGACGTACAGGATAAAGCTTACGGTCATTAGCTTCAGGTGGTGGCTTAAGAGGTGAGGAGTAAAGTTATGAAATGAAAGTTAATAAAATCGCAAGTTATTGTGGGACCCGTGCACGTGTTCTTTTTGATAGCACCGTTAGTGTATTTTGTCATAGAAGGGTCTTCCACGAGCTGAAACAGCGGGTCAATTGTATTGCACAGAAACAACATTGTTTAACATTAACATAAATGTATGTAACATTACATACAAAACAATGTATTTAAGCTGTACCAAAAAACAAACCTTTCATATAAACTTCGGTGGAGCCGTCAGAGGTATGTTTTCTAAATTATATTTTGCTTATTTCACCAGGACACTATTGGTGAACTAGACAATGAACTGAGGAACACCAAGGGCGAGATGGCACGTCACTTGAGGGAGTACCAGGACTTACTGAATGTCAAGATGGCTTTGGACATTGAGATTGCAGCCTACAGGTAGAACCTTTCTCTCACAACCGCTTTAACAAGATGAAAGGTTCTAAAAGACACCTGTTTAAACTCAAACTTGTTTTTTTCTATACAGTGTTGACAGAATGATTAGCATAGTCACAGGTGGTATATTTTTTTTATCATGGGGATCTAACATTAATAATTAAATGTGTAATAAGTTAATTACATGCTGATTTGTATTATTCTCTCCATTAAATTCAGATAATATACCATGTTTCTTTAGTGACAACCTAAAGTTGAAAACCTGCATGAATTTCCTCAGCTATTTCCAACTGGAACATAATATCAAAAAGCATGCTTCCACAGATGGAATGACAGACTTCAAATAACAGAAAATATCATAAATCTTCTGTAATCTGTTATAAGTCTACACCACTACACATTTTCAGCTATGAGCAGCCACTGAGTTATACTTTTCAAAAGTTTAAGACACATTCATTTTATCATGAGAGGGCCACACATGCTATGGTGGTGTGTGGGAAAGGAACAGAGGCTCTGAGGATTCTTATTACCCCTTGTGAGAACACAAGGACATGAGAATGGCCGATGAGAAGAACAGACCGGTCAGTCCGTCTCAGCTTGTCATTTTGCCGACTGCCCATACACTGTTGGATAGAATGTTGCGGTTGTTTTGAATGAGCAAACGTCCCGTTGTCTGCCTGTGTCTCTTTCAGGAAACTGCTGGAAGGGGAGGAGACTCGCTTCAGCACTGGGATGACCTTCCCCATTTCCAACCCCAGCCCCAGCCTCAACTACAGCTACCAGACGCGTACCTACATCAGCTCCTCAAAGGGAGGGAAGAAGGAGGAGAAAGAGGAGGAGTCCCAGGGCAAGCACAGCAGGGGAGGTAACCAGCGCGAGACCAGCGACGAGTCTAAGAAGATGGAGAAGAATGACTCGGATTCCTATTCCTCCAGCCAGAAGAACTAAACCTTCCCATCTGCCCCCTGCTCCATTACAGTGTTCTTGGTGAGCAATCAGCGACCCCACCGTCGCACTCTTCACGGTCCTAACACTTTCTCTTTCTCTATCCGTCTGTCTATCTAACGTAACGGTCTCTTGGAAAACACACTTCTGAAACATTGTCAAACCGTCATTCTTTAGGGCAAGAGCATGCATTCGTGACACGTCACATCGTGAACCAGTTTAAACATGGCTGTCTAACACATGGGTGTATTTCAAATGAAAGTGTACTGTCACAGGGCACAAATGACTCTTCACACATTCCACCAGGTGTGTGTGTGTGTGTGTGTGTGTGTGTGTGTGTGTGTGTGTGTGTGTGTGTGTGTGTGTGTGTGTGTGTGTGTGTGTGTGTGTGTGTGTGTGTGTGTGTGTGTGTGTGTGTGTGTGTGTGTGTGTGTGTGTGTGTGTGTGTGTGTGTGTGTGTGTGTGTGAGAGACTTTACACATACGGTGCATGGTCATTTCAGAACATACCAGATCTACAATTTGTATCAGCATTTCTAGGTCCAAAAACAGAACCAAAGAAGGTGACTTGTCTTTTTCATAGATCATTCTAAAATTACAGCAAGGTTAATAAGCAGTTTACACGTCAGTTTCTTGAAGCCAGCTATGGATCTTACCTGCAAATTCTTCCCTCTTTTGCCAGGTTGCTAATAATTACAGAAATATTTGTGTTTTAAAACAACTTGAAAAGACACATTTCTTTTAACTGTTCTTGAGGGCTTATTCTAACTGACTTTGACACTGTTTATAGAGCCTGTCTAATAATACAAGGCCAAATCAATCATAATTGCATCTACAATTTCATTTTGAGTACAGCCTTCAATCTCAGATGCAGTCTCTCATTATTAATGAAGAAAAGGCATTCTTTGGTCCCCAAACATATAGATTCAGAAGCAGTATTGTTCTCCAAGACTGCTCTAGATGTGAACCCTGCGTCCCTTCTCTTGAAATATAATCTGCTGTAGATTGCATGCTATGTATCTATTTCATGTTTGCATGGTGACTGTCTGCCAGCCATTTGACTGCTCACATATGACATAGGTCTCCTTAATCTCTCATATAATTGTATGCTATGTTATTATTCATAACAAAGCTTAAAGCAGGAATATAAAGATGGAAATGGTTGTACAAGAGACTATAGTAGCTAATTGAATTCTTGTAGTTTCGGTGTCTACGGTACCACACATACCACTGTCATTAACAATAGTGGTTGAGTGTTTATGTGTAAATGAAGATTTCTCACTGGGGGCACTTAAGGTAGTATAATCTTATCAGTACTGAAATGTAGATGCTAAATTGTCAACATCAGCAGAAAAGTAAGTCTTGTGAAAAATGTGTGTTGCCGGCTTTAAGTTTACATTGTTAAAATGCTTTCCGATGAATTACAAAAGTTGCGAAATTATTGATGTTTAGCACGAATGCATGCGCCGATGAGCGGGACGTTTCACCTTTTTATCCATCAAAATAGCTATGGATGGGTCTCGTAGAATTGTATGCATAGTGACATTTTAAATGTATTATCAATGACGCCTAAAGCACATGTTAACAGCAATGACCAGCTTCTATACCACATAACCAAGCCTTAGTAATTAGAAAGCAAAACTATAATATGCCAGTTCGTCACTTTGTTCAGCTTCAACAGTTGAGAGGCAAAAAATGGATCTTGTGCAAAAGACGTCTTCAGGAAAGGGGCAATGATTCAAGTATTTTGTTTGCACAACCAATATAATTGGGAAACTCACAGAATCTTGTGGCAGGGTACTACGGTCATTGGAGACAAGTTTTTGGATGGCATGTATACAAGCAAGACATTAGCCAAGACATCAAGGTGATAAAGACCAAATAACGATTGTACATCATTGTGCTGGTCAATAGTGGCATTGGAAGATGGATTAATGTGCATAATTATACTGAATAGATGGTCCTCAATCGGCCCACAGTTGAAGCCCTTTAGCTAAAGGACTATATGGTAGGGTCACCAGTTGGAAAAACAAACATATATCACAGGGTAAACACTATATGAAACTATTCTGTTTTTTAGTGAAATTCCACACAGAAAACATCTATAGTTTCTTTACTTTACATATGAAAGGGCTAGTCAAGCTTTATACCGCAGGGCCTACTCAATTATACACTTATTTGGCCTATAACCTTCAAGATATTGAAAATCTAAAATCTTGTTTTGTTGCTCTTGTATTGGGTTGCTTGCATTGCTGGATTTCAGTAATACATCACCCCTCCAGAGTAACCTGGGATTGAGATGTAAACCTGACTCTACCTCTGCACACCATACCATCAGTGTACATGCATATCGTCCAATATGCATGGCATAGGACACCATAGGGTCAAGGGTCAAGTCAAAGGTACCACCTGTTTGCTCATTTCTGTTACTCATTCCCCACTGGGTCAGACTGACCCTGCAATGCGTAAAAGCTGCTAGTGCTAAAGGAAGTAGCCATAGACCTGCTCTGTCTGCCTCACTGATCACAAGTGTACATGGAGCAGTCTGGCTAGCGTGCCTGCCCAACAGGCTCAGCTTCACCACAGTGTCGAGAGAGGACGCACGGGGGACCAGTTGTTGGCATTGCATCACCTTTCCTTCTTCAAAAAACGAAACAAGAAAAAACACTCACCTGCACTGCCAAAACCT
This sequence comes from Synaphobranchus kaupii, assembly GCA_029718625.1. Classification (NCBI taxonomy): domain Eukaryota; kingdom Metazoa; phylum Chordata; class Actinopteri; order Anguilliformes; family Synaphobranchidae; genus Synaphobranchus; species Synaphobranchus kaupii. The sequence continues at coordinate 62,467,148 of CM056380.1, forward strand.
TTATGAATCACAGGTGACAAGGTGTCATCAAACACAGGTTTCTAATAGTACACCAAACAAACATAACCAACAAAAAAAGTGATGAATGAATGTTGTAGGTTGTTAAAAATGCCTTAATACCACCAGCAGCTTTCTAACTTGGGCAGTCTGTGTGCTTAGTTGATGGCACTGTTACGGATGTGCGTTCTCCTTTTTTCTCTATGGGATTAAATGTAATGTAACAATAGTATAAAACCATACTGTAAAATCACAGTAAATTGTCTCTTTCCTCTATTTGTTCTGTGTAGCACATATCAATAAAAACTTGGCACTGATGAAGCCTTTGAGTCATTGTGTTATTATGTTTGCCTTACTTACTTCAGAACACATTACAGAATCCAGTTTCCAGATGCTGAGGAATTTGCAGTGAGCAGACGTTCCATTAATTCCTTCATGAATTCTATGTGCATGTGCAGAGTTTGCGTTGGGCGTGTGGATGTTCTTTCTAGCTTCAACCACATGAATATAGCCCCCAATATTTATTAGGTGTCTGAAGTTATTTTGATAGTTATGTTTATGTTCAGGCATTTAGCAGACTTGACCTTGTGGGGCTTTATTTTGTAACATTGAAGAATACGGTAATTTCTCTTCTGTTAGGTTTTATCATTAATCCTCAAGACATATTCATTCACCTTTACCAGGAGAGCATGACTCCACAGTATGTGCGTGGATTCATTTAACAGCAAAAGGAGTTTCTTCAGGCAATTATGGGCTCAGCTGGTACAAAGACCAGGGGTGCGTCCCAATAGTAAAAAAAATGCACCCTCCCTTTCTCCACTACCACCTCCTCTACTCCGTGTCCCGGGAACACGGGTGTTTGTGTTTTAATCTAATGTCGCTGATTACATCTTAATTACGTATTAATGGTTACATATTAATGTCTCAACACAAACTGCAATGTCAGGTACATTGCATACTGTACATGCAAATACTTGTACTCGAAACGTTCAGACAGTTTTGCATACTTCCGGGTAGGAGAGGAGTGGTAGTGGGGGAGTGGAGGAAGGGAGGTGGGGAGTGAAGAATATTGGGACGCACCCCCGGAATAAATGTCCCTGGAATCTACTGCAGCCAGTTTTCCTCTGTGAGTCAACCAGCCCGGAACACACAGTTCAATAATAACGTCTTATATAACAACCATGTTGTCTGGGGCCCTGCAAGCAATGCATGGATGATACAGGAATAGGTTCCAATAAACACAAAATGTTTGCCAATCAGGTGTTTCTATTGTGCACCTCTCTTAGAAAGCGATTGAATAATATAAAAAGGTATTCACTTAATTATTACATAAGTGGTGTCTTTATTGATACGCAATCTGTAGCAAAGTAGTTCTGACCATAATCTCAGACACATCAGGAATCGTTTTGTTTTTTCTATTGTACAGTAGGACCCTCCTCTGTGTACTCCCCTACTCTGCTGAAACCCGTTGTCCTGTGATGATGACGATGCCCTCTCCCTCCAAGGATGAAGCAGGTTTGGTTTGGTTCGCTGCAATTCTCCCCCCTCCCAACCCCCCCCATTGGCCAGTGCATAAGTCAGGCACACTCATGACGCACATTGCAGATCTTTAAAGATTTATACACCTGCATTGGGGGGGGGGTCATCTGCACAGCGCCACGCCTCACCGCCAACTCTAAAATAACATCCCTGCATTCTTGCAATTTTATATTTTGAGCGTCACATCAGACCTGATCCTCTGCGTTCAAGCGGTGAACTGCAGGCTGAGTTATCAACCCAAAACAAAATCCAAAATTACTATGAGCCAAAGTGTGGAAGGAACTACATTTAGAAGATGTGAATGAACAATGTCAGCAGTAATGCATTACATCACTCAGGTGTGTACCACCACACCCACAGGAAGAGTGTCATAGTCTCATCCAGCTCTCACCTGGGAGAACTGCATGACAAGAGCGTCCTCCTAAAGCACCTACGTTCTGTCAGCAGGAAACTCATTCACCGCTGAACCATGACCCCTGGTCCACCCACAGGCAGGTGATCAATAATTAGATCAGAACGTCCGTTACGCGCGTCAAAGCCAGCTTTCTCCTCCCAACACTTCCTCTCTGGTCTCCCACACACAACCCCGCATTTCTGCGGGCCAACGGACACCATAATCTAGCGTTAAAATGAATCGGGGTGTTAGGCACGCAAGAAAGCATCTGCTGAAAAATTTATACCATTCCCATCTCGGTTCGTCTTCCAGTACAGAGCATTCCTATAAAAGGAAAGGCATCATAGGCTAAGATTGCTGGCTGTGATTCAGTATTTTTGGAGGTTCTCTATAGAAATGGTCTTCCCTCTGTCCCTTATAATGGATTGATTACATGAAACTGTGTCCCAGCCCACCGGCCTACAATGGCAGTGGGTTTTATTTCGTCATGTAAAATATTGTAGGTTTGGTCTGTCACAGCCATTTGTCATGAATGTACATCGACCACTGATGTGTCTATATTTTACACATTGGCTAGCTATATTTTCAATGTTGGTCAACTACTTACAATGTTATAAGACTTTCCACTGCTTAGAATAAAAATTGACAAGCCAGAAATCAAGTCAGTCATTAGTTTACTATGCTTTATAAGCGACTGCACGGTTAGCCGTAAAGCTAGCTAGATACCTAGGTTACAATAGTACACCAGACATGACGTAAACTCAAATTGAGTCCATACACAAAAGGCCTTCTCTAAACCTATAAAATGATGGGTGGCAAACCCTGGCAAGGCACAGTTGTGGTGGTGGATGGGCCCTACAGTTTTGGCATCGTGCTCAGACTGTGCCAGTCCCAATTTAGCCCGGCAGCCCCACAGGGGAACATGTAATTAGCCTCAGAGTCACCCTGGAATGGAGGGACTCAAGTCAGCAGAGATGCGCACCGGGTACCCACAGTCTGCTCGCTCAAACTGCGTGGGAAGGGTCTTCCTCCAGCGCATGTCTGCTTGAGCAGAAGACGAGGATTGCGGTGTGAAAAGAAGCAGTGGCTGCATGCTTGTGTCTGCACGCTCCTCAATCATTAGTGGAGTTTGTAGCAATGAGCACAGCAGGTAAACAGGACTGCGTGTTCCAAACTGGGAGGACTCTGAAGCCATACACAATCCCCACCCCCCGCCCCCGCATCCCTTAATAAATAAATAAAGGTAAATTCCCTTTGGTGGCTGTTGCCATGGATACCACCTTCAGCCACACAGCCTACCCCAGAAGGTTTGAACACCCTGTCAGACAGACTAACTCTGTCCAACCCTGGGAACCTGACAATGCCGTCAGAGTAACTCTGTGTGACAGAGTAACCCTGACAACGGCAGACCGCTCCACCACTCTGTGTGAAAGCCAAAAGGCTAAGAGGCATTCGCCAAAATTAACCTTAGGCCTCAAAGGCAGACACACACCCACAGAGCCTAGATTGTCATAAAGAATTATGCAACATCATCACAGTCTAATTATGAAGTATCACTCAGGAAAACATGAGGCGCTATTCTGACATTTTCTTACCATGAAATGTTCAAAGAGCCCAGAGCATGTAACTGTACTCAGACAGTAGTACCCTCAAAACCCGGGATGTTTAATTACGGCAAAACAATATGAATATGAAACAATTGCATAATGTTTTATTGGTATTGAGTATTAACATTCCCTGAATTTAACAAATGCTTTCTCAATGAAAACTATAGTCATACGGAACCCTGTGATTATTTCATCAAGACCTGTAAACAAGAATAGCTGCGACTTACCAACTGTGCATTAAAGTCATTCAAACTAAAAGATCATGTAATAGAAAATTTAAAGCAGGAAACGTACAGTTAATAAAACAAACGGACAAATAAATATTACACATTACTTCTTGCTATGAAAACATTACCAACATCCCTCCATTTTCTATCAACTCCACATCACTCATGACAGAAACGCAATTACAATGAATGAAAATATATCATTATAACATTAGAATTTTAGAATGATGAATGATTTTAGCTAAAACTATATGATGTGTGAAATCAAAACCAGGAAAAATTATAATAAGCATGACAAGAGGGATATAATGATTTTTGGATCACCACAGAACACCAAACATTCTCATGGCTAATCAAAGGCAATGGTTTATTCTGGAAAAATAACAAATCATTCAAACAGTCGAAGAATCAAACAAAAAGAACACTCCTTCGTGTGAGAAAAGGCCAGAGGGACTGTGATGAAACGCCCCTATTGTTCCTCAGAGCAGCAGTCTGCGGGTGACGTCATCCTCCTCTTCAGCACCACCAGCTGTCGAGACGGCAGCGCTGGGGAGCCAGACATCATGGCAACCTCACCCCTCACGCCTGGGAAGGCAGGACAAGCCCAAAATGCAAAACCATGAGCCCATCCTTCAAAGAGGAAAAAGAAGAAAGTGGATTCCTTAAATGTACTTATTTTAGTTCTTGTGGAAACAGAGACATTATAGACTTATAAACAGTACATAATTCATATGTGCTCCTACTTGTTATTAATCTCATGCATTTGATGCAAACACTACTAGTGTGTGCATGTGTGTGCATACATGCCTTTTTGTGTGGTGTGTGCGTATGTGCTGCATGTGTGTGTGTGGTGTGTGTGTGTGGTGTGTGTGTGTGTGTGTGTGAGAGATGTCAGGCAGTTTAAGATGGTGCTGCTGGAGAAAGGCAACCTCCAAATGGTGCTATAAATAGAGCAGACAGACTGACAGAGGCATGGCGATTAAGCCCCTCACACGATTAAGCCCCTCACACGATTAAGCCCTTCTCATCGCCTTAAACCAGTAGCTTCCTGTGTAGCCCTGGAAACCAAAAAGCAACAAGACAACCAAATCCTCTGTAACGGCAATGAGGGTGACCTGTCGAAACAAGCAGCCATGGCAACACTATTATTGAAAGAGCACTCGTATGCATAGTAGTCATTCCGGGTCTTACAATAACCAGATTAGCACACCGCAAACTGGGGGATCCCTGCTTCTAGTGAAGGGAATGGCTCAAACCGCTAAGCATTACAATTATTAATTAGATCTACTAAGGTCAGTAGAAGAGCTGGTTTTCATTCTCCTCTAATCAGAGACTGATATAGACACAGGTGGAGTGGAATCACAGGCCAATTGGTGACATTAATTAAGCAATTAACCATCAAGTACAAAAAAACCTAGAGTAGTACTGGCCTTGAGGGTCACATTTATGGTATCCTGCCTTTAATCCTGCCTTCAACTCATAGCTCTCGTCTAAGCATTACAAGTGATATACACTACTCACAAAAAGTTAGGGATATTCGGCTTTCGGGTGAAATTTCAGGATGAACCTAAAATGCACTATAACCTTTACAGGTGAAATTAATTTGACCTTCTCTAAACTTTTGAATGCACATGTCCAACTATTCAATGTTTCAGTACTTTTTGCACAACTTGCTGTTCTCTAACAAGGAGCTGAACGGCAAAATTCACAACAGGTGTTTGATCCATGAATCGACCAATACATTTCCTGGTTCAATTAGAATTGGTATTTAAACAGTCCTCTTCATCATGCTGTTCACATTTTGACATCATGAGACCAAGACGACACCTAACAATTGATCAACAGTACCTCGCCAGTGCGAGGCTTCAAACAGGATGTTCTCAGAGGGAAGTGGCCACTGAGCTTAGAGTGTCACAGAGTGTCATCAGCAGGTTGCAACAGAGATACAGAGAGACTGGAAGAGTCACAGAAAGGCATAGAAGTGGACGTCCTTTGGCCACATCCCACACTGATGACCGCTTCATTGTGAACAGTGCCCTGCGGAACCGGATGATGAATGCCACTCAACTCCAGGCACATTTAAGGGAGGTGAGAGGCACCCAAGTGTCACGTCAGACCATTCGAAACTGTTTACATCAGCGTGGTCTGCGTGCTAGACGACCTGCAAGGGTACCTGACCACACCACCAGGCACAGGCGTCATCGTCTTGCATGGGCCAGGGAGCATTTACGCTGGACGAGGGACCAGTGGGCCTCAGTGCTGTTCTCTGATGAAAGTCGATTCACGTTGAGCAGAAATGATGGCCGCCAACGATGTTGGAGACGTCAAGGAGAGCGCTATGCATCAGCCACTGTTGTCACCAGACGACCCTTTGGTGGTGGCGGTGTTACAGTGTGGGCAGGTGTGTCTAGTCAATACAGAACTGCCCTACACTTTGTGAATGGTACAGTGACAAGCCCATACTACCTGAATAACATCATTAATCCAGTCATTGTGCCCCTGCATGAACAACACAGGCCTAATTTCATCTTCATGGACGACAATGCTCCAGCTCATCGAGGTCGCATCATTAGGGAAAGGCTGCTGGAGACTGGGGTACCTCAAATGGAGTGGCCTGCACTTTCTCCAGACCTGAATCCCATAGAAAACCTATGGGATCAGCTGACTCACCGTGTAGAGGCTCGTAACTCTGTACCCCAGAACCTCAATGACCTGAGGGCCGCCCTTCAAGAAGAGTGGGATGCCATGCCTCAGCAGACAATAAGTCGACTTGTGAACAGCATGAGACGTCGTTGTCAAGCTGTAATTGATGCTCAAGGGCACATGACAAGTTATTGAGACATTGACATTTTTGTTGTGGTATACCCACCACTGTTGTTGGCTTTTGTTTCAATAAATTGTTTGAGATGAGGAAATCACCATTGCATGCTTCTACTTAAATGCCCTACTTTCATGATACGTATAATATCACTGTAGCGTGAACTTACATTTTCCATAAATTTCACCCGAAAGCCAAATATCCCTAACTTTTTGTGAGTAGTGTATATACAAAATACGCAAAGGCTAATAATAATTTTAAAAAATAAACAACGATTGGAGATGAGTACATTACATCAGTTTGCTAGCTTGGATTGAAGAGTAACTGTCATCCTTCAGCTAGCTTCCTCAAAGAGAAATGAGTACACTGTATATGACAGTACGTGTGATTTTTAGAGGAGCTGCCCACTGTCCCGATATCTGTGTGCGGAGTGTGTCTCCGTCTCCACAGGGACGTCTGCGAACAGAGAGCCCTGAGCACAAGCCTCCATTCCAACAGATCTGAGGCTCAAAACAACGCAGCCAGAGAAGACAAGCACAACCAGAGAGAGCTTTATTCATCCCTGTGGCAATCTGAGCTGATGGAACATAATCTCTCCATTTGCACATTTGACTTAAAGATGATACATAACAGGTATGCATCCTGATGTGGTACAGGTCTTAGGTCTTCAAAGGGGAAAAACTCCAAAACAAAGCTTTAACTCGGATACGTCTCTTTTGCGTGACGAGCAAGCCGAGATACTCAGGAGGAAGAGTTCCTCAGTGAGTCTCAGAGAAAGCGCTAACAAGCTTCTCCTCCCTCATTGGAGGCAGCTCATTATGGCGGCAGACTGAGCCGCTAGTGGAATAAGTATCCAGGCGCTGTGAAATACTCGTGGGTTGGGACTGAGACGCACTTGAAACAAAGCACTGGCCTTTCAACAGCCTGTCTGCTGAAGGTTAGGGGACCTTAAGAAAAAGCTTAAGTGAGCAGTTTCAGAAAGGCGCTGAAATTCCCTCCAGAATAATATGGCATTGCATGTAGATTCCGTACCTTTCTTATCAAAAACACCCTCCATCCAGGAAACATTATCATGGAGTTGGAAATGCAGCGTAAACGCACTCTTTTTCAGTGCTGAGAGTAGCTGCACGTGCGCTACGTTAGGTTTCTTATTTTCTAAAGTAAACCTTGGCAATTACGCTTCTTTGTCCAAGAAAAAGATTCCCTCTCATGCATAGCAATCGCTGCCCGTGTTAACGTTACCGTGGAGACCCTGGTAGGAATCAGGCTGCTTAATCTTCTCAGAGGAGATTAATTACTGTGTTTTGGTGTGAGCAGTTGCTGGTACACAACCTTCGCCAGCTCCTAAAGGCTTGGTTCTCCAGCGTCCCCGCAGTGAAGACGATGGTAAATCATTACCCCAGCTTATGCAGAAGGCAGTCATTTCTGCTAAACATGGTAATTATCAACATAAAGGAATAGAAAAGTGCATCACAGCCATACATTACACAACCTTGGTGCTAACACACATTTAAAATTACACTTACAAATGTACAAATTTCCCTTGGACTCTGGATGGCAACACTGGTAACAGGTTTTTACTTCGCTAGTTATTTTTCACGTTAGTACATAGTCCATAAGCCAGCATGCTCTCAAACACCTGTACAACCTCCCACCCCCACCCGCGTGGATGGGGTTCAATTCCTGGCCCTGACACTTTGTGATCCCATGTCCATCTGTAACCCTCTCTGCTTTCCCCATTTGAATGCAGTGGAAAAATACAAAAGGAGGGCGGTCGGACCATTCTTCTTCTTCAAAAATTATAATTACCAGCATTTCTCCGATGTAAGAATTCGCAGATATATTTCTGTTCATGATCCAAATTATTTCCAACAAACATACTTATTAAACTCCAGTGCTCTGCCCTCAATAAATCTTGCGTCGTATACCCCCAAGCAGAAGTTAAAACCAAGAAGGACAGCGTATTTATCGAGGAGCGCAGCTACCCTGTTCAATATGGCTTTGGGATATTTTAGCAGACAGCAGTTAGCCTGCTTCATGAATAAAGAACCACATTGATGTGGTGCTCTTATTTCACATCACCAATGACTGACATAGTCTCACAGTTCACCCACACGAATGTACCACAGCCTACAGGGCCCATTAAGGCTGGGGAGGAAAAATAAAGGAAATAAAGAAAAAGAATAATACAAGCACAGTCGCACAGTCGGACGCTCAACAAATATGACAGGGCTTTTTTAAGAGGGACGCTTTGTAAAACATGTACAATGAATGGAGAGACACGCCCCAGTCGGTATGGTCTGAATTTGTCTGCGGTGTCCTTCAACAGTGCTGAGGACAACCTTAATTTCCTTCCAATTCCACCAGTTTACTTATTCTTACTATGCACACACAAATACTATATTAATATATCATAGACTGTATTATCATAGTGCAGTCCACAATTTATCTTTAAACTTTTTGTGGTTTTGGCTCTGTACCTGAGGAAATTGGATTTGAAATGGAAATGGTTAAAGTGCAGACTTTCAGCTTTCATTTGAGGGTGTTTACATCCATATCCCGTGAACCATGTAGCAATAGTAGTCCGTTTTATACATAGTCCCCCCCACCCCCAGTTAAGGGACAAAATGTAATATGACAACTTAACATAAACTTAAATAAAGTCATCACATTTAATATGTGGTTGCATATCCTTCGCATGCCATCACTTCCTGATATCTGTGACCCAACAACATCAAAAGACGCTTGATATCTCTTGAAACCATCACTCTGCTGCCAGATATGGATCACTTTAAGGGTTTCTTCTCCTGACTTATTTTTCCAGAGTTTAATAAGAATATTGTATAAATATAAATATATGTAGAGTCAATAATTCATTAAAATGCAAAAGCAAGTAAGAATATTAGCCACACAGTAAATAAACATTGAACAGACTCAAACACATTATCGCTCAGGAACAGGGGGAGCTGGAGACAGGGGTCCCACAGTCCACTCGTCTCTGCCGACGGAAAAGGAATTATCAAGGGCAGCGTAGTCTGCTCACAAAGCTGCAAATAAACCATAGAGCGACAGCATCACCTTCAGTTCTACTGACATTATAAAATGCCCAATGTTGCAGAGGACACTGGGATACAAAAAACTCCATAAATACCCCGTGCACTCGCATGGCTGGCGCACGTCGTCAATGACGCAAGCACTACAAACCCCCGTACAATTTCAAAAATCAATCCAAAAAAAATAATAAAACGAACAGCCTCTTCTGTGATTACACTACAGAACACACATTTACAACACATTTAGATATCACTATACTGAAACTCTGTCATCGGCCAAGAATGTACTTCCACATGGGGAGTGTGGGCAAGTGCCATCACTGCAGCGGTCTTAACAGGATTTTCACATTACAACCATATAATTAGTTAAACAGGGCTCATAAATGCTCCTTTCTGTAACAAAACCCACGACAGTTTAATGCCCTGCATTGCAGCAGTAACAAACGTTACATGTCATGAGGGACGTTCCTAATTGGTCAGTAAATTCTGCGCACTGGCAGCGGACACAGGGAAGCGTGTTTGTGTATGGCATGCAACACAGACACAGGACACAGAACTGACTGCCTCTCGTATAGTCTCCCCTGGCCTCTTAAGACGCCATGAATTTCTCCCTCCCTCCCTCTCCCTCGCTCTCTCAGCAGTGGGTTTTCCCTTCCTGGCGTTTCCATAGCGCGCTCGGCTACGGTTGGAAGGCATGTACTGAATCTCCTGCTTTTGGTGCATTTGTACGCTGATGCGCATGTGAGATGCGTCGGTATGCGCAGGCCACGCCTTGACGTATCTGCTGCATACATGTTCCACTGCAGAGGTGTGTCTTATGCGTGTGTGTGTGTGTGTGTGTGCGTGCGTGTGAGAGAGCGAGAGAGAGAGAGAGAGAGACTGCACTGCCCTTCAGAAACGCACACACAGCGCTAACCAAAACTCTGCGCCACATTCACACCTCGTCTGCTGTCCTGCTGCACCAAAAAGGCCTCTGAAATAAAGTCAACTCTGCCCATTACCTTGTGACTAGCACTGGCTAGCACTGTGACTAGCACTCACAGTTAATTATACAGCATTACAGGAACATTTATTTACTGTTAGATAGCATAACACCTCCCTCCTTTGTCACTGCTCCTACCAGGAGTGTATGAATGACCTACCCACAGTAAAGCAGTCATTTTATGTGAGTTTATTACAGAATAAGAAAACCTGACTTAATGTAGTAAATAACCCTCAATGTTATGCTGTTGAGGCTAATGGAAAAAAAACCTTAACAAACCCCCCCTCCAGTTATTATCCAGCCTAACTTACGCATTTAGAATCTCTACACACGTTTATGCAGCTGACTTTATACAGAGGCTCACTGGTTACAACAGAAATATCCCATCTGAGACTGGAACCTACAACCTTCTGGCTGTTACCAAACCCTACTCTTGGAAAAACTCTCATTAGGTCCAACAGAGCACTACTGCCACTCTTATTAGCATGCACTAAGTACTTTGCTCTTATAGAAAGTGCCAAAGTACTACGTTCAAATCCTGACCTACTAACCTGCACAAGGCTACGGTTACACTAGTCACTTCAATGCGACTTTTGGAATGCGATATCGCTAGGCTGCATTAAGTGCCAAATTGGATTTTTCCGCATTGGGATCGGATCTGCCAAACCACTTGGCGAGGTGGCCTGGCACACTTTGAGATCGGAATTGCTGGTAGTCTGGACGTAATCAGACTTCTGAAAACGCATTCACCAGAAAAACGTCTTTAAACACGCCCGTATATAGGCTCGGAGATGAGTAGTGCGCTGCACAGAACTGTTCTGTGGTACGCTGACGGTAAAGACGAGGCTGTAGCTGTTCACAAATGTGATTGAATGTGTGCTTTCGCATGCGGAAATTGAGCACCCAGTCGGAATCCGTGAAGTCATGCACAATATGGTCCCAACAGTGCTGGCTATGTTCAGGAACCCAAACCCTCCTCTCCACCGAAACAGCCGTTGCACACAGAAACACAATGCTCACATTAACAGCACACCTCTGCCTCCGCTGCTGCCTCCTGATCAGTGCACGCCTTGTGCGGGTCCTAACTCAACTACACAATCTGAACAAAACGAAAAGAAGCACAACCTCACAAACACCGAACGCCGTTTCCCAGGAAGTGTATAGCTAGTATTTAAATATTGCGCGGGGGAATTAAATCCGAACTGCGATCTGATCACAGGTCGCACTGAACTGTCAAGTACTCAATCTGACCTGGTATGATCGGATGTTGGAATTCCGATTTCAGAAGTCGCATGAAGTCACTAGCGTAACCGTAGCCTAAATTAGCCCTTCTGATCTGATTCGTGAGGGGTAAGACATTTGGTAGGCACTAAGGAGAACAAAAAGTTGAGATGTATTTGAAAACACTTTGCGTTTGTGCTACCAATATAAATACATTGTCAATGCGCCACCGATATGAGAAAAGACCTGCTTAGAACCATGTGCGCATCAACGTTCATTCAGAAAGACAGAAGAGAAGAACCAGATGACTGAAATGTGTGCGCTCACAAAGCTGGGTTGACTGACGGGTCTGGGACTATGTGATGCTGTGCGGTTGATGCTTATGGAGCCCTCCATTTGATTCAGCTGTGAGAGCAGCTCTTCCAGTTCCCTGGTCTAGCAGCATTCCTCTCTGCTCCAACTGTGGAACATAGCATGCTTCTGCCCGCACTACTGCAGAAATAAAGCCCAGCTCCCACGAGCGTATATTCCTCCACCCCCCCCCCCCCCCCTTACTCATCTCTTCACGGGCTTCTTGAGACACTGCGTCTTTTCCGCATCCCGTTCTCCAGGAACAATCCGGGCCTTCCGCAACGACCAACAAAATTTGCTTGGAGAACCTACACTGCCCGTAGGTTCTCCAACATCTCTCAAGTCTAAAGCAAACCTTATATTTCAACCCTTCACACTTTTGAGGAAGCTACATCCTTTACTAATGTTTGAAGCCTGCCACTTAGTCTGTTCTGTTCTCCACAGGCTCAAAGCTACCTGCTTGGGGCTGGAGGGACATTCTGCTCTTCATTGGAGACTCACCTGAAAGGCACTCGCTCCAATAGAATTCTGAACTTCTTTCAGCGACTGGTACCCGTCCAACAGCTGTTCCCCGCAAACAACGTCCACCTGGCAAAATCACAGACAGGCAGTTTAGAAAACAGTTCATTTCTGATGCGCAAGCCTGCAAGTCATTAATCAGGCGGCACAAATATTGTGAAATAAAGTGAATAAATAAAGTAATAAAATGCAAGAAGTTGCTTTGAATTTCAAAAGACGGCTTTGATGAGCTGTTGGACTGACGAGCTTTAAATGGGGCGGAGACATGCTCACATATGCCCTCCTGTCGACACGCCCATTTGGCTTTCTCTTTAGCTGAAATAAAGAGTCGCATAAGCCTTCACTGAGGATGGGATTACAACGGCATAAACAACTTCACACAGTAACTGAGCAATCGCACAGCACACTAAAATGCCTATTGATTTGCCTAACTATATTTATCTTTATATTCTATAGTGTTAAGAGGAAAAATGCATATGTGGTTGCAGGCATGGTGATTCACACTTTTAGAAGGGCTGACTTGCAATGTTCAGGGGACTGTTCAAATATTTACGGTACACAAACACAGGCTCTAAGGGGGTGGCTCTAATGGACAGCTCTGTAATACAGATCTCTATAACCGGCAAGCAGATCAATGTGCCGGGATGAGTTATTAATTAATGGGCAGTTAGACAATTTGCTTGTTCAGTCAGCACGGGTCAGACTAGTCCCAGGGGGACAATGAATCACTTCGCGCCGGCCAGAGTAAAACTAATCACACACAGACATGCACGCACACACAAGCCAGCAAGAGCCGGGATGAATTCTCCGGCAGTATGGAAATGCATACCAAATATAGTCATGACACAAGCTGCTCTTCCTCGTTTACTTCATATTTCCATTTTAAAACATATTTTAAAATACATTTGACATTTTGATGTGCAAAAAAAAGACTAAGAAAAGACACATGTTCATAATTGTCTGGGTAATTTTAGATGAAGAATTCATACAAACTCATTAATCTGGGCATCACTAGGGACTTGTGTAAACACTTTGCTTTTAATTATCAGAAAGTGTAAATACTGGGACTGTCAGCATCGAACAGCTTTTTTCAGACCAAAAAAAAGCTTGATTCACACACAGGCCAGATTCATATGATGGCCTCATAAAATGAAAATTGCTCTTTTTCCATAATATCTCAAAGGCACGCAAGGTCATAGTGAATCGACAACACAACCCACCAGACAGACAGAGCAGTCCGTAAGTATTTGGACAGCGACACAATTTTGTTGTTTTGGCTCTGTACTCCAGAACGTTGAATTTGAAATTAAAAATGAATATGAGGTTAAAGAGAAGACTGTCAGCTTTAAATTTGAGGGTGTTTACATCTATATTGGGTGAACCGTGTAGAAATTGTAGCCCATTTTTTACATAGCCAGCCCCCCCCCCTCCCATTTTAGGTGACCAAAAGTAGTAATTTAAAACTTAAAATAAAGTCAGAATATTAAATATTTGGTTGCATATCCTTTACATGGCATGACTTCCTGATGTCTGTGACCCAACAACATCAAGAGATATCTTGACATCTTATTTTCAGGTACTCTTACAAGCAATAGTATAACCTCTGCATTTGAATGGATCGCCCCCTACATCTGATTGGCAACACCAAACCACACCCTATATCTGATTGGCTCCATGATCCCTTGCGCTCTCCACCCACTTTGATTCCCCAGCCCAGGTGATCACTGTAAGGCTACGTTCACATTACAGGGCTTAATGCTCAATTCCCATTTTTCCCCCAGATCCCATCTTTCTGCTTTGATTGTTCACATTCATTTTTTAATGTGGCCCATATCCGATACCAGTGTGAACCGACTGATCTCCTCAAATGACCCGCATGCGCAAATGAACAAAAACAAAAGACATCACACCTGTCACACAACCTGCAGAAATAAACAACAAAAGGGAAGTAGTCAAAGTCACGGCTTCTGCGTTCATTTTAAAGTTGATGTGCAGTGGAGGCAGTGTAATGTGGAGGCAGTGTAATGTAATGTAATGTAATGAGGCCAGATGCAAGTTCGTCAGCTAATGATGATAAGGGTGAGAAGACGAAAAAAAAAGGTTTTTAGTAGATTTTTGTGCTGCCATGGCTGCTAGGCCACTTCTGTGCAGAGGGACTCGTGGATGCGAGATCGGAGCCAGGAATGGAGGGACTGTGACTTGGGCGTTTTCAGTGAAACATAGCAAGGCATGAAATTAACCTCTCCACTCAACTGGGGGAGTGATTCTGAGGACGGGCGAGTTAAGAAAAGAGAGCGCTTGGCTGTTTGGCGAGTGAGACCAGTCGATATTCAACATTTATAAAACGGATAGTTCCGGGATGCAGATTGGTCAATACAGCGTTCCAGCCAAGTTAAAATACACAATATAAAAAAGCTATCACATGACACATCTGTTCACCTTACTGAGTAACGTTACCTATAACCGAATATCACTGCGCACCTTTAGATTAAACTATTGACACATTATTGGACCGACAACCATTAACGTTCGGCAAGCAGCTACATGAGAAAACCGTGAATAAATACCATGCAACAAACCAGGACAATAATACGGACAGTTAAATCACAAAACAGTTAACGCAGACCGTGAATGATATAAAAACGTAGCCTACTTCCGAAAGTTATGGTGTATCATTTGTGGCAAAAAAAAAATCCACTGGTTTGCACATTTACCTCTTGACAACACATGATTAGCTAATAATGAATCATATGTTCATAACCTACCCCGTACAATAGTGAGTTAACTAGGCCATGCGCTACATTCTAATGCCCAGCTACATAAAAAATGACGTAAAAAGTCACATGAACATGATATGCATCGGATTTCGGACCACATATGAAAGTGGCCCAGATCTGATTGGAAAAAATCAGATTTTTGTATCCACACTTCTCTGAACAAATCTGATCTGTGTCACATGAAAGCAAAAAAATCTGATGTGGGCCACATTTTCTTGTAATGTGAACGTAGCCTAAAAGAGAAGTGAGCTCTGAGCTGACCTACTGGGGTAAATAAAGGTTAAACACACTGCCCTCATCTAGTCCAGAACCAGGCTGAATGGGAACATGGCAGTGAAATGCTGAAGTTATAAATGTGACACATGAAAATAAGGAGAGCTGTGGTTAGTGCAGCTGGAGTATAGAGGCCATGGGGGTGTCTGTCTCCAGTACAGCGCTTACGGTCACCTCGAGCCACTGCATTAATGCCACTCGCCCGCAACAAGCTTCACGCCTCGCCCTGCCTCGTCTGAGTCATACCCCTGAGGGAGACAGGAAGTGATCAACTTCGTACGTTTTCATCCAATCGGCTTCAGGGCCGGGGCAGACTGCAGTAATGCGTCCGTGAGGAGCTGCTCAATGACTTTCCAATGACAACCCCACCCCCTGCTCAGACAGTCCAATACTACACACAAACACACATACTCACTCACTCAAGGACATTGTGGAAGGTTACTACTGTCCAATTTTTGTCAAATAAACTCAGATGCACCAGAGAGGTTAACCGAGCATGGGAACCACGAGTAACAATGAGCATGAAAGTATATGAGGTTAAATGAACAGAAAGGAAACGCATTTAAATCGATCCCTATGCAGGCCATTATCCCAGACAGGCGTTGAGTGACAGACGTGACTGATAAGGCTGCACTGCATTGCTACTGGGAGGGCCCCTGGGAACAGAGGCCCGCCCTCCTGCCCTTTCATTGGCTGCTCATCCATCAGACAGGCTGAGGACTTGCCCAGGGGTCTGATCAGTCCACTGCCATTCCCCCCTTCCTCTCCACTTGACCAGACAATCCTTAAAAAGGCAGTGAAAGCAGGCCCAGTCACCTAAATAAAGACGCTAATCTGACGGATGACTCTCCAAACCACCTACACTATCTGTCCTGTTCATGTTATAAGAAAACCAACCACTACTAAAAACCCATACCGGTCAGAATCTATACACCTCCTGCTTATTTGGGAAAGGATTCTGAGGAAACCTGCCAGCCGTTTGCATCATATAAAGTGCGTTTCCCAAATATTCATCAAACAAAAAGTAGCACACAGCCTATATGCTTTCATTTATGAGAAGAAAAGTAACTGAAACAGATTCTGGGAATTAACGTCATGTTACTACAGGTATTTTCTTTGTACATGCACAAATAATCTGAAAGATGTCAAAGATGTAGGCTTCTAATTTTAGATTTAAAAGACAGGTTACCCAGGCAGTAGCTTTAAAACAACCGATTACATTTCTTATAGAGTTCCTATATGTTGGTCATAATCGGGAACAATGAGCTTTGCCAAAAAAGCAGTTGGTCGCAAAAGATGAATCATTCATTTCAGCCAATGTCTTAAAAGATAAACTTCTCAAATTAAAAAATTTACCAAAGAAAACACGATGTAACAGTAATTTTGAAAAAATAAATACTGCAGATAATTCCCATGAGCAGCCAACAGTTCTCATCGGAACAGAAAGAAACAAGGCGAGAAACTATTGATTTTTAATAGAAACACATCCTGATTTTGGAGAATAGACCGAGCAGAATAATCACATCATGGTAGACGGCTGCCTTCTGCTCAATACTGAACAAAAGAACAGCAACAATGGCTGTGCAGGAATCTGATGGATCTCAACCTTTCTGGCTATCCCAGTGGCTGGGATGTGTCAATATAATGACAAGTACACAAATATAGTGACAAGTACACAAATATACAGGAATCAGAGGCTAATGTCAACAGCCCCCAGAACAAGAGAAAAGAGACTTCTTGATAGGTATTGTTCTCATTTCATAAAATACTTCTAACAGGACAATAAACATTTCATTTAATCTGAAATTAGGTAAAGTCCCAATGGAGGCTGCTTCTAAATAAATTATTTAATTGAAAAGAACAGTTATGGGTAAAGGTAATAGTGATTAATGAATCTACAACATTGCTCCAACAGGAATCTAAAACTCAGTTATAATTGTTTGCTGGCTGAATTTAAAACCTGTAGAAGAATCTGTGAAACACAGATCTAGTATTTCTACAAACAAAAAAAACAGCATTTAAATAAACCAACGCACGTAATCTGGAATATCAGCGGTCATGGTTGGCCTGGCAACGAGCCTGCATTCATTAGTGCCAAACGCTGACAAAGCTGCATTAGTGGAGATGAGTCGAGCTCCCACAGCTCCGCCCACCTAAACAGGAAGTCACAGCTCAGGATGTAACAGGAGAGGAGCCAGGGCTTTGCCGGCTTTTCCGCGTGGCCCCGATCCCATCCTAAGTGAATTAGACCCGGATTCCAGCTAAGCCGGCTTCCGTCCCTCGCCAAGCGACACGCACGGGCAGCCGCCTCGCCCCAACCAATCTGTGAGCTTGCGCTGCGGTTGCAGCCCGACTCTGACGAAAAATATATTGTCACTTTTAAACCACAAAACAACGTGGCCTGGGCTAGCAACGCCCTGTATGACATTAGCACGCTCCCACGCTCAAGTGAACAGTGGCTCCAGGATAGAACCCTCCCCCCTTTACCGCCCCCGCCCCCCCAACCCAAAATGCCCACGTGTATCCTCCCTCAAATACTCTCGAGCATCTTCACTACTTCAAGCATACGCTTGTGTCTTCATTTCAATGTCAGATCAAA
Source organism: Synaphobranchus kaupii (assembly GCA_029718625.1). NCBI lineage: Eukaryota > Metazoa > Chordata > Actinopteri > Anguilliformes > Synaphobranchidae > Synaphobranchus > Synaphobranchus kaupii. Next base: position 62,485,505 of record CM056380.1, read on the forward strand.
AAGTATCAATTATTTATACAGTGCAATTTCCAAAACATTCATTACAATACCCCAGCCCAAAGCCCCACAAAAACAAGCATAGAGCATGAGAGGACAGGACAACTCCCAGGCTGGGCAAATGGGAAGAAACACTGGGAGAAAGCAGGATCATTTCCTTATACTTGTGTATACATGCATAGCCACATATTTGTATGGATCTCCAAATTAAAGAGTGCGTAAGTCCTACACCTGTCAAGGTGCTGTGTGTGATTTTGAGTGTTGTTGGCGAAACCCTGATTGGTACGAGTGGCCCTGTGTGCTGCAGACTGTAATCTGTGGGACTCTCACCACTTACCGCTCTTCCCCTTCTACCAACAAAAACAGGAAAATGTTTAAAAGGAGACCGTGCTCAAGGAATTCAAAAAAATCAAAGCTCCAATTTTATTTTTACAGGTTTATGTGGATCTGGTTCACACAGACCTGGTTGACACGGGCCTGGTTTACACGGGCCTGGTTTAGGTGGATGTGGTATACCAGTGACTCTGTATTCTGCTGCTGCTCAATGATATACTGAAACCATAGCAGGTCCAAGTCCTGCTCAAATTGGCTCACGCTTTATGTGGACAGGTTTTTCGATTTTTACTCAATCGGTGCAGCCAGACTTAAATAACTGTTTCTGAGAGAGGTTACAAAAAATGTCAGATCTCTCGCTGACTCCAGTGACAAGTTTAAGAATTCCATCTTTTTATGTGGAGGGTGGAGTCAGCAGGTTTTCCATGGAGAACAGACCGCTTACATCGGTTATGTCTGAGGGCCACTGATGCAATGTCCTCCAATAAGGGAAGACTGCAACATGTTTCATAGCCATAGGGGACGAGAAGCGTGAGCGCTTCACACATTTTTGCCTGCATGCTGCAAGGTCGTATGTTTCTGTTTGGTAAGAACAGAAATCATTCATTGGAAGGTCCGAAAACTGCTTGGTTGGAACAAAAGCCCGCACCGGCGCACCCACACCAGCCCTTGCGGGATAAGGTTGAAGAACCCTGGGGTATACAGTGGGGATGGAAAGTATTCGGGCAGCAACACAGTTTTTGTTGTTTTGGTTCTGTACTCCAGTACATTGGATTTGAATTTCCAGAGTTCAATAGGAAAATGAGAAACAACCCTTAAAGTGATCCATCCATATCTACTGCACATCTGGGAGCAGAGTGATGGTTTGAGGCTCGTTTGATACCTCAGACCCTTGATGACTTACACCTATTTAGCCAACCATGTGACCATACTGTTCCAGTGTAATTTACAGCTTTATGCAGATCTGATTGTTACGACCCGAAACCCACCCGGGCTACAATAACCGAGTGGTTACAAAGGGTCTAACCAATCTCAGCAGCAGCGGTAAAACCAGAGGAAGCTCATAAGCTAACTCACCTGATCTATTAGTCTTTAAAAGAAAACCTAGCTCACCCGGAAAGCTAAAGGTGCACGAGAGCAAAACAAAAGTCTTCCGCGGGCTTGCTATGCTTCTCTATCTGTTCCTTTCTATTAAAAGGTCACATTATAAAAATAAGGTGCGAGCTTCCTCCCAAAATGGCTAATGTAGGCTTTTTCACACACTACAAAATAAGTGGCTGCAAATCAAACGGACGCCACAATAACAAATCAAAATACGCAATTCAGCATGACAGCAAGGCTGGCAACGTGCATGAAGCAAACCAAAGAAAAAGATGAACAAACTGCCAACTAGAGAAATGCCGAAAGTATTATGCTCCCCGGATAATCAGGCACAGGTGTCTTCAATTGACAATCAAGATCCAGGTGAGCCGAATGAAACGAGTCGGCAGACAAGAATTAAAGGGCCACACTCACAAGGCAACACTGATTTATGCACATCTGGGCATAACTGAGATTATTTCACAGTTTCTCAAATTTTTCCATCAGTCTGGATGCCTTAAATGAGGCCATTTGCATTTCAGTATAATTTCTATGCTTCCCACAGACAGATTGCACATTAATCATCTTTGCTCCAAGAATGGCACATTGTAATAAATAAATAAATGAAGATTCAGCTTGATCCTCAATGCTATAAACTGATTCTTGTAAATAAGCAGATCACTATAATGGTTGCGGCATTAAAAAGTCCAAATGTGTCAAATTCAGTTTATTCTAAATAGGAAACTTTAGCTTGCTAGCAAGTCAGTCCAATATATAAATTTTCGGACCTTACAATGAATGATTTCTGTTCTTACCAAACAGAAACATACGCCCTTGCAGCATGCAGGCAAAAATGTGTGAAGCGCTCACGCTTCTCGTCCCCTATGGCTATGAAACATGTTGCAGTCTTCCCTTATTGGAGGACATTGCATCAGTGGCCCTCAGACATAACCGATGTAAGTGGCCTGTTCTCCACGGAAAACCTGCTGACTCCACCCTCCACAAAAAAAGATGGAATTCTTAAACGTCTCACTGGAGTCAGCGAGAGATCTGACATTTTTTGTAACCTCTCTCAGAAACAGTTATTTAAGTCTGGCTGCACCGTTTGAATAAAAATCTCAAAACCTGTCCACATAAAGCGTGAGCCAATTTGAGCAGGACTTGGACCTGCTGTGGTTTCAGTATATCATTGAGCAGCAGCAGAACACAGAGTCACTGTGGGGTCTTAAAAGAACATGATGAAAGAGGGTAGGGTCTAATCTGAAATATCGTCTGAGAGTGCTGTTCCCCGTGCCTCCCCCTCGTCTGTAAACACCAGCCTGCCTGTTCATCACTGATAAGCCCACCCTTGTAGTTCCTGTAGGTCTGGACAGCCTGCCAATCGCTCCATTCGAAACCCTGCATTAAAACCCACGGGGTGGGAAAGGGGGGGGAACAGCGTCCCTGGACACGCCCCTCTCCATCATCGCCCCAGCTGCTGCTGCATCCGTTGCCATGGGAACGCAGTAATGTAAACTCGCCCGCAGCTGCTTGAATGCGAGATTATCCAGTTTATTAGCGGCGTGTCATTCTGAGGCTGCAGCTCGAGTGTGATTATGACGAGCGACATTGCACCGTGCTGTGCTCCTCTCACTTTTTAAAGGGAACGCAGTTAGCCGTGAGTACACTGAAAGACCTGTCAGGTAAGCGCCTCTGTCGTAATTAGTTTGAGGCTCACCTGGCAGCCTGTGTTCAGCTCCATCTTCCTCCTGATGAAGAGCTCCACGTGGCGAATGGTGGCCTCTCCGGACACCCTCACATACTTCCTCTCCAACGGCTGCGTGGGAAGAGAAACGCACCAATCAGGGAAAAGGAAGGAGGCACGGCCCCTGCTCTCGCTGTGGAATGTATGAAGTGCGTTCACGTCTGGCCTGCAAAGGCAGGCGGTATTCAATACAATCAAACTGGATAAACAGTGGAACACCACACTCTATATACATTTGCGTAATTATCTTTCAAATGGAAAAATTTGATACAGCTCCACAAACAGCATCAGGGAAATGAAAATGAGACCTTCAGAAATTGAAGATGTGACAAACATAAGCGTGTTTTTGAAAGAGCAAAACATCAGAAACTCTTCCACTGAAGCCCATATCTTACAGCCAGGAGGGCTCCGCTGGAACCTGAAGCCTTCTGGTGGGGGCTAGTTGAGGGAGGGGGGGCTTTTTGTGACAGCAGCCAATCTGCTCTCCGCTCTGCGCTCCTGCTAAGAGCTCCAGTTTCACCTCTTCCGTGACCTTATTCCAGCAGGAAGGTCAGAGGAACTGTATCTAGCCACAGCTCTTCTCAAACCTAGCTCACGCTAAAACAACAGGCTGTGCTACAGTGGCTACTCCTGTCCCCTGCTTCAGGCCTTACAGCAATCGCCGTTCTGCTCCACACTGCAGTCATATAACTGTTCAGCTCCATACTGCAGTCATATAACCGTTCAGCTCCACACTGCAGTCATATAGCCGTTCTGCTCCACACTGCAGTCATATAAACGTTCAGCTCCACACTGCAGTCATATAACCATTCAGCTCCACACTGCAGTCATATAACTGTTCAGCTCCATACTGCAGTCATATAACCGTTCAGCTCCACACTGCAGTCATATAACCGTTCAGCTCCACACTGCAGTCATATAACCGTTCAGCTCCACACTGCAGTCATATAACCGTTCAGCTCCACACTGCAGTCATATAACCGTTCAGCTCCACACTGCAGTCATATAACCGTTCAGCTCCACACTGCAGTCATATAACCGTTCAGCTCCATACTGCAGTCATATAGCCGTTCAGCTCCACACTGCAGTCATATAACCGTTCAGCTCCATACTGCAGCCATATAACCGTTCAGCTCCACACTGCAGTCATATAACCGTTCAGATCCACACTGCAGTCATATAACTGTTCAGCTCCATACTGCAGTCATATAACCGTTCAGCTCCACACTGCAGTCATACAACCGTTCAGCTCCACACTGCAGTCATATAACCGTTCAGCTCCACACTGCAGTCATATAACCGTTCAGCTCCACAATGCAGTCATATAACCGTTCAGCTCCACACTGCAGTCATACAACCGTTCAGCTCCACACTGCAGTCATATAACCGTTCAGCTCCACACTGCAGTCATATAACCGTTCAGCTCCACACTGCAGTCATATAACCGTTCAGCTCCACACTGCAGTCATATAGCCGTTCAGCTCCATACTGCAGTCATACAACCGTTCAGCTCCACACTGCAGTCATATAGCCGTTCAGCTCCATACTGCAGTCATATAACCGTTCAGCTCCACACTGCAGTCATATAGCCGTTCAGCTCCACACTGCAGTCATATAACCGTTCAGCTCCACACTGCAGTAATATAACCGTTCAGCTCCACACTGCAGTCATATAACCGTTCAGCTCCACACTGCAGTCATATAGCCGTTCAGCTCCACACTGCAGTCATATAGCCGTTCAGCTCCATACTGCAGTCATACAACCGTTCAGCTCCACACTGCAGTCATACAACCGTTCAGCTCCACACTGCAGTCATATAACCGTTCAGCTCCACACTGCAGTCATATAGCCGTTCAGCTCCACACTGCAGTCATATAGCCGTTCAGCTCCATCCTGCAGTCATATAACCGTTCAGCTCCACACTGCAGTCATATAACCGTTCAGCTCCACACTGCAGTCATATAACCGTTCAGCTCCACACTGCAGTCATATAGCCGTTCAGCTCCACACTGCAGTCATATAGCCGTTCAGCTCCATACTGCAGTCATATAACCGTTCAGCTCCATACTGCAGTCATATAACCGTTCAGCTCCATACTGCAGTCATATAACTGTTCAGCTCCACACTGCAGTCATATAACCGTTCAGCTCCACACTGCAGTCATCCCTGCTGCAACATGCACACCCATCATTCCAACTGGTCAGTACAATTCAGCTTCTCACGTGTAACTGACACCAATTTCCAAACACTGTTCAATGCACTACGCAAACTTTAATTCAAATAAATGTTTAAAAGTCAGCAATTACCTTATAGTTTTCAATGCCTTCCTCTGCTCTGTAAAATATGAAACAAATTGAATAACGTTACATCATTGTTCCTTTTCATTTCAGCTACACTCCAATAAGAAGCTGCTCTAACATTTCAAGGGCATTAACAGTTCTAGAGGGAAAATAATAACAAAATTCCTATTATGCACCTTTGGCATGGAATAATCTGCAAAAAAAATGTAAGTGAAGCAACTAATATCCCTGTTCTTTAACAGTGTAGAATACTATGTTCTGTAGACTTGAATTGGCTTAGTGCAGGTGTTCTTTGTGCAATATGCTAACGTTATGCATTTGTTTTAACAAAGAAATTTTGCTGAGAGGCGGCTGAGCATTAAATATAATTTGCAATTGAAACAGACGTGTGAGAATATGCCGACTAGGACACTAAAACCAATTAAAACCACAAAAGAGAGGATTTCTGACTGATTTCACACAGTGCAGATCCTTCCACGTGCACAGCCCCACCCACAACAATGGCTACAGTGTCTGCTGTAGCGTGCACTCTTCACACAATTCTGCACTGCTCTGACCAAGCCTGGCTCCTCCGCATCCAACACCAATTCAGACTCGCAAACCTCCGCATGCTGGCTGCTTTTCTCACACATTTTCAGATGCACTTGAAAAACTTTGTTTATCAAAAAAGGACAGACATGTTAAACAGGGAATATTTTGATAGAACACTTTCACATGCAAATGTTTGGAAAAATCGCTCCCCCTGTAGATTAGGGCGTGCTCAAACAGGTTCGGGCACTGGTTTTGTTTAATTTCAACCATTATATAGCCTTTCCATTCCTAGAATGCATTAGGAATTTGCGATGAATACATAAATAAAACATACAATGGAATTCACCTTCCCTGCATAAGATAAATCCACTCCAGAAAATGAACATGTAATACTGGTGAGCTACATTTCCCGATGATATACAAATGTGCTGCAAGGAAAGCAGCAAGCCCATGGATAAAGTACATGGTAAAGCTCGGAATATTATCTGCATGCACACACAAATATAATTGTGCTGTTATATTACACAGGATTTATCCAGGTTAATCAGCTGCCTATAGCTGGAGTCCAGTTTTAAAAGCAAAAATCACACAAAGGACTGTCATGTCATCTGGGCTTATCCGTGCGGAGAAAATGTGCTCGAGATGTTCTGAGCATACGCCCACAAAATGTCAATGTGACCATATCTCCACCTACTGGTGAAAGATGGCAATTGCCTGGTAAAAATGTGTTGGACAGCAGCACGCCAAATTCACTACCACTTCGGAAACAGTGGTACACAGCAATATCCCAGTGATTATTGCGGAAACAGAAAAATTCAAGTAAAAATGACTTTATTGTGATGCAATTGTTGACAATAAAGACATTCATTACTTTTTCTCCAAAGTGACTAAAATCATTGTATCCAGCTTTCTTTTTAATAATCTGAGAGCTAGCAGCACAAAATTAGTTCTTTCCTTAAATGTGAAAGAAAGACACTCACCCAACAAACTCCAGCACGAGCGAGACGTCCAGCTCGGAGGGGATGGTGAACACAGACTGGGGCAGGTCCTTCTTCGGCTTGCCAGACTTAACTAAGGCCATGGGTGAGACAGCCACTGGAAGTTAATACAGTGACCATCAAGGCTGAATAAGAGTACAGGCAACCCTCACAGCGCTGAGATTTACACCCAATGGAGCATTAGCAACGTGCTCAGGTCTTCACATAATGCTTTCAGTAAAAGCAAGGGCAATAAACAGAAAAAAACATTCATTCTTTCATTAAAAACACAGTTTCACCTCGTTATTTACTTTGACTTTACTACTTTTGGGCAGACTCTCTCATACAGAGTGACTTAAAAATGCAAAGACAAGTGCATGGAACATGGATGCATTTCTAATACCAACCATTTAATTTCTGCCCTCTGTAAAATCCTTTTATTTCTTCCCTCAACTCATTCTACTTCAAATCACAAATGCCACTGAAAAATGCAACAACAAAAAAACAATGTACGACATACACACGTGTAGAAGTTAAACATAGCTACCGTGAAAACATACGTTAATGTTCAAATACATTGCTGTCACCTTTGTGTCTGTATAAGTGCACACAGGCATACCTGGCTTTGGCACCTCCAGTCCCCTCTCTTTGTAGAAAGCATACATCCGTTCCCTCTCTCCTAAAAAAAAAAGAAGCCGCAGCCATTTTAGAAGACCATTTCTAAAAAGCATCAGAAAATATTTCCCACGTTTTCCTTTAAAACAGTATGTATATACAGTGAGTACCATAATTCATTGGACAGTGACACATTTTGTTATTTTGGTTCTGTACTCTAGCACTGAGTTTGAAAGGATAGAATGAGGTTGAAGTGCAGACTGTCAGCTTTAATTTGAGGGTATTTTCATCCATATCGGATAAACCGTTTAGAAATTATAGAACCTTTTGTACAGTCCCCCCAATTTTCAGGCATCAAAAAATATTGGACAGTTTAACATAATGTAGAATAAAGTAATGATTTTTGATATTTGGTTGCATACCCTTTGCATGCCTTGACTTCCTGATTGTATGTGACCCAACAATATTAAAAGACTCTTGATATCTTTTTTCTGGTACTCCTACAAGCAATACTATAACCTCTCTGCATTTGAATGGATCTCTATGGGAATTGGGGGGTGGGACTAGATTTAGCTGTAAATTGCACTGGAACAGTATGGAACACATGGTTGGCTAAATGGCTAGAAGTCATCAAGGGTCTGACGTATCAAACCATCACTTTGCTTCCAGATATGCAGTAGACATGAATCGATAACTTGAAGGGTTTCTTCTCCTGACTTATTTTTCCAGAGTTCAATAGGAACATTTGTCAGGAGAAAACCCTTAAAGAGATCCATCCATATCTACTGCATATCTGGCATCAGAGTGATGGTTTGAGGCTCGTTTGATACCTCAGACCCTTGATGACTTACAGCCATTTCACCAACCATGTATTGCTTACTGTCCCAGCATAATTTACAGCTAAATCTAGTCCCACCCCCAATTCCCATAGAGATCCATTCAAATGCATAGAAGTTATAGTATCGCTTGTAAGAGTACCAGAAAATAAGATATCAAGAGTCTTTTGATATTGTTGGGTCACAGACATCAGGAAGTCATGGCATGCAAAGGATATGCGACCAAATATTAAAAATGATTACTTTATTCTACATTATGTTAAAATATTTTGATGCCAGAAAAAAAAACGGGGAAGGGGGGGGGCGGGGACTATGGACAAAAGGTTCTATAATTTCTAAACGGTTCATCCGATATGGATGAAAATACCCTCAAATTAAAGCTGACAGTCTGCACTTCAATTGTTACTGTATCCTTTCAAACTCAAAGTGCTAGAGTACAGAACCAAAATAACAAAAAATGTGTCACTGTCCAATGAATTATGGTGCTCACTGTATGCCTTGTGGACAACATTGTTGCATTTCATTATATTGCAATTATTTGGAAGATTTTTTATTTTTATTTCAAGTAAAGACCATAAATGGCCAAAAGCACTTTTAAAAGGCTTAGTATTTGGCATTCCCAATCCAAATACAACTTTGGTGTCTGGTGACAGTCTCAACATCTACATCTCTACTTGATCGACAAATTGCGTGGACCGAACAACGTTTTGTTCAGATGTTTTTTATTTTTTATTTTTTTTAAATCAGCATGTCAAATACTAAATCCTTACTTGATCCTCAACTCAGCTGCACAATACCAAGAAGACCAGAAGACCACCTTTCAGTGCTGTACTTACGTTCTTCCAGATTTGGAAGCATCTTGTATACAATGTCTTGTAGCTGCCTGTCTGGTCTGTTCAGAGAAACAGTTATGCACTTAATATACCTGTACTTTAAATTAAAAAAAGAAAACACTGATGGAAAATAAAGGAAAGAACACACCACATAACTATTATGATGTTACAGATAATCACAGTGGAGCTGTAGCTCCCTCTGGTGTTAATATTGCCATGGTAATAAACTCTCATGGGCAGTCAGTCCATTTACAGCACAACACTAGATACAAACTTAAAGCATCACACAGCAGCAAATGTATATTATAGGCTTCTTCATGGGATTTTAAAATTGTTCTGAACTTGAATCAAGATCATAGGATTTTTGCATCTAATTAGTGCATTATGAGAGCAATAGGCCATAACCTAGGCCATTTCCCTTTAAAATATACCCAAAATGTAGTGATCACAACAGCAACTAGGAATGGAATTTTTTAAAGAGCATTTAAGTGCTGGTACCTGATATTGTACAGTGGCTGTGTCTGATGTACAACGATGCTGCAATTTGGACACCGGTTGCTGTAAAAGAAGTGCTTCACGATGCAGCTTTTGCAGACTGGAGACAGAAAATACCACACACACAAAAAAAAAAAACATTTGTTGCAAATAAGGATCATGGCAGTGCCCTCCTCAAGATTAACGTTGCGTCTAGGATATGTCATGCAATAGCCGATCCAACGTTCGGAACTATCTGATAAAACATTAGCAACGTTACACACATTTGATCTCGGCTCAACACACATAATACTAACGTTATAGCAGAACTGGCAAATAACTAAAGTCTGAATTAACTTTTGAAACTCACAAGTGTGTAGACATTCGGTAATGGTTGTGGCATCGATGTAGAAACCATTGCAGAGGCCACAGCGTATGTACGGGTAGAATTCAGTGAGACTGAGTGAACGCTGAACAGGGGAAGGGGGGTTCAAATAAATTTAGTTAAAAATAAGTAACATCGGTTATCATCGCACCTACAACTCATGACTTGAAAACAGTAACTGAAACCAATTACTTAGCAATGCACATTCAACTGATATAGCTAAGTTAGTAACGTTAACAAATGAATATTATATTTGGTTAGCTAACGTGGTTCAATAAAAATGAATAGTGAAAATGATGGTCAAGTATGAAGACTGGAATCTCCACTTCATTCAATAAATAACATTAGCCCATTTCATTATTTACCTGTGCGAGTTGTGGTCGTTTGTTAACGTATCGGACTGTTGAATTCCGAGTTCCATTTAACGTTAGCAAACTGGCCAGCTTAGCTAAGTAAACTTTGATTGCTAGCTAGGCGTATAGCAATAAAATAGCTGCTTCGCTAACGTTAGCTAACAATGTCTAATTTCGTTTCAATCAAGTAACGTTAGAAAAGTTAGTTATCTAGCTTATTAAATGTAGCTAATGCTAGATAGCTACCCACGTTAGCCAGCTAGCAAGCTTCAAACTTGGGGACTTAACGTTACCGGTAAAAGCGTTTCGCCAGCTGATCGGACGTTTGCTAACGTTAGCGAATGCTCATTAGCAGCTAGCTGACGTTATATTGTAATGCGAGCATTCTGAAATTACGAAGAGACACTTTTTACCTCGTCGTCGGTACCATCATTGGACTCACTGTCGTTAACGGTACCCAAACTGTGCTTTTCGCGGGGCTCCCCAGAGCTTTTACAGCCATTATTCAGCTTATCAGCCTCTGTGCCGTTTTCCACCGTGCGCCCGGCTTCTGGTTCCCGCATTTCTTCCATGTCTTCCGCTGCTCAGCGCAGTATTTTCACACAAACAGTACTGCTGCAGCCGCCTCCTGGTGTTTTATCCCACTGTGCTCCAGGGAAACTGAAATGAAAAGGTAAACAATATACAGGCCGCTGTGAGCAGCACTGCGACAGCCGTAAAGAGAGCGTGGACACACAGGTGGTGGCTAACGTTAGCTACAGCAGATTGACTATTCCGACTCACTGATTCCAGATCAGCACGCATCTGTTCCAGGCCATCATAGGATACGAAATTTACTTCAGATGGTGATACATATGTGGCAATTTTCAGATCAAATAAATGTAAACGTGAACATTTTGTCAGATGTTTAAACGCAGGATTCAGTATTGCATACAATTTACATGTAAATTTACTTTTCAACAATGCTGACTAGCTATAGCTAAAATATCTAAAAATTGTGTATGTATGATCCGACAGTGGTAGCTTTATGCTGCAAAAGTAGAGCAATATCCAATTTAGTTCAAACGTGGTTTGTTTCGTTTGCGAATCACATGCATGCTCATGTTTCACAGGTGAAAATACTTCATTCATGTTGCAAACGTTTTTGTTCCTATTCCAGTAGTGAATGGCTCAAAGAATTGTGTATTCAATCATGGACACTGCAGGACACCCAGTGCGTAAATGCAAAATATGAATGTACCTTGAACACAGCCCCAATATCAGCATTTCATACCTAGTAAGACTAGTGCCATTAAAGGTTTAGACAAAGCTATTTCAATCAGGATTTGCTGATTTTGCATGCTTGGGTCTCAAATTGTTCCCATATTATTTTCACACATTCCTTGTCCATCCAAATGAATAAAGCTGAACTTTGGTCATGATATTCTGCATAGTTGTAGAGATATAGGGATACAAATAGGCCAAGAAATGGCCGCCATCATGGGGGTTGGAACCCTTTATGTGTGTGTATTTCAATCAATAAAGGAAATAAAAATCAGATTTTGGAGGGATAATTTCACAGAACTCGTAGAACATATTTGTATCTAAATATTAATGTTCCGTCTTTTACACAGCTATTTCAGCTGTTTTTAAAATCATAATTATTTTCAAAGACCCAATGGCCCCAATTTACACCTGTTGTTTAAGACTAGTTCAGATCTCAGTCATCAGATTCAATGAGGAAGAATGACTAATAAATGTCCCTCAAATCCTTGGATAACTGGGTATGAGTGTGCAGCAGCATGCATATTTCACAGTAAACAATGGCTCTAAATTATCTCATTGGACGAGATGAACACACACTCAATCATGTATACAGTTATCACTCAGGTCAAGGTTTTAGTTCAGTCATGATGATCTGAAACTCTGTTGGACAATTTTAAACAAGTGTAAACACAGCCAATGCAGGGCTACTCACAATCTTCGAGGACCGGGTTGTGCAGAAATTCTATTCCATTCCTAGTCAGTTTATTTTCTAAGATCCATTTGAATAGTGACTAAAACGGTGACCTCTAGTGACCAATGGAAATATTTAATTAAAATAATAGTGTGATGTACAACTACACAGATTGGACACTAGGTGGCAATGACCTTGAAAATAGCCTCCACTTGACCTGGCTTTGACTTTGCCGACCTTGCCAGCTTCGGAGGAAGCTTATACCAACTGGCCCATGTTCAAATTTCAAAAGGTTGGTCTCAGCCTTCTGTTGCTGTTAGCCTCCTCATCATGGCTTGAAAATTAGATCTGCTATAGGTTGTTGAAGGTCAAGGTCCCATATATATCTTTAATTAACCAAGAAGGAATTTCATAAGGGTAATGACACATTGTACACATTAAATGTATACAGACATCTGTAAAATGTGAAAGTTATGAGGCTGAAGAAGTATGCCCACGTGATTTTCTAACATTAAATAAATACCACAAAACATTTGTATACATGCTTTTCTTACATTTTTGCTATCCATTTGTTTGTAGTGGTTACTTTAGCAATCATTCAAAAAATCCAGATTGATATTGCTATTATTTAAAGAGTAACTGCCATCTGAAAATGGTATGTCAATAAAATATGGTCATTCTGGACCTTAATTGAAACTTTAGATTTCATAAGCTATTAAGAATTCAAGGCTCAAACTTCATTTTATTTAATATGGGTGGTTGAAGAATGTGTACAGCAAAAATAAACTGGTTTAAAGCCACCCTCATTGAAACTGTGTGGTTTGACTCTTTACCATTTTTCTGAGGTTGTTAATGTTGTAATGTCGACAGTATGCTTGCCAGTATTTCTCAAATTAAATGTTTTTGGAACTTAGTCACTCCTGGCAGATACACGGGAGCATACTAGCTAAGTTTTGATGATTGGGACACTCAAAAAGCACTGGCACCACACTAAAATGTAGAAAAAAAGGTCAGAGTATCTGGCATGCCACCGCTTGGCTTAGCCATTTCCACAAAATCAAGAGTTATGGTTTCAAACTGTGCAGTCATTACTTAATCTATTGCTAACCACTTCCTATGGGATTTGAACATACTTGACGGTCACATTTCTGTTCAGTTCCATTTGAAATACTGCACATCTCTGGCGTCCATGCTCCATTAACAGCATGTTTCACTGCAGGACCCTCCCAGGAACCTCTGGACAGGGCTGGGCTTTTCCATGTTTTCTGACCAAATATCACAATTTGGATTTGTCAATAATCATGACTAAATCTGGCAGTCACTTAAATATCTCCCCAGTTATGCTTTTTTAAGCTTTGCAGGTGCAGACTTCATAATCTTCATAATTTTGATTCAGACTAAGGGCCGGATTTACTAAGACCTTTTTTCTTTTTTTTTGCACCAGTTTTATTAGTTTTGCAAAAAGGTTTTGCACATGCTAAATGTCTTAGTAAATCAGGCCCTAAGTTTTGAAAAATAAGGCCCAGAGAATAGGGCATTAACCTGCACCTGCCAGCCACCTGCACAGAGATTTACTCCAGGGTTAAATTTGGATTGCCTCATCATGCATTCTTTCTTGTTCCCAACCAAAAATGGGTTTGCTATAAGTCAACACACAAACTGAACAGCAAAGTATTAGATTAACTGTTAACATTGCCTAAAAAAAAAGGTAATACTTTCTACATCAGAGCTGAGCTTAAGCAAAGTTGTACCGTTACTGATTAAGTAAGCGAGTTGCAGTGCTTCCTTAGAGATTTTCTCTGTATTACAACATGGAGATGTTTCAATATCCCACTGATGTGATACATGTGATCTCCAATGGAGTGCTTTGATTCAATTCTATGAGTGCTATTTCCATTTAAGTATATGAATTAATCTCTGCCTTAGTGTCCACATAATACTTAATGTAGTAGATTACGATTGTATAGTACAGTGTATATTTTGAAAATAAAACACACTTCCCATTTTTTGCCATTTATTTTTTTTAACAGGGTATAATGTAGGGATCAGAAGGGGTTGTCATCTTCATGCATGTAAAGTCAGCTTTCAATTCAATTGTACAATAAACCGCAGATCGGAAAAAACCTGCAAACAATCAAGAAAGAAGAAACATATGAAACAGATGAAGGTAAATTGACTACTGTATACATTACAGCATAATGTTGTGTGTGTGTTGGATTGCATCCTGGGACAAATAGAATACTCACCACTGACTACTTGGCTGTAACCTGCTTCTGTTTCTTGGGCTTCAACTTAAAGAACAGGAAAATTGCAGCAATGCCTGCATATGTGGCCAGCACACACTGAAAATGCAAAGTTACTTTTGTAAATGTAATGCAACCCTAATCAGTAGGGATGCACGATAGGAAATTTGAGCCGGTTTCAATAACCAACATCTGCTGATACGGACGCTACCCTGTTTTACTGTACAAATCCAAACAGAAACCAAGTTTCAACATTCATAGAAGTAGATAAGCAAAGATGTGAACCTATGAAGGAAAATGTATTTTGCTCACTTTATTATTAAGCAGTTGGCATGTATCTACAGCGTTTAGCCATAGCTATTCTTATGGGTTTGGCTGGTAAAAATGATAAAATTAAATAATAAATTAGAGAGGCTCAGATCACTATGATTAGGCCTCGAGCTGAGCATGAAATTTTCACTTTATTTACAGCATCAGCAGCACATTAAATGCCTGGCCATTTTGTATCATTGTATTGGCAACAGCTTTAGCATACGACCCTGCCTATCAGCTATTATTCCCCGATACCAATACAGGCCCGACATCATGGTACGTCTACAAATTCAGCGAGTTACTGGTTATACAGACATCTTAAAACAATTCTTCAATGCTTAAATGTGTGGCTACAGATTGTACGAACATTCAATTATCTTTCTGCAACTGTAGAGGAACCATTGACTGTCTAGTTTTTGGCCCAGAAATTACAGATACAGATAATTAAATTAAGCATAGTGAACATGTTGTCTATTTTATACTGGGTTTTAGAAGTGTTGAATTGATATTGAATCAATGTCCGATTTCCATTCAGTTGCACACTTAATAGAATAATCTGCATTGATTGTTTTCACTTACATTTCTCCTTCCTGTAATAGTGTAGGCGTTGAAGTGTTTTGCGAAACCAGTAAACTGGTGTTGGGTTCCAGCATCATGTCCTGCCATGGTTTATCTTCTCCTGTAGTGCTAATGATGACAGATCAATTATCCAACCTGCCCTTTTGAATTCAACTAAGCAATATGTTGAGCAAAAGATAACACTTATAGCTACTGCAACACTGGCTTGCAAGCAATCAAACAAACCACTTGTGCAGTAACTTATAGATGCACACAACTGTTCAATTTTAGGAGCATTTTACTTTAGCAGCAGTGTAACGGTAAGTTACGTTACTCAGTTACAGTTACACTTTGTTGCTAGTGTTATTTATTTGGCTAACGTTACTTAGCTGGAGAGACCAGTAGGCAGTTAGCTGGATGCTTAACCTTGTTTTTGCAAGCTAGATCGTTCTGCGCGAAAATAACGCATAGCTATCATAGTGACGAATTTAGCCGTTTATTTGAAGCTAGCTAACGTTAGCCATTTTTTAATAAGCTGAGTGACATACGTTAACTTAGCTAGCTAGAAGCACGTTCATTGGTAAAAGATAAACAATTTATTTTTTTAATTAATTTGCCACATAATGTTGCAGTTATATAATCTCAAACGTTATCGGTTACCTTCCCAAAACCGATTATCTTCTGGAAAAACAAATGTAACTGTACGTCCCCCACGAACGACTTCTTCCCTGCCCCTTAGATTCTTCTTCTTGAGTTTTATGTCGGTTTGTAAACCGATTTATGGTGCATTACCGCCACCTTCTGAACTGGAGTGTGGGTCGGGATATTCATGAAACGCTTCAAACTTGATTACGACCAACGTTAAGGAGTATAACACCACCTACTGAACGGGAGTGTGTATTTTATGTAATTTAATATTTTATATTTAAATCCTATTCACTAACCCTGTGTTATTAATTAAGCAAAAATAATAATCATTATAATAATAAAATCCAATTTAATCTCTAATTTTTCTCATTTATTATATACTTGCTGCACCTTCAGCACCCTGAGATGCCTGAGATTTCTTGTTCTCCAGAATATTTTGTAACTCCTCAACTGAAATATCCATGATCCCTAGAAATCTCTCGTAGCCTTTATCACTAACCCTAACAATTTGGAACTCTCCTCAATCTCTGCTGCACAATGCACAACCATTTCAATAAATGCCAAGAAGCCCTTGCTGTTAAAACTACATTGCTCTCTGTTAGGCCTATCTGCAATATCACTCTCTTTTCTCTGTTCTACTCTGACTATTTCCCTCTCCTCCACTCTTTTCACTGCCTTTGTGCCTGATATCTTCTCCTGCACTCTTGTTTGAGCTATTTCAACTTCTTTTAACTTTCTTGGGCATCTAGCATATCCAGCCTCGTGAGCTCCTCCACAATTGCAGCACTTAACTACCTGTACCTCACACTGGTCTCGGCTCAGATGTTCTCCAGCACACTTTTCACATCTTGGCGTTGCTCTTTTACATACAGCAGCTACATGCATCTTCTGCATTTTAACGGTGTTGCTACAAATGGCCCTACTGGATAACTACAGTATCCTAGAAATACTCGATCTGGCTATTTCTCACAATCAAAGCTCAGCAAGTCTGTCATGCTATCTTCTTTTCTACCTTCCCTGAAACGTTGCAACCTTTTAGCCCCACAGACTCCATCAATGTTCCGCACCAATTGGTCATCTCCCACGTTCAAACTAACTCCAGATATAACTCCTCCAATTCTTGGAGGCTAGGAGTACAGAACATATTGAGAATGTTCCAGACAGCCCACTTTCTGCCCTAATCTAATAAATATCCAAAAAACATACTTGACACAGTCAAAATTCCAAATACCATTTTCCAAAAGGGGAACGTAGTCCACGAGAAGGAGACAAAACAGGGAATAAACGTACCAAAGCTACTCACTGGCTCACAGTAACACGGAAATGAGTAGAAGCAAAACGCCAGGTTTCTCAGTAAGAAAACCAATCAAAGGCGAAAAAGGAACAAAGAACTGCTACTCTATACTTCTACGAGCTAATAACTAAGTAGAAGCGAAACGCCCGATCTCCCATGAGACGACATGCACCGAAGGGCGAACAGAACTACAGTTCCGAACAGAATCGCCCAAAACTCCATATACGCGGAGAAAAAGCACAAAAAGGCGAAATAGAGCAGAGATTTACGGTCCCAAACTTCTACGAGATAAGTAACTACCAAGCCAGCAAGAAATAAGCCCTGCCTCAATAAAGAGACGTTAAAATAGGCGAGTAGCCAAAACGGTACGAGTAACTCACAGCCAACAAAAACACCACAGTACAAAACAATGAACAATTAATGTCGAAGCCCCGAACGAAGGAATCGGTAGGCTTATATATCTCTCCAGGTGACTATGCGCAGGTGTGGGCGTAACAGCAGCCCCGTAATCTAAGCAGGGCGGAGCAAGCATCCACCTAAAGAGCAGCGCCCTCGCGTGGCCACCAAGGAGAACGACCGCATAGGCAAAAAGGGTTAAAACCATGACAGTATATCACTATACTGTATTTGCATAACATTATCACTGGGATGATTTTATATTATTATAAGAAGTAACAAGCAGCAGAAAAATAACTGTCATTGGTCATAAAAAAGTATAATTAATGAATTACCCATGGTTTCAAGTTTCTTCCATTTTGAACCACATGATGGCAACAGTTTGCCAATAAACATCTTGACGGGTTAATATCAAAGCAGGTATTGTAAGAACTAAATTGTATATTATGCTACAGGATTTACCAACTGTTTTTAAACAATTACATAATATTATATGGACGTTGGCTTTATTTCTCTGGCTCTTTCATCTGTAATGCAGTAATTCCTGGTGTATATTTATCGTATTGCATGAACAAACATGTATCTACTATTTGAAATGAATGCATTGAAATATCTCACGTGCAATGTGCCTGTGATCTTTCTTTCTACACCAAAGGCATTTGATTAGACCAATGCTCATGTGAGACACGATCACATAGTCATCTCACAGACCAATTTGTGGTCAGGATGAGCCAACATTGAAATGGAGGTACAGGGTCCTCCGGTCAGTTGACCACTGTTCATAAGAGTTGACCGCGTGTCGTATCTGTGAGAACACATTAGACTATTCTATTCCAAAAGAATCCATGAACCTCCAGGAAAAATAATGACTACTGAAAATGACTGCTCATTCAGTGTACTCTCAACGCATTCAATTTGTGCAAATATGTGGTGGGAAACTTATTAAGACAATTCATCCATTCCTCACATAAAAAAACGAGTTGTTATTAAAGCAAGTTGTTATTAAAGTTTCAGCATTCTTTGCATTTCCTCTCAGTGAGCTTAATAAAGCTATCAGTGGTATGTGCCGGTGTGGCAGGCCTTGTTGTTTTTGACTGAACACCAGATGACCTGCTCTTTTTTCACTGATTCCTCTGAACTGGTATCACCATTAATCTCCAGCAGTCAAAAGCATGTTCATACAAACATGACAGGAGTGATCTGCTATTTTGTAATTTCATTCCTACTTCATACAAGATGAAAAATGATCGGTCTGTACGCTGTATTAACGTACAGTGAATGCTTACCATCTCTCACCTTATGTAACCAAAAAATAGAATCAAACTGGAGTATTAGGTGGTGACTCCACATTTTCTCACCCCCTTAAGATATCTGGGAAATAGAGGGACACAATCACTTATGGGTCCGTCTCCTAAAATTTGCATAGACAATGATCATACCCTGATGATAATGAATTATACAAATAGTGAATTATCATTCTACTTTACGTGCATCACACGTTTTTTATCTGAGCTTAAAAGAACCACAATTAATGATCATTCTCTGATAGGGAAACAGGAAATGTCCTTGCTGAACATGTGACCCTCAAGTTTTTTTTAGGTATTTACATTTTTATTTCATTGCCCATAGCTCCTTAAAGGGATCAGGTGGTTTGCACAGTGACAGCAATGTTCCGGGTGTGAGGGAAAGAGAGGGGGAGTCAGTGTTTGTTCCAGGTGTGAGGGAAAGAGAGGGGGAGTCAGTGTTTGTTCCAGGTGTGAGGGAAAGAGAGGGGGAGTCAGTGTTTGTTCCAGGTGTGAGGGAAAGAGAGGGGGAGTCAGTGTTTGTTCCAGGTGTGAGGGAAAGAGAGGGGGAGTCAGTGTTTGTTCCAGGTGTGAGGGAAAGAGAGGGGGAGTCAGTGTTTGTTCCAGGTGTGAGGGAAAGAGAGGGGGAATCAGTGTTTATTTGTGCTACCAGTGAATGCAGAAATAAGAGCTGACAACAGCAACATGGTGTTGCAAGAGAGCTGAGAATCTAACCACACACCCAGTGTAGAATCTTGCGACACACCCAGTGTAGCTATGGAAACAGGCACAGCAACATCACACGGCTCTCCGTGGTTACTTACGCACTTATAATGACTAAGTGTGACTGGAGGCTGGGGAATCCGAGGTCATCAAGCCCAAGGTCACTGGATTAACACAACAGGTCATTGCCAATAGCTGACACTCAATAGGTTAGCAGTACATAGAGCTGAATGAGGACTTACAATGTTTGGAGACAATATAAACCCAAAACAACTGAAAATGACATTTCCGCCAGCAATGAACTCAGATCTGGTATTCCAAGAGAGCCTTCGGGAACAAGCCTATCCTACGCACATTAGAAAATATCTAAGGGAAGGAGAACACTTCAGTATTTCCTGGAAAGATAGAGAACTTGTTTGGTGTTGGGCTGTGCTATCAGTCACATTTTAATCTCCACCACTGTCAATAACTTCTCTTTTACAGTGTTGCCAATGCAGGACTCTCTGATAATCAATAAACCCATTCTGGGTGTCAGGTTTTAATGCTGTAAGGCACCTGGCGGAAACCATAAAGGTAAAAAGATAAAAGCAATGTAACTATGAAAAACATATATTTGTGTGTGCGTACACCTGTGTGTGTGTTTATTGTTGTGGGTGTGCACTTGTGTATCTTTGTGTTTTTGCGCAGATGGATGTGTGTCTATGTCTATGTATGTGTTCTTTGCATAGATACTTGTGAAGGTGTGTGTGTGTGTGTCTCTGTGTGTGTTCCTGATATCTCTCTCTCTCTCTCTCTCTCTCACACACACACACACACACACACATAGAAACATTCACACATAGCAAGAGAGAGAGAGATTGAGATTGAGATTGAGAGAAATAAATGCACATGCAGTTATCATGGAGCTTGTTCTGTCACACGGTGATGGATGATGTTTCTGTTTGCCCTCCAGCAGGATGAGAATAAGCTAAGTGAATGGGTGGATGTGATAAGCCTCGAGCCCCTGAAGCTACAGTATGAACCCTGATGAACTGGGGCTCCAGCTCATCCAGCAGCTAATTGTGCATGAAATCTGACCATTATGTTCAGCCCTTCATATCTTTGCAGATCAAGGACTGTACAAAACAATTCTCTGGAAAGGAACTCTAAATTCTCATGCTCTGGAGTGCAGAACAAGTCAAACCAATAGTTATTTAGCTCCCATTTATCTCATGAAACATGGTTTTATTCATGAGGAATGTCACTGTTCATCTTGTTCCAAACTTTAATAAAAAATGTAATTACCTTTTTTGTTACCTAATTGGGAGTTTTTAAAAAAAAAAATTATAACAAGGCATTCCTCCCATCCACTAGAATATTTGTACAGAATATAAAAAATCATATTTCAACAAGAGGAAATAACGTGTCAGTATTTTTAATAAAGGCACATAATATAGTACAGTTTCCATCAGCAAAGTGCCCCGTACAGGAACTATGACAACTCCCTCTTTCTTGCTCAGTTACAAAGTTTTTGTACTATCACTGCTCAGCAGATGGCGCATATGAGCATCCCAAACAAGCATCATAAAACAGACACAACAGCACAAGTCTTTGTGCATTCAGTTCTCTGTTCAAATGTAATTTCAGTTCAATTCACTGTTCATATTTTTCTCTATGTGTCCACATTGAAACTGAATTTGAGCCATCAATGCAATTACACCTTTTTTGTTTTAATATCTTTTGCACACCAGATGTCGAATACATTTCCATGTTTCATAAATTACTACATCAGTACTGCATACAGAAAAAAACCCATACATGACACATCCCTGACCACCGCTTTCAAAATGTACAAATCACTGTTCTGCATACAGCAACCCCAGTAGTGGAACACCGAACACAGAAAGTGTTCCTGTCAGATTGACAGTGGCCAGAAGTCAAAAAGGTTGACAAGCCACACGACTGAACTAAAATATAACCTTGGCGTACATTGAAGCTTATCCACCAAAACCAATTAAACATGCTTGATAAAAAGGTTCACAGACAGTTTTTCAATGTTTTTGCTTTTATTTTATGTGGGTGGTATATCAATTACGGATACTTCTATCTCTATTACCCTCTCTCTAACCAATTTCCATCTGATGGCTAAAATTTCATGTAATCTTCTTTTTCTCCCTCAGATATAATGTCTGATGGCACATTCCTAAGATCTTTCCAGAAACAAAGTTCCCTTAATCAGGGCAGTGATCTGTAGCAGGCATTGCTTGAAAGTTCAGATGTGCCCGAACCTGTTTGGAGAAACACCAAATGTCTCACAAGTCAGAGCAGAGGCCGGTGTTTGATATCCTGTTCCTTTTCCTCCCTGGGAAAGTCTTTAGAGTCAACACCACTCTTGCTATTTTGGGGAAGCAAAATATTGATTGAAAAAACGTGATCTATAAGGGGCACTTCCAACCCTAGTCAGATGGAGATGAAGTCCTGTCCAATGGCCACCTGCCTCAAAGATTCTTTCAGTAAAATGATTAAGAGAGAAGTCATATTGATGAATGACACGAATGAGGGTAGAAACTGGACTTTGAGGAAAATGATAGCTAACACAATGTAACTCTCTGGGAGGACTTTTGGAAAACTTTCCAAGAGTATGGAAACAGCAGAATTTGTTTCAAATTGTGTCTCAAAACATCACTTTCTATATTTGGTTTTAAGTGTAGATCACATGATAAAAATCCAAAAGGTTAGGAGCATCCAGTTTGCTATTCAATTTGCAATAATTGCATAACATAACAACACATTTTCTTGTTTCTTTGTGCCTTAAATCACATTTTATTTTCACAACAGAAACAATCAGATAAGATCTTATGAGTGTCTGCCTACATATTTCATCAATAACAAAATACGGAACTACACTCAGTAATTCCCAGATATTGATGAACTCTACTAGGATCTGAATAACCATTTTTTCACGTGTTATGCGATGAAACCAGATTTAAAGAATAAAGGCCCATAAACTACATATATCTGTGAATTATGTACAAGATTATTGTATTTTTCCCCCCCTCTCACTCTCTGGCCTATATATGACTGTTGACCAGTCTTTAAAAAAGTGCAAGCAATGAAGCTCTTCACTGCAGCTTTTTACAGCATCATCCTTAATGCACATTTTCTTGGGAGTCCTTCCCTGCTGTTTCCCCAACATAGCATTATAAAGAGAATGGCCATTAAGCTCGGCAAAAAAGTAATATCAGACAAAATGCGCTAAAATGAAAATCATCACAAGACTGTGCAAACACTTTGCAAACTTGATTCATAAGCACATATGAAGGAGCCTCTGCAGATCTGCTCTTATGCAATACAAGAACTGAAGTACTGCAGAGCTGGATCCTGCTGCATAATTTATGTAAGACTCAACGCTGCAAAATTCATCAGCATGGTTTTGATTCTGCGCCGGACAATTCTCTTCTGTGCGATTGTGTTAAAAAAAACCTCTGCTTGTCTATACATTTTGTATATCTCTTTTTCCATTTTGTATATCTCTTTTTCCATTTTGTATATTTCTTATGTTTTATTTTTGTTGATATGATGTCATAAAATGTATACTGGCTATTTTATTGTGCAACCACAAGTAACACAGGCTAATAACATATGTACATACTTCCTTGTTGTATTAGGGAGCCAGTTCTTATAGATTATGTTATTTCAATGCAAATTTGCTTTCTTATGGTGTCAAGTCGAGTTACATCTGTTCCCTTTCATTATTTACACAGTTGTGAGGTTATTTGTCTGGAGTTTTGCCGAAATCACCTGAAGGAAAAATCAGCATTTGATTTGTACCACCAAAGCCTTACACTTTATTGAAAGCAAGTCACGATATAAAATAACCGGTCGGAAGTAACATAGGTGCTATCAGATTTATACAGTGACAAGTGGCTTCTAAAACCAGTTGGTTGCCGGAACACACCCCTTTACCTTTAATCGGCATGTGGCAAGATCACCAGAACACACTCCTTTTGCTTGTGTCAGTCAGTTAGTTACCATGGCGAGGGCTGGGTAGTGTGCAGGTAGTGTCCATCCCATCCAGGATAGGTCCCAAGGGCCATTTCATCCAATGTCTGATTGAACCAGGGTCCTGTTTCCTGCTTCCCCACGGCAAGTACTTATGAGCTGTGTTTCAGGAAGCAAGGCCAGGTACTTATCTCCAACAGTGCCGCTGAGGGCGAGTGCCAGTGAGAGGAGAGTTTTGGGTCCTGCGGTTTTGGGATTGTCCTCCACCGAAGGTAGGGTGTGCTCCATGAGGTGGCATCCCCTACCCTCACACCTCCTGGGGGTTTTGGGGGCCTTCTGCGCCCTGCGGGGGGTCTGGTGGCTGTCTGCAGATGGGTTTGTTACACATGGGGCACACACTTCTGATTTCCAGCCATTTCACCAAACACCTGCCCAGGAGAGAGAGAGAGCGAGAGAGAGACGGAGACAGAGAGAGAGGGAGCGTTGGCCAATAATACAACATAACTGCAATGTTATTGCTCATATGTACTTCATATGCACCACCAGAGCTTCAGTCTGACCAATAACCCAGGTTCTTTAAGGAGAGGTTCTTATTCCCACCTTATTTCATGAATTGAATCAAACTCGTTATCCCAGAACTGAAGCCTTTCTCATTGTCTGATTCACGGATCTTTAAATTATCTGGACAGCTTGTCTGTACTAGCTCACAGCCCAATCGTGATAACATGCAGATCGGAGGACCTGCAGGCTTTGTCTCTGTGTGAGTCATTTCTTTCCTGAGAATCCTGATGACCTGGATTGATTCCATATATTAAAGACCATTGGAATAAGAATATTATATTTTTTAATATACTTCATATCAGAACACGATTACTCAAGTAAAATTCACACATAGCACATTTTCCACTGTCACAGCTATGTGTGTGTGTTGTGTGTGTGTGCGCGCGCATGTGTGTGCCTGCGTGTGCATGTGTGCGCCTGCCCGTGTGTTGATGAACCCTCTCCTGATGGAGCCTTGTGCATCATTTGTTTGTATCGCAGACAGAGGGACTCACTTTTTGTGAAAAGCATGAGAACATGGACACAGGCCAAGCTCCTCCCTGGTCCGGAACTCCTCCAAGCACACAGCACATGTCTGCTGCAATTCAAAAAGGCTGCATTAACCACAGGCCCCACTTCTGGAGGAAGTACAAACAGCTGTAATTACATACGTTAACTGCAGTGCAATAGAACACTGATCTATTCTGTTCTATTCTCCTTCATGCTTGCCACTCTCAATCTGCTCAGTTTTCACATAACTATTACTTCTGTTTAGTATTTTGCTATGATGGTGTATTCATTTGTTTTATTTCAATCATTTTATGAAGTTATATACGTATATATTTATGTACAAACCCCAATTCCAAAAGAGTTGGGACAGTATGTAAAATGCACATTAAAGCAGAAAGCAGTCAGTGATTTGTAAATTCTCTTTTACATATTTTTAATTGAAAACAGTACAAAGAAAAGATATTTAATGTTTTACATTATCAACTTTATTGTTTTTTGTAAATATACGCCGAATTTGATGCCTGCAACACGTTCCAAAAAAAAAAGACTGGGAAGTTCAAAAAACACCCATTTGGAACATTCCACAAAACAGGTGATGCTATCATGACTGGGTATGAAAGAATATCAAGGACTCCATGTATTATTTTCAGGTAGTCTTACAAGCGATACTATAACCTCTCTGCATTTGAATGGATCTCTATGGGAATTGGGGGGTGGGACTAGATTAAACTGTAAATTACACAGGAATAGTATGGAACCCATGGTTGGCTAAATGGCTGTAAGTCATCAAGGGTCTGAGGTATCAAACGAGCCTCAAACCATCACTCTGCTGCCAGAAGTGCAGTAGATCTGGATGGATCACTTTAAGGGTTGTTTCTCCTGACTCATTTTCCTATTGAACTCTATGGAAAAATAAGTCAGAAGAAACAACCCTTCAAGTGATCCGTCCATATCTACTGCATATCTGGCAGCAGAGTGATGGTTTGAGGCTTGTTGCAGACCCTTGATGACTTACAGCCATTTCGCCAACAATGGGTTCCATACAATTCCCATGTAATTTACAGCTTAATCTAGTCCCACCCCCCAATTCCCATAGAAATCCATTCAAATGCAGAGAGGTGCTTTCTGCTTTTATGTGCATTTTACACACTGTCCCAACTTTTTTGGAATTGGGACCACTCAATTGGCCCTTACCCATACTTAAAATGTTAATTGTATACTTTTACCATTTAAACTTTAAATCTCATATGTGTCAGCCTGGCTAGTAATGACAGCACCGAAATAATTACTACTACCGCACAAAATAAATTAATAAATGAGAAATAAGGCCAGAATTAATCAAACTTACTCCAAGAAGGCTCAGTTTTTTTCCTGTTCCTTTTAAAACAACCTAGGGGGGGAAACGTTCATTTTTTAAAATTAGACTGAGGAACTACTGCATTAAGTATGCATTTCAGTATGTTTTTGCAAAGTGTTCAATAAGTGTTTTCTAAGTGCTTATACAACCAAGTGCTATTTGTGCATTGCTATGTTTCAATGTCAATATGAAAGCAGACTCATGAGGCATTTCAGTAATTAATGGAACACAGGAGAAACTGTACAAGTGCCAATGAAAATGATCTATCTGGTCACTAAGTCCATAACAACAGCAACAGTGTCTCTCATTTGATCATGTGACATTACCTCGTTATATCCATACTGCTCCCTTGTCCCCTGTCGTCTCACCCTGAGAATACAGAAACAATAAAACACAGTTCAGAGACTTCCATACTGCACATGCGGACATCTGGCACTGCCATGGTAACACTGCCCATTTTCACACAGTACTCTGTACATGACCTGAGAATCGGTCTTTGTTTGCACATGGGACTGTGCACTTACCACCATGGGGAAGTCCTTAATTTCACTGCAATAATTAAGGGTTTTCATGTCAGGCTTATCTGTGTGCCTCTCACTGAATGCCTGTAGGCTTGTGTATGTATTACAGGGTTTAAGTGTACCTGAACAGGTAGCAGCAGAATATCATACTCAGCATGAAGATGAAGAGGCCGATGCCCAGGATGATGACGTACACATTGAGCGGCAGGTGGTATATTTCTTCGGAAGTCATTTTACAGCTCTCTTTGGATCCCTGTAAGGCTAGGCCGCACAGACATCCTGTTGGAATGGAAAATAGATCCGCCCCCAGATTTAGACAGTGGAGAGAATGGCCAGACTAAAACATTGAGTGAGGCATCAAGATGTTCCAGTTTTTACAAAGCATACCTGTCAGGTTAAAAAAAAAAAAAAAGTTTTTTTTTTTTAAAGCTTGGATTTAAATTACGAACCTGAAATCACTGATCACAACATTAGCACTGTAGGTAAATGTCTTTTTTTTACATTTTAGTGAGACATAAGTTTTAATGGAAAAGCCTGAATAACATGCACATCAGATTAGTGCATGTTATTTGCAATGTATTTGCAGGTGGGTAAAAATATATTATTTACTATGTTAGAGAAGCAGCCTGCTACAGAGAAGGCTGTGGCTTCAATGCCCTGTAAAATCAAATCAAATACTATTTTTTCCTCCTAGTTCAGAGTAACAAATTCCAGTTTGCCACCGTTATGCTGCGCAAGGCCAGCTTAATTTAACCACACACTCATCTGATGCACTCACACATAAGCCGGTAATTATTTCAATTATTTCCCATAATGCACTGCAGGAGAGCCTCTCACAGTGATCAGGACTGAGAGCCTATGGGCCTCCGGTGCACCTGGTAGAGTGAAGCCAATTGCGTCCTGCTAATTCAGCCTCTTAGCCATAGGCAGCTGATGACACAGCCGAGACAGAAACCCACAATGTACAAGAAGCCAAAGGTCTTAAAATGACCCTCCGCCTCAATGCTTGGTACTTGGGTTTAAAAAAGATGGATTGTGGGTAATGACTAGATTGTGACAGATTGACATACTGTCCAGGAAGTGAACCTGTATTGCAAACAGCCCTTACAGAAATGGGATATACTGAAGATATACTGAAATAAAATGGCATTGCAATGCCTCATGATATGTGGGCAAAAAATTATTGCCACTAAGATATTGCTTATTTTTTCAAAAGTTAGTTGCAGGGCTGCTGGGTGGCTCATCCTGTTAAGGTACTAACCTAGCCCATGGATTGGCCCCAAAGTCTGGTATTGAATTTGGGTGGCGTAAGCATCAACAGTGGCTGGCAGCCCCGCAGGGCAACACACAATTGGCTCTAGTGTAACCCAGGAAAGGAAAGGTGGCGGGTGGCATCACATGCTTTGGGAGAGAGCACATTGTCACGTTCAGGAGAGCTTGTCTGCGCTCTTCCAAATCGATAGAGGTTGTGACAGTGAGCACTGAGAAATACCTTTGGGCATTACAAACTGTAGGAAAAGAGGAAGAAAAGGCATACGTTTAATTAAAATAAATTAATTACTGAGAAATACATTTATCATTAATCCTCAAATTTACAACATATTGCGCTCTATTCCATATCCCTAAGACCTACGCGGCATGGAAACCAGCAAGGATGCACAGCCAGGCGCAGCACGCGCATGCACATTACAGATTCTCAGCTCCGGGGTGTCCTTGCGCTGCCTCAAGACGAGGTAACACAAGAGCAGCGAAAGGCCAGGTGGGGATCAAACATGATCGGCCGCATGCGAAACATTCCACCGGCCTGTGTCATACCGGTGTGCTCGTAACTGAGCCCTTACCACCATTAACTTTTCATGGCGTGCTACCGCTCATCAACTCAGACAGGGGTACACGTTTCCTGTTTTATTCATTCAACCTGTAACACAACATTTAAACAAACAGCACAAATAATCTAATTTTGCACTCGCTGTCACCAGTGCCCTTATGTTAAGGCATTGAAAAGGACATACAACTACTAATTAAGACATTGAATATTAATACTAGTGGACCAGGCCAAGGGGGGGGTTAACATCAGTAGCAAAATTTGAAACATTATGAAATGACTTCCTATTGCCTGATCTTGAAGCCAACATTCCAAGGTGTACAGAACAAAAGAAAGTATTGAATTATCTCTACTAGAAAAACCTCGCCCCATATAAATTGAGCAGTACAAGTGGCTTACCATTTTGCATGTTCATATTTAAGTGGTAATAGTACAATATGAAAGAGAAAGATAACCCTTTTCACCTCAGGAACCGTATGATATGCATGTCTGAAAAAAGTGTAAAAAACAGACGTTCATTTTGCGTCCCTCCATTACCACCCTGTTTTTAAAAATAAAACTTACCCCCAAGAAGTTATTTGCCCGCAAACTTTTTTCCCTCAGTTTGTAGTCTAAGGTAGCCTTTATATAATACCAGTTGTTATTTTACTCAGCCTTGGATAGAACAGGAGTACTAGGGCAAAATACAGCAAAAGTGTCCCTCCATTACCGCTTGGCCTGGCCCTAGTTTAAAAATAGAAGGCAGAATTAGATGTAGAAGAAGTAGAAGAAGAAAAAGAAGAAGTTGTTCACCAGGAAATGAAGCCACACCCCCTATGATAAAGCATCAGCTTCTAAGTGCAGTTTTCACTTGTCCCCAGTCCATTGCAATACACATCAGTGGGAAAAACAACAGAGCCCTCAGACTGAACTAGAAAAACCTGTGACTCTCTGCTGCAGTATTACCATTCACAGCACAGCACTGATAGAGATAACTCACACAGTCCTAGGACCTGCTAATCATCCTATTAAAATGCTTAAATCTTAATAAGATTAAGGCCAAGCCACTATGAAGCCATTGCAGGGCAAGCAATTACTTTCATGCAAGTAAATATTCAGAATATTTCAAATGTAATGATTAATGATATAACTGGTTGTCAAAAGCTTCAGAACTTAACAATGGCCTACAAAGGCCCAACATAGTAGTCGCACAGCAAACAATGATTCCCATTATTTTTACTGTGCTCTCGGTGTTAAACTCCTCCTATACTGATATTACTGTGCCTTTCTGTCCTGAATGTCTCTTTTTATTGTACTTTGTACTTTCATAAATTATGAAACTTTCGGTTTTATTTTCCAGTAACACCAATGCGCTCTCATCTACATTAATGACACATTGACCAAATTTGCAAAGGAAGGCGCTGCATCAGCATGCTTTTTGCCAGTGGTTACTCTGACCCACAGTATCAGAGGGGAGATATCTTTTCAAGGATGTACTGGCATTAGGTGCAATCTGCTGCATAGTCTGTAATCTCTTGGTGAAGGCAAGTGTTGCGTCGCTAATCTTTAGAGGGATAGACAGATATTAGATAGTGTCTCACTAAACATAACCCATGGTAATGTCGCAATTTTGACCTTCAATACCCAGACTTTATACGTGTGTGTGTGTGTGTGTGTGTGTGTGTGTTCACGCATGTGTTTTTGTATGGATTGTACTCTTTTTCCAGGTGCCAAATCTTTTTGAAAAAGTCAACAGTGATCCTTTAACATGAGGCTTTTTTCACAGGGAAGACAATTCTTCCTCTGACTAAAGGGACAGAAAGTGATGGTGTTCACAATTAGCGCAAAAGGGCCACGTGTTGCATCATGGCTGCCGATCACCATGACCTCTGACCTCATTTATCCACAGTTTCCACATGTAACAAAGGATCTGAGATTGCTGGAATCAAGATATGCTTGATAAAGTTCCGTCACAGAAACGAACATTTTTTCCTTCCCGCCAGTTTTCTGTGAGGCACCTCTCATGTGCGCACAAAATCTTACCTTGGAAGAGACTTCGGTTTGTGCGCGGCATCATAGCGAAGCCGAGGATGCCGGCGAATCCGGCGTGTCTCAAGCGCGTAGCGGACTCAGGCCATGGCGGAATGCGCCGGGCAGGGCAGCGATCTCTCCGGCGTATTTCTCAGCGGACGTCCCAATCGAATGACCTACTGCTCTGGATCAATGGGAACTGTAAAGAATGGATCCCATAAGCCTGCCTCCGGGTTTCCTATTGTCACGGTAACAATGCCCCATTCTGTATAGCTGCCACATCACGTGCCCTATCGCTGCCTGTGTGCATTTCTACCTCAACATTTTCCATGGATCAAATCCTGGGACCTTCATTGAAGAGGGAAGGGATCTGCATACGAGACCAAGATCTTCTCATTTTCACCCCACGCAACCTCTCGAATAGCCCAGTGTGTGCTGCTGCTGTTAGCATGCAGTCACCAGTCATATTTGATTGTAGTGCGTTCTGGAGAGAATGGAGACCCCGTTTATAACATGCTGTCAAAAAAAATCCAATTTTTGAATACATGTGATAGGAACGCATTTCCACCGTGGCCTGCGTTGCGTGCATTGCGTATGCCATTCCAGTCCTACATCTGTCCCCTGTACCTCTGTGTACACACAATGATCCGATTTTGCGGCACAGGCAAGCACACATCAGGCTCAAAGCATGGCTTCTGGCTTCTCGATGCGTTTACACTTGGCCGCCAAACGTGCCAGACACAAAGAGCCCAATCAGCTTCGGGTAGCAGTTCTGCTAGATCCAGTTACACGCGGATTCCAAAGCGTCTCCACGTGTTTAGGTCTGCCCAACAGCATTGGATCTCGCCATATGTGGGCACGGATCTGGTCACAAAAGGCATGTTATTGCCAGGGGTAAATGGGTTCAGATACTTACTCAGCGACTGCAGGACAGAATCTCAGAGCACCTGCTTCACTAGATCCTCCATTTGAGCAGATCATCAAGCACGCATTGAACAGCTCACATTCTCAAGAATTCCAGTGGTGTTTTTCAAAGACATCTCTAGTCAACAACAGTATGTGTCATGTCTATCTCCCCTTTACTAAAGTTATTAAACTATAAAAAAAAATACTGGTTTGATTCAAACCACATTCCAGCATATGTCACACAGCCACGCATACGACAAGTCAAACAGCCATTGTCAAAGTAATCTCGCTGTCAATAGACAGCTAGCCTCTTTTCAGAGATTACAAGCGATGCATAACGGCAATGAGAGGTTGGGAACATCTGGACAGATTCAGCCATAATAAATTCAAACCTGAATCAGATTATGATCCTGGACACACCGATGCAGAGCTATTTATTCACAGCTGTTTGCTTGCACACATTTCTCAATGGTAAGTTATGATCTTTTTTTTTTTTTCCCCATTTACTTGAAATATTGTAGTTCAGGTGGGATGTGTTTATTGATCTGGATTGAGTAATATTATTAGGTATATTGTTTTTAGATATGATAACTTGTAGCAGTGTGGCGACTGAGCCATGTGCAAATCCCTGCTCTGAGTGCAGGATGGGAGAAGATGATCCACAGGGATATAATTACATTTGTAAATAACTAGCATTATAGCTATAATAGATTTATAACAGCTGGCTAGATTTTTAGCTTAGACAGCTTGTCAGGCAGGTAAAATCTCCCTCCTACTCGAAGCATGGAGAATGATAGCAATATAGCAAGCACCTTTAAGCTAGCTAAGGAAGCTGTATATTTCATATAACAAAATTACACTCGCATGCTGACTCACGTGAATCTTGGCAAAACCTGTGGTCATTTTTAATTGTATTATGATTGCACACATGTTGTAAGAATGACTCCTCTAACGTTGCTGTGAGATTGCATGAAAGGTTGAAAATAAATGCTTTTTAAAGGTTGCAATGACAATGTTTTGGCTCTGAAAGAAAATTACTTTTCAGTACGATGCAGGAATCTTGCTGGAAGGCTTTTTAGAGATTTAACATTGGTATGTCACCCGAAAGTTGAAAATTAAAGCTGGTTTGACATTGTGTCATTATTATTAGTATTTTGTCACAAGAAGGTTGAGAATAAAAGTGTCTAGATATAGAAAGAAAATGTTATGGCAATGTTGTGGGCTGAAATTGTCAAACTGTTTATACAAGTGCCAACGCTAATAGCAAGAAAAAAACACTGTAGATTTAGGACTGTTAAGTCACAGATGATGTGTATGGCAAGTGTGGGTTTTACTTCAAACTCAAACTCAAACTCCCTAATGCCTTGACCGTGAAGGCATACAAAAAAGTCATAAATCTGACATTAGTTACACATGTTACGCTTCTTAAATAGAACAGAGAGAGCTTCAAAGTAGAAAACAAGGGGACTAACCTGATATAGCATGATGGGTGTTGGCCATTTACATAATCTAAAATATGCAAAAACCAAGGTACAGTACAATCCTGGTACTAATATGGGAAAAACAACAACTAATACCTTAGTATTTGTACTTGCCTATTGTTCATTTTTAACATGCAAAATGCTGGAAAATGTCATAGCCTCTAAAGAGAAGGTTATACTGTTTTAACCATTTTTTTACTGGAGGAAAAAATAAGTGCTGCTAGATATGTTCAAAGTAATGACTTTCAACTTTATATACACATACAGGGTCAGTTATCCAGAAGGAAGAGAAAGGGGGAATTTTCTCCACCAGAGAAATACCACACCATTGAAAGTCCACAAACCCATGGACATTAATAAGGGGAAAATTGAAAGAGATCCGCAATATTTATCATGAAACTCTGTGCAAATATCCGGGGGATAAAGCACGGCATGTGTCTGTCTGTGGCCCTGCCCTCGGCCTCCACAGAGCCTCGTGAAGTTGGTGTGCACAATATAAACAAATGTGATGGGAGCAATACTACCACTGTAGTGTCCATCTGCTCTTCACATTATTTCAGGGCAGGGTCAGTCAAGAAAGAAAGCACCATTTTGGATTTTTGAGGGAATAAATATGAAATTTCATCTTGCGGCGAAGGCGGTGCTATTGTGGGAAATAGCCTTGTAACCAGGAGACTGCCGGTTCAAATCATAGGGAAAGTCACTGATGAACAACATGTTGCAGGTTCTCAACCAAAATTGCGTCAAATAAGAAAGTGTGCCTGCCAAGTAATTAAGCAATCTGAAATTATAACGTGGTGTTGAGATTTATAAACCAAGGCCTAGGGGTGAACCTTGAAGCACAGATATCTACTGGTCTGTGAGCTGTGGCCATATAGAGCATATTGGGGCGGAATGCTTTTGTGTAAAATACATTTCTGCAGCATGCGATTTACTGAATCATCAATTTACTCAATCAGCCTCAGAGACATTGAAGAACACGTATCGTATCGCGTTTCAGATGAGACAAGTGTGTGAACCCAATGGAGTTTGTTGACAGGCTTTAACATTTGTACTTACCATTGCACCACTGGATTAGTTGCATAAATTGGATGCCAAACATTCACAGTCAGTTAAGGAAGCTGATGCCAGTGGCAGTCTCCAGGATGGGGGTAAGACCAGAGCATAGGCCAAATCAGCAGGCAGACTGTTCAGTATGGGAGACCCCTCTCTGGGCAGTTTCATAAATATCCACGCTGAATTATGCAAATCTGTCGGTCCCAGCGACACGTAGTTAAAATGTCTCAGTACCAAACCAAGGTCTGAACTTCTGCTGCCTCCAGCGCTCATACAAAAATATTGATTAAAAATGCACCCAGTCCTTAATTTCAAGCCAACAATGGATCCGAATATGATGCCTGCTCTTTTGTTGATGCAAATTTATGCAGGAATAAGAGAGCGAAAGGATTATCAGAAAACCCAGTGTGTATCATTTGTGTCAATGCTCATGGCTGAGAATTGGTTGTTTTGATATGGGTATGACCGAGCACGGAAAAGATCAAATGTTGTCACAGTAGCTATGTCCCTTCATCAATGATAAACAAATGAAATACACGGACAGCAGATCAGCCACCTTCAGTTGACCAAACCTCAGCTTTAAAAGATGGGTTAGCTCTTTCTCAAGGGATAAACACAAAATTCCAGTATTTTCCCCTGCCAGTGTAACACCCCCAGTAACGTCACTGCTTTGTCTTCTTTGAGCACATTTCCAGCACCTTTCTCCTCCCAGGTCCCGATGTTCTCCTTGACAATTGTGAAGCAAATATCTCTGTATTTCAGCACAGAAATCCCTGCCGTCTGCCGCTGCTCAAAACAAAGGAATGGAGGATGTGGCAGCTCACGCTGCGGTTACCGTGCATCTCCGTGAACCGACCGTCAAGCTGCAGCCGCCACTGCGTGGGGGCGTTCTGTCTGCTCCGATCATCTGTTCTGTCCTTTATGAAGAAGAAAAAGGCACGGGATCCAGCTCACCCAGTCCCGGCAGCCCGTGTTACAGCCGCCTTTTCCCTGCCATCTCAGACCAGGTTCCTTATAATGGTGCCGAGTGCGGCTACTGCTCAGTTTGTAAACAGATCCGTGCTCATGTGACCCTCTCAGCCCTCCCCTCTCCGCTTCCCCCGGAGCTCCCTCTTCTCTCCCCCTCCAACCCCTCCAAGCTGTAAGCTATTAAGCAGCGACAGGAGGCGGGCAGACAGGCAGGCAGGCCAGGCTCAGTGGAATATGTGAGTGCTTGTGTGCTGCACTGTGGAGGGGTGGAGTGGAGGAGGGGAATCCAACCGAACAGGCAGAGAGAGAAAGAGAGAAACAGGGAAAGGTAGAGAGAAGATTGAGAGAAACATATAGATGAGACAGAGACAGGAGAGAATCCCCCATATACAAGACCAAAAAATTACATTCTTTAAGCTCAATTTTTCTTTAAGGCTCAAGCGATATCGAAAGAGATAGCCTTCTTTTGGGTTAATTGCCCTGGTTACTATCTCTTGAACTAGTAGACAGTAAATATATCCATGCACATTCTGTAATGTACAGGGCCCCCACACTGCCCAATTTTCCAGCCTTAGAAAACAACAGCTGTTGGCTTTATAGGAAATATGCTTCACAGGCTTCCCAGAGTTCAGTGGAGCTGACCTTGTGCATATCTCCTTACAGTGCAACATATAGACAGATAGTAGTTCCTTTACGTTGAATAAAAGCACTGAAAACAGAACTACAGAGATTTAAATCCAAAACCATTCTTTGCAGTATGTTTTTGTTTGATGCCTTTTATAGTGTAAACAACCATTATTTTTACCAATAAGAACGTGTTTTGAGCCTCAATTATTGTATAATTATGAATATCAAACAATATTCAACGAATCTATGTCTACAATCTGAAAAATGCACATCTAACATATCTTTATATTTATTACATTCACATCCATTCACATTGTTTGGGACTAAATGACCAGTTCTAATAATGCCAAATCCATAACAACAGGATATCCATTATTTTGATTTTAATTTTAATTTTAACTACAGTGTAGTATAATGGTTAAGGAACTGGCCTTGTAACCGAAAGGTTGCAGGTTCGATTCCTAGGTAGGACACTACCACTGTACCCCTGAGCAAGGTACCTAACCTGAATCGCTTCAGTATGTATCCAGCTGTATAAATGGATAATATGTAAGAAAAATAAATAAGTAAATGCTAAAAAGTTGTGTAAGTCGCTCTGGATAAGAGCGTCTGCTAAATACCTGTAATGTAATGTAATCAGAGCACAAAGCAGCTAGTGGACGCAACAGAATAAGTAAGTAATTTTCAATAAAATGCATGTCTTAATTAAACAATCTGATCTATCCACGAGATTAGAGGACTACAGAAGCCTGGGGTATACATGCCTAGCATTATATAATTTATTTAACTATAATTGAACTTATACTCCATACTACTAATAGCCTACTTGAGCTCCCAATTCATGTTTTTTGTGCTACGGGCTTGTCTTCCAGTGATAGGTAAAGGGGCATACCATACAATGACTATGTCTGCCTGTAAAGGGTTTGGAGAAGCAAAGGATTGCAGAAGATGATGTGGAACATGGATGTGGCTGTAGTCTTGGATGGGGGACTGCTTGGGGCTGGGGGTGACACAGGTGTGAAAAGTAACTTGGACAAATGTGGTAGCGGCATTTGCTTTCCAGTTAAATTAGGGCTATAGCACCTGACAATATGGCCAATGCAAATGGGTGAACCAGTAGTCACCTTTACCTGCACAGCGCTGACTGAGAACCAGTATTTCCAGTTCAGTGAGCTCAGTAGAACAGAGTGTACGTAAACAGTCTGGATCGAGCTGGGATCAAACCCACAGCCACTACTGCAGCATGAAACACTTTTGCAACAGGAGACGTAATTACCGCGTAGTGTACAGACCCCAGTACCAGGCATGGGGACTAATCAGGCTGGCGTCTCATCTCCTGAGGGTGAAGTCAAAATGCACATAGTAACAGACTCAGGTACACAAAGCCATGCTACCTATGAATGCTAACCATGCACATTCAGCATATAGCATGTAGAAAGAGTCTCCTTTCTGCCACCTGGCTATGCTAAGGGCAGAACATGAGATGGTCAATGACTGATTGAACCAGGCTTACAACCACCTTCGCCTTAAAGAAATTCAAAATACACACTGGTGAGAGCAATAGTTTGCGATGGAGAGAATTCAATAGCCACTGCTTTCACAGCATAGAAAAATAATCAAATAAGGACAAGGCTGGTTCAATTCACCCCAGAAAAGATTAATGAAAAATAAGTTATTTAATTACTGTGTGCAAGTTAGTGTACAAAAATATTAATGCATCCACTTGCACTCAAACCAAAAAGCACTTTATTATCATTGCAGTACAAGAAGATGTATCCAACAGCATACATTGTGAATTGACAATATGTAAACAGACAAGCACTCCTTCTAAAAGGAAACACTTTGGGAGTTACAGCAATTAGACTGGACTGTTGTGAGTCAAAGCATGAACTCTTAACCCATCAGGTAATAAAGAATATTTCTCATATGCTGCATATGATTCTTCAGTGCTAATTCCACTCTAACCGAGTTTTAATACTGCATAAAAATGTGCTCTATCAGCACAAATTGAGTTGATTATACACAAAGCATTTTGCTGTGTATGAACAATAACTTGTCATGATACTATATGTATTGCCAATGAGCTCAACTGGACAGGCCTATATATTTATTTTTACAGCAACCGCTGGATGACAATGCCACCTCATACTCTATGGTCTGTGGAATATATGGACAAAGCAGGCTTCAACCTCTCCACAGCATTCATAAGGGTAGGCATTACAGATGGATAACTTCATTAAGGCAGTCAGGTTTCAGCACAGAGCACATGAGTCTTGCTTCCTGATGGAGTGATCTTCCAGCCCCCACACTTTAAAACATCTCCTGATGAGATCAAACCCACAGGCCTTTCTTAGTGGGGGACAGTTGCATTGTTATACTGCTAAAATAAAGAAGAGTTTCACACTCAAGAGATAAACTTAAAAATAATACCTGGGGGGTATTCCACAAAGCAGGATTACAGAGTTCACTGGATAACTGCAATGAGTAAAACCCAGAACCCTCCCAAATCTAGAACATGGACTGAAGTAAACAGAGCTGTTCCAGATTTTACTCAGTGCAGTTCAGTTATCCAGCTAACTGATTTGTGGAATACAGAAAACACTGTAAAAATGGTGCTGCTTGCAGACCGAGGTAGTCAATGGCATTATTTAACATTGGACCAGTTTCGTAAAACCTGTAGCTATAAATGGATGCTACACTGCCTCGCCAAAAATAAAGTCGCACACTCTAATATTTCGTTGGACCGCCTTTAGCTTTGATTACGTCGTGGCATTGTTTCGGCAACGTGGCATTGTTTTATGCAACGTCACAACATTTATTTCTGTCCAGAGTTGCATTCATTTTTGGCTGAGATCTTGTATTGATGACGGGAGAGTCGAACCACTCCGTAAAGTCTTCTCCAGCACATCCCAAAGACTTTCAATGGGGTTAAGGTCAGGACTCTGGTGGCCAATTCATGTGTGAAAATGATTCCTCATGCTCCCTGAACCACTCTTTCACAATTTGAGCCTGATGAATCTTGGCATTGTCGTCCTGGAATATGCCCATTGATGGGATAACCTGGTCATTCAGTATATTCAGGTACTCAGCTGACTTCATTTTATTGCTGCATAACATTGCTGAGCCTAGACCTGACCAATTGAAGCAACCCCAGATCATAACACTGCCTCCAGAGGCTTGTACAGTGGGCACTATGCATGACGGGTGCAACAGCGACTTTTTTTTTGGCCAGGCAGTGTATTATTCAGGAGGATATTTGTGCGCATTTGTCAAGGGCAGATAAATAATGAACGTGTTAAATGTCCCTCAGTTAACAATAGAGCCATAGCCCTATGTAAATTATCTGCGTTGATGATGAGGATATTTGTGCGTGTCCACTGCCAGATTAAAACATAACAGAGACCATATTGCCTTTCCATAGAGCCAACGGTGAAAAATGAATTGATTGCATTGGATTCAAGAATGTTATCATTCATCTTTATTACCTCGTTCTCCCGTGAGGTTTTTACCTTCCAAGTTCCACCTATATGAGAGACGGAAGTTGTATTCAGCCTTGATAATAAGAATAAATGATTGCTATTCACTGTAGCGTCAGAAGGGACAGCAAGCTGCTTAAACGAAGGGAAAAACAGGGAAAGACGGGTGCGCATTGCTGAGAGAGAAAATGCAGAGAAGGCCTCATGCAAGTGTTTCCATCTCTTTGTCCCTGGCGTCTGTGTTGTTCGTTGCTGGGACGATGTTGCACCATTTGTTCAGTCGGCTGTAGAGGGGGGCGCCGTTGTTCTCTCTGTACAGGTAGACGCCTGTGATTTGGTTCCACAGGTAGCTTGGTATCAGGTTCTTGTTTTCCTGGTGCTCCTGCAGTTGTTCCTTCTCCTCTTTGTCCAAAGCCACGAAGCCAAAAAAGCTTTTCACGCTTTCAGCGGCCAGGATTTTGGCATGGACGTCGGCAGTGCGCTGGAACAGCTGGTGTTCGCTGGAGCGGAAATGGGACCAGTACGCCTCCTGCTGGTAGCCCAGGGGCGAGCAGCAGCGTTTCAGACACAGCAGTAAGAAAACCGTGACAGCGGTCACAGCCACCAAAAGCCAGCCGATGGACTGAAGAGACAAAGAAATGCAAATTTGTGAGTGTTTGACAAATGTTTGAACATGCAAAACTCTGGTGCACTCTGTTTCCACTCATATTTGTGAAACAGAATAGTGCTGCCCCAGTTTTAATCCATATACAGCATATATAGCCTATATGTACAAACCCCAATTCCAAAAAAGTTGTGACAGTATGTAAAATGCACATAAAAGCAGAAAGCAGTGATTTGTAAATTCTCTTTTACATATTTTTAATTGAAAACAGTAGAAAGAAAAGATATTTAATGTTTTACCTAATCAACCTTATTGATTTTTGTAAATATACACTAATTCTGAATTTGATGCCTGTGACACGTTCCAAAAAAGTTGGGACAGGGGCAAAAAAAAGACTGGGAAGTTCAAAAAAACACCTCTTTGGAATATTCCACAGGTAAGCAGGTGATGTTATCATGACTGGGTATAAAAGGATATCAAAAGACTCTTGATATCTTATTTTTAGGTACTCTTGCAAGCAATACTATAACCTCTCTGCATTTGAATGGATCGCTTTGGGAATTGGATGGTGGGACCAGATTAAGCTGTAAATTATGCAGGAATAGTATGGATCCCATGGTTGGCTAAATGGCTATAAATAAGTCATCAAGGGTCTGAGGTAACCAACAAGCTTCAAACCATCACTCTGTTGCCAGATATGCAGTAGATATGGATGGATCACTTTAAGGGTTGTTTCACCTGACTCATTTTCCTATTGAACTCTATATGGAAAAATAAGTCAGGAGAAACAAACCTTCAACCCTTTAATACTAATTTTCAGAGAAAATTTAATTAACCATACTATATTAATAATGACGGTGCAACCATTCAGGTGAGAGCTGAAGTGTCAGGAATGTGGCAAGGAGCATGAGCTGGCAAAATTATCAGCAAAATATCCTCAATTTCTCATCAGCTTCCTCAAAATGTAGCACAACCAAATGATAGACACATCTGCAGAGGCCATCTTGAAGAAAATTGCCCATAATCTAATGTTACAGCGAGCTCTAAAGGAGCTGTGGTGTGAACAACAAGTGGTCTGAGTTCATTTGCAACTGGTTCACTTTTTGGTTCACTTTAAAAGAACTGAGTTTGGTTCGTTTAAAAAGAACTTCATGTGAAAACACCCTTAGTGTTAGCAAATGCTGTTAGTGTCTTGGTGTTAACAAATACTGTTTGTGTGTTAGTGTTCCCAAATTATTTTAGTGTGTTCATGTTACTAACATTGTTTGTGTTGATGTGCTTTGGAAATGAGACACGGGATTGATCCAGAGAGACTCATTCCTGCTGGAGCAGCAGCTTTCCTGGCAACAGTTCTACACTTCAAACCTGATTTCAGGTCAGTCGCTATTTTCGTGCATTTGACCTTTAACGACAGGAAACACACTGCACACACATATTCTGGCCATGACAGTGATTGGATCCCGATATTTATGAGCATTGCATTGATTGGCTGTCGTATTAAACACATGGCGCTGCAGGGCCCTTTTTTTGGGCAGTTGTTCCCCATGCACCATATGGGCGTGGGTCTTAATCTGTGCCAGCGAGCGCATATGGTATGTGTTATGGAATAGTCAGTCACGACACAATTTGTCCTTTAAAATGAGCAGAAGTTAATCTCTGCCCTTCATTCTGTTCCTAAGGAGGATCACATTGGTGGAAGACAAAAGATGACCGGCATAAATCTCATTAAGTCCACATATAGAAGCCTCCATCTTGAACCCAACATTGAGCTATATTACCTGCCATTTGTAGTAAATACAGTATTTTCCACCATGATTTTCTCATGGATGGGGAGTGATTATTTGTGCCATGAAAATCTTTTGTTCCGTTCAAGCAAGTTTAGTTCTCCAATCTTCCAAATTTTGTTTCCTCAATTAGGCCATTTGGTTGTCAATAAGGGAACAAGGGAAATTTATTTCTTTTTTGTGCTTCATGAAGAGCAAAAGTAGGTCAATTTGTACCAACAGTTTTTTTTCTTCCTCTCAAACTAAATCCTAATATCCCCATGTTAAATTAGGAAGCACCTCTTTGTTTATAAACTGACACAATTCTCTTATGTGTGGGAATTACTTGTGTGGAACATTTATACTCTATTTTCATTTTGATTGAATCTGAAAATAAAGAACACAATGAGAGACTTGGGGCCTGATTTACTAAGGGCTTTAGAATGTGCAAACCCTTTTAGCACACGCAAAACCAATAGCATGACCAATCATTGTATTTGTTTTACACTAATCATTGGTTGTGTTATTAGTTTTGTGTGTATGTTGATGATGATGGTGGTGCCTTGCATTTATATAGGTTCTCAGACTTAAAGTGCTTTATAGTGATGAGGGGAAAACTCGTCTCAACCGCTACCTTGCAGATGCCCAGCCTTTGAGTTACTGGGCCATTTGTTAAATTCAGAGTTCTCAAAGTTCAGTCCTGGAGGGCCACAGCACCTGCAGGTTTTTGTGTTTTCCTTTCCGATCAGCAGCCAATTTAGGTCTGGAAGACGAGGTGTGTGGACTCTTTAGCCAATCAGTGAACTAAAAGAATCACTTAAGTATTGAAGCGCACCACAAACCTGCAGGCATACAGGACTGGAGTGTGACACCCCTGATGTATCTGATGTAATTACAATGGTACACTGCCACTCTGTCTTACTACAGTCCTTCATCTGCATACATGGTGGCCAAAGGAAGAAATAAAAGGTACCTGAGACTCGTACTTCAGACGGCGTTCAATCTCCGGCCAGAAAATCAGCACTTCCATTGGGACGGCCTTGCAGGGCAAGCCGGACATTACATGGGGTCCATGACCTGCGGGGAAGTTCTCCAGACTGGAGGGGTCCACATATTCACAGAGGGCACAAACGTAGGCCTCTCCCCGGAGGAGAGAAAGTACTGACCATGTAACGGGAGCCACAGTGGCCCGTCCCACAACAGAGCCCAGCAAGGCAAAGGACGCCGCCACCGACAGCTTCTTGCAGGCCCTGATCCGAAACTCAGACACCAGGCTCCAGGTGTTCCTGTTGAGTATGATGCCGATGAGGAAGAGGACCAGAGCCGGGACACCGATGGCGGCCAGGCCATAGCGGAAGTTCCGCCCAGAGGAGCAGGGGCAGTCGAAGGCGAAGACGTTGTACGCCGTCTGGCTAGCCACGGTGCCGACTGCGATCAGCCCGTTGAAGAGGACCACGTCCTTGCTCTTGAAAAAGAGGGCCACAAACTTAAAGTTTTCACTGATGAGGGCAGCCATTATTGCTTTACCGTCTTCTTGCGTTCTCACAACGTTGAGTCAGTGTTACAAAAATGTGGCTTTGCGTCTTTGGAAAGATTGCTGGAAAATCAGACTTAAGAAAGTAGAAAAGGTAAACTTAGTGTGGATGATCTTCTGTGCCAATGCAATGTGTACAATTTTTTTCAACTGTGCATGAGGATCAACTTTCAAGAATAAATATTCACTGTGTATAATGAAAACCTCTTTCAATGTCTGAGTCCTTCAGAATGCTGTTGAGAACATACCTTTTTTGCATTAACCACTGTACTGTGGTCTTTTTTTGCATAGTAAAACACAATTCTTTTTTGTTCATGTAATAGATACAGAAAGAATTAAGCCCGTTAAGGGTTGCTTGAAGTTGGATGTCTGAGTCTCAGATTATGTTTTGATCCCAGAATGTCTGTGGAAAATGAAGTCATGCAAACTTACGTTCTGGAGCTCCAGTGCCACGCATGTGTTCCATTTTTGTTTCACCACGGCTCTAAAGAAGTATCAGTCTACATAAATCAAACTTTATAAAATGTTCAGGCGTATTTGGAACATCTAAAACTTAGTGCCTGAGTTTGAGGGAAGTTCCTGTGGCTGGCAGCTGAAAAACAT
The DNA here is from genome assembly GCA_029718625.1 of Synaphobranchus kaupii. Taxonomy (NCBI): domain Eukaryota; kingdom Metazoa; phylum Chordata; class Actinopteri; order Anguilliformes; family Synaphobranchidae; genus Synaphobranchus; species Synaphobranchus kaupii. Next base: position 62,529,120 of record CM056380.1, read on the forward strand.
CCCTCTTTGCAAGACGTTTCTGAGCGGACTATGATTCATCGGCAGGAACTGCCTCTTTGCTTCCTCCAGCAGGGGGGAAAAATACTTTTTTTAACTGCTGCCATGTGGGAGAGGTCATGTTACAACATGGCAGCTTCTGAGCTTCAACTGAGCAGCACAAAAGGATTCTTTCATCATTACGTTATGATCATTCTGCGAGTCATCTCCCATGCTTTCATCTTTTAGATTTTATCAAATACTATGAAATCGCTCATCTAAGAGATCTCTTCATCAGAGTGCTTTGGTGCACATCGGCAAAAGAAACAGAAGCAAAAATCTCAGCAATGGAGGAACAGTGATTTCACATACATACCTCAGCCCATGGAATGCAGGAAGTAAATATTAAATATAGCTAAACATTTTAAATCTGTAGGCACTCAATTTTATATTTACAAAACATATTTGACTTAGTAAATGTGCGCTACCTTTAAAATCCTTATAACATATAAAAAATATAATACAATTTGTTTATTTAATTTCTTTTTTAAATGTATTTTGTTTATTTTAATTTATTTTGAAACATCCTCTGGACAATCTCATTCTCATGTTGAAGAATTTCTACTATGTCAAGGGAAGGTAGTTTTTTTTGTTTTGGAACAAAATCATAATACAGTATATAGTGACATTTTTTCCAAAGCATTTGTTTTTAAAACAATTAGAATGTGAATCTAAATCAGGGTGTTATTTGGAAAGAATATCTGTATGTATAATTGGGAATAAATGCTATAAAGTCAGTTCTGTTGTACACTTAACATACAAGCTGCTTTGGAGTTACAAAGTAAATTTTCCTGCTTTGAACCCCCAAACACACCATATCAGTCATTGTAAACATGGTTGATCATCATAAACTGTAAATAGCTAAAATAACCTTCTTTGTGCATGAAAACTGTCGGGCCGATTAAAAGCATGCACTAAAACTTCAATAATAATCTTTTTAAATCCTAAAGAAATAAAAAAGCGCATTATCTCTTCAAGGTATGTATACGTGAAAATGCATTTTCTCAAATAATTGTCCCTTTTTTGGAAAATAATTTCAGTACCATAACCCCACTGATCCTATTTAATTGTGAAGCTCATGCAAGAGAATGATTTATTCGCATTCTTTGTGGAAGTCCTTTGTTCATCCTTTTGAATAATTCAATTAGAAAACACTCACACACACACACACACACACACACACACACACACACACACACACACACACACACACACACACACACACACACACACACACACACACACACACACACACACACACACACACACACACACAGGATGTTGTTTATGAGGCCCATGCAGACACATACATATTAAGCAGATACAGTTTACTCCTGATACCATGGGGGATTATTTGAGTCTGTGATATGTTAAACAATGTTAAATATGAAAAGACATCAGAAATCTTTAAAAACAGAGGTGACCTTCTTTACTCCGTCATGCAAATTCCACTGGTTTTGAGTTCCATATTTAGTATTTATGTATACATATTATTTCATAAATACATATGTGCAAACCAGACAGGTACTCAATTTAGTGGGAATGTCATCGGCTTTGATTTTGGCCATTGACCTGTTCTGGGTCATGATTCATGTACGGCACAGTGCAGTGGATAGTGCACTGTTGCCTCACAGCAAGAAGGTCCCAGGTCCTTTCTGTGTGGAGCAGAAAAGGATTCTTTCATCATTTCATTATGATCATTCTGGGAGTCATCTCCTATGCTTTCATCTTTTTGATTTGATCAAATACCATGAAATCGCTCATCTAAGAGATCTCTTCATCAGAGTGCTTTGGTGCACATCGGCAAAAGAAACAGAAGCAAAAATCTCAGCAATGGAGGAACAATGATTTCACATACATACCTCAGCCCATGGAATGCAGGAAGTAAATATTAAATATAGCTATGAAAGAGTGCAGGGAATTACCAAACTGAGACTTCTTTCCTGGTCGAGCTAGCTGCGTTCTTTATTTATAAACCTCATTCAACCCAAAGAACACGTCATAGAAGTTACCGTCTATGATATAGCCGCGTTAAGGTAGCCGCCACATCCGTCCCCCCAGAACTCATCAGAACTGACAACGCCAGACGAGGGGGAGGCCGAACCGCCCGACCGAAACGAGTCCGCAAGGCCGGAGCGGGGGCCGGAGTGGACACAGGGGGACCACAAGAAGGTAGGGGGTGGCGCAACAGACGGAGGGCGACCCCGCCGTGGGGGCTGAGCTAACTTAACAGGCTGGTCCAGATCCAGTTGGGCTGGTTTGAGGCGGTCCAGGGAAACGTAGTCCGGCTTACCACCGATGTCCACTAAGAAAGTCTTGTCCCCGGCCTCCAAGACGCGAAACGGGCCATCATAGGGAGGGTAAAGCGGCCCCCGATGCGCGTCGTGGCGGATGAAAACATACTCCGCCACCTTCAGGTCGGAAGGGACATGGGACTGCGGAAGACCGTGCTGTGATGTAGGCACTGGTGCAAACGCCCTGGCGCTGTCCAGGAGGGCGGTTCGCTGTTGTGATGCGGACCAAGGGCTTGTGGCCTTAGGAATGAAATCACCCGGCACTCGCAGAGGCTGACCATATGCCAGCTCAGCAGATGAGCACTGTAGGTCCTCCTTAGGGGCAGTCCTAAGCCCCAGCATGACCCAAGGAAGTCTGACGACCCAACTGTCATCCTGGAGGCTGGCCCGGAGGGCGGCCTTCATTGAGCGGTGAAACCGCTCGCACAAGCCATTAGCCTGGGGGTGATAAGCGGTGGTACGGTGGAGCTTCACTCCCAGGCCCTGGGCGATCGCATTCCAAAGCTCTGACATGAACTGGGGACCTCTGTCCGAGGAGATATCAGACGGTACGCCGAACCGGGCGACCCAAGTGGCAATAAATGCACACTGTTGATGCCAACGGAACGGCCTCCGGCCACCGCGTGGTCCTGTCAATCATTGTAAGAAGGTAGGCAAAACCATGGGAGGGTGGCAGGGGCCCCACCAGGTCCACGTGCACGTGGTCAAAACGCCTCTCAGGAACCGAGAAAGGCGCCAACGGGGCCTTTACATGACGATGTACCTTAGAGCATTGGCATACAATGCAGGTGTTGGCCCAGTTGCGGATGTCTTTCTTGAGGCCGTGCCAAACGAACCTAGCCGACACCATCTTCTGTGACGACTTCTTGCCCGGATGGGAAAGACCATGAATGGCCTCAAAAACCCGTCGTCTCCACTCGCTGGGCACAACCGGCCGTGGTTGCATCGTGGAAACATCACAAAGTAGGGTGTTGCCGGCATCGTCGAAAGCAATGTCCTGCAGCTGAAGCCCTGTGCCAGCACTCCTACAGACCTGTACACCTGGGTCCGAGGCTTGATCGACTGCCATGCGGGCGTAGTCAATTCCAAGGTGGACGGCGCCGACGACGGCCCGGGAGAGGCAGTCGGCTATGCGGTTGTCTTTGCCCACAACATGCCGGATGTCCGTAGTGAACTCGGAGATGAAAGAGAGCTGGTGCTGCTGACGGGCAGACCACGGTTCCGACACCTTAGCCATGGCAAATGATAATGGTTTGTGGTCAACAAACGCTGTGAATGGCCGGGCTTCTAGCAGAAAACGGAAGTGACGTATGGCCAGGTACAGGCCAAGGAGTTCACGGTCGAAAGTGCTGTACTTCCTCTCGTTGGGACGCAGTTAGCAGCTGAAAAAGGTGAGAGGCTGCCAGGCTCTATTAATGCACTGCTCAAACTCGGCACAGATGGCGTAATCCGAAGCGTCCATGGTAAGGGCGATCGTCGCCCCTGGTATAGGGTGTGCCAGCATGACTGCGTTGGCCAGAGCCCCTTTTGTGGCAGAGAAAGCGCTGTCCATCTCCTTAGACCAATCGATAGCCTTCTTGGGGGAAAAGGGGCTGCATGAGAAAAGGGGCTGCATGAGCTGGGCTGCATGGGGAATAAAACGATGGTAAAAGTTCACCATGCCCAGGAACTCCTGCAGGGCCTTCGCGGAGAGGGGGCGGGGAAAACTGTTCACAGCCTCCACCTTCGACGGCAGTGGCACCGCACCGTCCTTGGTAATGCGGTGCCCGAGGAAGTCAATGGCAGCCAGTCCGAACTGACACTTGACTGGATTAATAATAAGGTCGTGCTGGCTGAGCCGCTCAAAGAGGGTTCGAAGGTGAGACACGTGTTCCGCCATGGAGGCACTGGCGACGAGAATATCGTCCAGATAGACAAAAAGGAACATTAGATCCCGCAGCACCATGTCCATCAGGCGCTGGAAAGCCTGCGCTGCGTTTTTCAGGCCGAATGGCATCCGCAGGAATTCCCAAAGGCCAAATGGCATGATCACTGCCATCTTCTGGATGTCCTGCGGCTGTACAGGAACCTGGTGGTATCCGCGCACAAGGTCCACCTTGGAAAAGACGACTTTTCCGGCCAGGCGGGTGAAAAAATCCTGAATGTGAGGAATCGGGTATCGGTCGGGGATCGTGGCGTCATTAAGGCGCCTATAATCCCCACAGGGGCGCCACCCGTCGCCGGCCTTCAGCACGATGTGGAGGGGCGAGGACCAGGGGCTGTTTGACCGGCGAATAATGCCGAGGCGCTCCATGGTGTGGAACTCCGCCTGGGCAACAGCAAGTTTCCCGGGGTCGAGGCGTCGAGCGCGGGCATGGACAGGCGGATGTCGGGATGTCGGCGGAAAAAAACTTGTCAGCTTCTCTAGCCAGAGCTCGGAAATCTTTAAGGGGCGTGTTAGCCAGGGCAGATCGTACTGCTGTAGGAAGTTGTTGCATGAACAGCTCCGTGAACAGGAAACACGGTTTATGATTTCCCAGGAGAGTCAACATATAATCCATCAACTCCGATGGCTTGGAATCACCCAGGCCAGGCAGAGAGAGCAGCTGACGAGCGAGTTGAGTTTGCATGTTCTCCCCGTGTCCGCATGGGTTTTCTCCAGGTACTCCAGTTTCTTCCCGCAATCCAAAAACATGCAGGTTAGACTAATTGCTGTAAAAGAGCATGTGTCAACCTAAATAAAGGTAAATAATAATAAATGAATATGTAAAATCTGGAAGTGACATTGATTGAAGGTGTGATTTGAAGAGGTCAACCTTTTGAAATTTGTGTTTATCTTTCATTTACAACAATTTAATTTAATTTAATCTGATGTTTCAGTGGGCTTGTACATTATTTGATGAATAATCTAATCAGTTTTCTTTAGGTAGTAAACATTATGGAAAAAAAAATTCTAACTCTAAAATTGACTTTACAGTGTATGGATGGGCTTTCATGTTCTGGTATCATACTTGGACCGTGCCTATGCTGACTGTGGCTGGCAGCCCCACAGTAACTGGTGGTAGCATTAGCCAGGGAAGGAAGAAGTCAGTCGGCTGGGATGACCATCTCACCTAATTTCTCCGATTTGTTGAAAAATTAGCTCCTCAAGCTGAGGAGACCACGTGCTTATATATGTTCTTTAACAATGCATCTATGAATTAATATCATCGGGCAATCCAAATTGGGAGAATACATTAATATTACATCTTAGGCATTTAGCAGCCATTATCAAGAGAAAATTTAATAGCTTATATTCTTTTTTCATAAAATGTGAATCCAATTATAGAGCTGGATTATAGAGCTATTTACTGAAGCAATTCAGGTTACATTCATTGCTCAAATGTACAACAGCAGCACCCCAACTGGGTATCAAACCTACAACCTTGGAGCTGCAAGTCCAGTTCCAATATGCTATACTGCCACAGGAAGTGAAAAGAGAAAAAGCAATGAAAAACTGACCTTCAGGTAGAAAGTCAAAGCATAAAATCTGGGAAGGTAAAAAAGTAAAACTTTTATTAAACTCCAAAACTACAGGGATGGTACTCCACATTTGAACTACAGTTTAAAGACAATATGAAACAGTGAGTCAGGTAATTCAACAAGCTACTTGCTCATCGTTTGACCCAGATATTTTTCCAGTATGAGAGTATCACCCAGGAAGTGACCCCATCGCTATGGAGAATTCAAATTCTCTCTGAGGCTGTGGCTTTTTGCTCCTTGCATGCTACTGAACCAAAACATGCAGAAGCATTGTTGTAGTTATACTGCATTCTATTGAGCTCTTTCTTTTATTAGGCGTGGGCTAAAGGCATAGCCCAACCTTCACAATGAGCTAGATAAAGGCTGAATGCAAATACACAATGCACAGGGCAACTCCCAGAAAGACAGCCTGATTGAAAGTTCTATTGATTTTTTTATGGAATGGACAGCATCACTAGCATGAAAAGAGTTTGACTGAGAGCTAACAACAGGGTGGGCAGACAAACAACCTAGCAGTGACCATGCAGTGACTGCATGGCAGTTACAGGTAAATCAGGTGAACAGCAAAACAGTGACAGGTAAGACAGGTGAACAGCATGACATTGACCAGTAAGACAGGTAAACATAATCGCAGTTACAAGTAAGACAGGTGAACAGCATGGCATTGACCAGTAAGACAGGTAAACATCATCGCAGTTACAGGTAAGACAGGTGAACAGCATGGCAGTGACCAGTAAGACAGGTGAACAGCATGGCAGTGGCAGGTTTAAGACAGATGAACAGCACAGCAGTTACAGGTACGACAGGTGAACAGCATGGCAGTGACCGGTAAGACAGGTAAACATCATGGCAGTTACAGGTAAGACAGTTGAACAGCATGACAGTGGCAGGTTTAAGACAGATGAACAGCACAGCAGTGACCAGTAAGACAGGTGAACAGCATGGCAGTTACCGGTAAGACAGATGAACAGCATGGCAGTGACAGGTTTAAGACAGATGAACAGCACAGCAGTTACAGGTAAGACAGGTAAACAGCATGGCAAAGGCAGGTAAGACAGGTAAACAACATGGCAAAGGCAGGTAAGACAGGTGAACAGCATGGTAAAGGCAGGTAAGACAGGTGAACAGCATGGCAAAGGCAGGTAAGACAGGTGAACAGCATGGCAAAGGCAGGTAAGACAGGTGAACAGCATGGCAAAGGCAGGTAAGACAGGTGAACAGCATGGTAAAGGCAGGTAAGACAGGTGAACAGCATGGAAAAGGCAGGTAAGACAGGTGAACAGCATGGTAAAGGCAGGTAAGACAGGTGAACAGCATGGTAAAGGCAGGTAAGACAGGTAAACAGCATGGTAAAGGCAGGTAAGACAGGTGAACAGCATGGTAAAGGCAGGTAAGACAGGTGAACAGCATGGCAAAGGCAGGTAAGACAGGTGAACAGCATGGTAAAGGCAGGTAAGACAGGTGAACAGCATAACATGTGTTGGCATAAGAAAGAACAGCACTCACACAGTATTTACGCTTCCAGAACAAACACAGGTTTAATTTTGAGAACAAAGCTTCAGTGGCTCTCGTCGAGACAGCCGGAAAAGTGCACCACATGCAGCCTCCTCGCAGAACTGTTGAAAAGCATGATGGGATTGGACTCACATCACCAACAAAAATAGTATTCCTTTAGCCAGAGGTGCTAACCACTCATTTGTTTACCTTCTCATAGTGGAGCAACCATAGACAAAGTCAACAAATCCTCACTCTCTTTCACCAGTAATCCTCTCAATTGTACTTCATGAAAAAGGGGAACCTCAGCAGCTAATAGAGAGTAAGGTTTGTCACCAGCCTTCAAACACTAATTATTGTATGTTGGAAATTCTACTGTATTAGTCAATGTTTCATGTGATACATACAACTGAAATTCTGAGGATGAAAATGCAAATTATTGCATTATTTGTAGTCTGTGATTTGATTACTGGTGTTTTTTTTATTCACTTCTTAATTCAATCCATTGTTTTTAGAAGAGAACCGATGTACATGTACAAGCACATTTACATATGTTCAAGAAGCATGGATAACAAAATCGAAAACCAGTGAATAAAACTGCCTGTTTTGCATTCCCACGGTTCATCACATTTCCAGGATTCAAATGTGGCAGATTCAAGAAAGCTGTCTCAGATTTGATTAATTAAGCACTGTTTTCTAAAAGAATTGAGTTAGACAGAGAATACTACTATCGACTGGCAAAGCAACCACAGCCCCCTATACTTGCAATACTCCCCTTTCACACAGCATGTTACTACTAAAGTAAGTGGAATGCAAGCAGCTTTATTAGCATTGTAGAATGTTGCTTTGAACAAGGTCCTTCAGTCCCATAAGTATGCTTCTCTCATACTGAAAACTTGGAACCAAGCTGGTGTTTTACAAATGTAGGGCAACACAACACATCACAACATAATATGAGGTAAAGTAGTCTCTTAGTTTTACAAATGCCACCAAAAACTTTGGCGGACTATATGAGACTCACTAAAGTCTACATGGCTCAATATTTCCATGAGGTTAAGCGCAAATCTACATTATTGTGAGTTTTTTTTAACATGGTCCTCTCAGCCTTCGAAGCCAACAACTTTACGTTTTTTCTGCAACAATACATAGACAGCATTACAAAAATTAAAATGTCCTGCCTGCCCAACTGACAGAGACATAGGCCCTTTCCCCAAGGTTGACTACATCCTTTCAACTTGAAAAGTTCAGACCTTACTGTAGTAGGCCACCCATTCTTTCTTTGGTGGGACCTGTGTGTGGCAGCCATTCGGTAATCCGTTCATTTTCTCCGGAGCATCACCGTTATGCAGTTGGTCATTTCTAAGGTTGAGAGAGGGCTTGCAGGTGTGCCAGTTCCACAGAACTTTGTTCATGTCTTCTTGGGCCCGGATACCAAAGAGCTTCTCTTCCTCTCCCTTATGATCATCCTCGTGGCTGTCATCTGCCTTCTTGCTGGACCGTTGGTTGTGGAAACTCTGTATCTCTCCACTAATGCTCTCGAAGTACTGCTGGATACATATTTTGGCGAAGCTTTTAGCATGCTCCGTGCAGGTCTCGTCGAACATCTTGCGCTCTATGTCAATGTAGTGGGACCAGTATTTGGTCTTCAGGAAAGCGGCTTGTGTGAAGCACGGTCGGATTGCTCTCACCATGAAGGCCACTGTGGTCATTAACAGCAGAAAGAGCCAGCCGAAAGCCTGCAAGATTTCATCCAGTTACATTCCCAAGCTGAAGCTAAGTGCCTATCATACACATTTCTGACCTGAGACTAGTTTAAAATATCCTGTCCTGTACATATGGGTGCCAAAGCACAGAATAGTTTCAACCATGAAAAGCCACTTCATGTGAAGTTTGCTGGAGAATTCAACAAGATTAAATTGGAGGGTGTGTAGCACTCACCGCATAGCTTTTTAAGAGACAGTGCATTTACATTAGGCTATACATTTGTTGACCAATTGTCTTAAATCAATGCAATGTGGGTGGTCAGAACAGATCAAAAGGAAATGCGTGTCTTAAGTAGGCTAGCTAACTTGCACTTGTTCATATTCTCTTAAACATTTAAGAGAAATGTTGTTCTTATTCCTTACCTGGGATATACAGCGTAGATATCGGGTAGCTGCTTCTCTTGATATAACTTGGTGGCCATCAAATATATCCTTGCAGGGAATTTTGGCCAATAATTTGACCAGCTCACCTTCAGATAGGTTGTGACGGCTTCCGTTTCCGAACTGATACAAGTCCAGTTGGACGCTAAACGCACAAAGAAAACTCTTTCCATCCATTAGCGTCACTGAGATCCAGACAGCTGGTGCAATTAAAGAACGTTGCGCAATGGAGCAGAACATGTATCGCAAGACAGTTGGGTCTTTCCTCCGCTTCCCCGTGGGTCTTTGCCATTCCTCCGCCAGCATTGACACATTATTATTCAATACAAATCCAAGTAAGAAGAACCAAAACGGAGGAATGATTAAAATACCTATCCCGTAAGCATAATTATACTCCGGTAAACAGGGACAGTTAAATTCAAAAGCGGCGTATAATTGTGCACTGGCTAGTGCCATAATCCCACAAATTCCGTTCATAAAAGATTCTTGATTGGATTGCAAAAACTGGAACATCATGCGGAATTTATCCATTTTGGAGACCTTATGCGTCTAGTCTTAATAAAGAAAAATTTAACGTTTAAAGGATAAATAACTTGAGAGCAATGTGGTGAAACTGTGTGGACACAAAACTAAATTTGGGTGATATAAAACAAGTATCCCTCAAAACGAAATTTAAATAGCCTACTTTCTAACATCAATCGAATGCACGTGTAACGGCATAAATTAGGATGTCTAGAAACAACCAATTAGCCTATATGTTATATTGTTCCAAAAATATGAAACAAAAGAAAACTTTTACAGAAAACATTCCTACTCACACCTGTCCTCGTCCCGAGGTGTAGATAACTAATCGGTATAAACTCAGTTAGCCTACGTGTGGGAAAAGTCCTCAGGTTATTCTGATGTTAATAGTCTTTAGTTCATACTGGACACATTGCCGTCACCTACCCCTCCCCGCACACTTGGATCCGACGCCCCGCCTTTGGAAAACACCTGCTGTGGTCTCATCTATTTTATTAAGAGCATTATGGATATTGGCGGTTAAGAAGGGAAAACTGTTTTTTTTTTACAGGAATACGCAGTGATCTGTCCATGGATTACTAGATCCACTTAAAAAGGATTCTTTAAACTAATTATCTGTAATATAGGCTAACAAAGAAATATAACAAAAGGTTCATTTTCCCCAGACTGTGAGAGTTTTGTAGGCTACTAGATCATTTTTCTTTGCCATTATTTCTGTATTGCGAATCGTGGCTTTACAGTCAGGAGGTTTATGACCTATATAATTTCAACATTAACAACTGCAGCAGCAAATCAGTAAATAGCTTCTTTTTTTTTAAATCTAAGAACTTGAACACAGCATTCAGTGTTAATTAACCCTCATATTTCATAACGCCTTTTATGTTTCAAAGTTTAAACTGACACAAAACTATTGTAATGGAAAACATTTTGACACTTTAAATGGAAGCTTGTGAAGTGTAAAACCTGTGTTGGAAAGTTCCAGCAGAATCACTCACAAAATCTCTGAGGTAAAAAAAAGGTTGTATATTTACTTAGACTATTTTATACAGCTCGCGGCTACCTCACAAATTACCCCACACAACACCTTTGTATACAACGTTGTTAGAGGACTTTTGAAAACATAGCATTGTGTCTATTTACTATTTAATCCCAAAAAGAAGAAAAGTCATAGAGTCAAAATGAAAAAAATAAGGTTAACTGTTTTTTAAGAGACGCCAAACACTGCATCCGGTCAAATTGACCCCGAAGATAATGTGAGGATTAGGCTCGAAGAGAGTTCACATGAGTAGCCTAGAAATTGGATAAAATGTGTTGATTCAAAACTGAATATTTTAGTGTGCAGACTGTGCACCTTCAATAAAACCGACGCTATGTTTGCGATTGAACGCAAAGGGACAAACACCTCCGTCACTGCAAGTAAGAAAAGGACACTTGTGACAGATGCATTTGAACTCTTATTATTATTATTAATATTATGCAGACATTGTCACTGTAAAGACTTGACATGATGAAACTGTTAAAGATGACACATATTAGGACCCATCATGTGAAGTATACACCAGCGGGGAAAACACAGCACAAAAGAAAAAGATAAGAACCCACCGTTCACCCTGATTATGAAGGTTCACCCTTTTGTCTAGAACCAAGCCCACGTTGGTTGAGCTGCGCGTCTTTCCGGGACCGTGCGCAGCACTATCAGTCTTGTGTCACGGTAAAGTATAAGAATGTGAAGATACATGTCCGCCGAGTTTTTTTTTAAAGCTGTTTTTACAGAGCACATTGAAGAGAACCTGAATATTGACCGCTGATTGTCAAAGGATCTTCTTTAAGGGTGCATTCTTGGCCTGTCTTGTTTGTCATGCTGATGTTTGCACAGTCATTGTACAAAGTAAAAACACAATGTCTGAAAGCCAGCAATCCGTGTCCAAAGTGAAATCACTGATGCACTTCAAAAAAGGACTATCAGCCTGCGAGATATGTGAATAATGTATTCTGCCCAAAGGGAAACTGTATTGTTCTTTAACTGTAAATTATTTCTATATAAGTAAGCATGAAAACATGAATTTATATATTCTTAGTGCATGGTTAAGTTGGTGAAAATACACTGTTGTAAAAGCCATATATTTTATTATTAAAGAAATGGTTCAAGAGAAAAAAAATCAGCTCTGTAACCTGCCTTGCCCACATAGATAAGTAAGACATGCAAAATAAGTTTAAACAAAATCCCAGCACATTCAAATGATCTCAGGTCAAAATCAAATGCTTGCTGATGAATACAGAGAATAACATGTCCCTGGTCTTAGTACGTTCCAGAGGTTATACATCACTCTATGCACAGATCAGTTAAGTATATTTGAGCACACATACATACAACATCAATTTTAATGTTGACATTTTCAAAGCTTTTAATGAGAGACGAACATTTATTAGCTCTTTTGCAGTAAACAGGACTAAAGCTCAATTCGTAAAAAATAATTAGGTTTAACAAAACAAACAAAGTTTCTATAGCATCCGCACAGTAAAATGTCCAGTGCTAATTCAACTCTAGCAGTGTTCATTCAACTCTAGCAGTGTACACATGAGCCTGCTCTGGCCAGATTAGGCTCATATGTACACTGCTAGAATTGAATTAACACTGGACATTTTACCGTGTGGTATTAATGAAATTGTTGACGTGGCTTTACTGCTGAAAGGGGCACAAGCCATTTTTATTTTTATTTTCTGGATCAAGGCAGATGGTTGTGTGTGTGTTCTCTCGATCGATCCTACACATCGGAGTACAAGGCCTTTCCTTGTCTGTCCTCCCAAGTGATGCACACTTTGGGCTGGTACGCGATCTTTGTCACGTCCAGCTCCGGCTTGCAGGTGTACCAGCTGTTGAGAATGTGGTCCACCTGGTCGTGCCTGGTGATGCCATGCAGTCGCTCGTGCTGATCTTTCTCTTCCTCCTCTTCGTCCTTGGTCCTGATGGGTGGCCGCGGCAGCCTCAGCCACACGTCCTCCCCCATGCCCTCGAAGAACTGCACCACGCACTTGCGGGCGAAGACGCGGGCGTGCAGGATGCAGGTCTCGTCGAAGAGCTTCTGCTCGATGTCCAGGTAGTTGCTCCAGTAGCGCGTCTGCAGGAAGGTGGCTTGGTTGAAGCAGGGCTTGATCATGCGCCCCACTGCTCCCAGGAGAATGAGGAAGAGGAGGACAGACCAGCCAATGGCCTGCAGGGGGCAGGAAAGGAAACCACAGTCAACATGATTATGAATCCATTGCCGTGATGCCCAATCATGCATCATGGAGGGCAGAGAGTATGTAGGTTTTCATTCCAACTAATCCCTTCATCTGCTGGCTCCACTAATTAGTTCCATCCTCTCGGCTTGAAGGGGTGTTAATTAGTGAAATGTACTGATTGGTTGGAATGAAAACCTGCATACTCTCGGCCCTCCATGACACACGATTGGGCAACACTGATCTATCGTACTGTATATACCCATTGTATATAATGATTTGCCATTTGTCTACTCACCCTCATACATTCAGCCAAAAAACATAAACCAACATTTAAAGTTCCACCTAAGAACAGTTTGTATAGCGAGGTGCTATCAGTGGCTCATTTGTTTGAACCAATCATGTTTTTGTTCTCTGGAGAGTCAACATTTCTGATTTGTCCAGAAAAGTCTGTGATTGACAGCTCATTGTAACTCCGCAGGTAGGGTTCATTAAACCTCACCACCCCATCACCGGTTTGTACCACTGTACAAGCAACACCACAGGTTTGTGTAGGAGAAACCGCAACGCTTTCCTTTTTCTCCAAACGTATGGTAGATGCACTGATGTGGATGTCCATATGTCAGGAACATAAAATATGGGCCTAAGAGAGGCCGGCCTCACCTGTGAGTAGCAGCGCACATAGCGGGAGACAGCTTTGCGGAAGGTGTTATTTCTGAAGATGATGTCCTCTTTGCAGGGCACTTTGGCCATTATTCTGACCATGTCCAGTCCGGTGTTGTTGGGTATGCCCGTAAAATGCTTGGGGTCCACGCTCATGCTGAAAGCGCAGATGAAGCACTTCCCGTCCAGAAGAGTCACCAGGATCCATACCAGAGGGGCAAGCAGGGATCTCTGCATCATGGCGGAAAACAAATACCTGCGAGAGCAATGCAAATATAGCCACCGCCGGCATTTTTAATGCAGAGCTTAACATCCGACATTCGCACTAAAATGCTTCAATCGTAACCTGACTCGGATACAAAACACGCTGTTTACTGTACAGCCTGACCTGGCTGGCAAGGTTTAACAATGAAGACGGTCAAATGTACTGCACTAACAACAGTGCCTCAGTCCAGAAACATCTTTAGAATAGTCTGTGTTGGGTCTTTTTATGCCTGTTTTATGATACTCCATTGTGAGCAAATGTGGGCTATTTATTTTGGAGAACTTGCAGCTGATTTTTAAAGGAGGATTTTATCTTAATGAACTTTTTTTCATTCCCATAGTTTAATGTTACGTGTAGTGACAGTGATAAGATAACTACAGTCATTTGAGCATGTAGAACAACATGAAAGAACAGCTGGCATGCCAAAGCTCCTTTTATATGTATGTTTGCTGACTACTTGTTCAATCAAAAGCACACGTTTTCACAAAAGCAGATGGTTGTTGCTATGAAACACCATTTCCATCACACACTACGAGCTGAAACGATTATCATCCTAATGTCACTTTGCATGCAAGGTGGGCCTCAGATTCCCACTTTACATAATGTCCACTGCTATAGACTGACTGAATTCATTATCCTCCTGAGCTGAAATGGTACATTTTCCCCTAAAATACACTTTGTTACCAAATATATTTTCTTTTCTTGTTATAATTATATATAATTGAGAGAGAGAGAGAGTTATTCATGAATATTTACTTACTTGACAATCGCTGGATTTTTGGTCCTCTGCCCAATTGGTCTCAGCCATTCATCCAGCATTACCCCCGTGTGTCGATTTATTAAAATCCCCAATAAAAACAATATTATCGGCGGTACAAACATTACACCCAATGCATATAGTTTGTTATATTGCGGAATACAAGGGCAGTTAAAGTCGAAGCTTGTGTACAACTTCACACTAATCAAGGCGAGTATGGCGCAGATTCCGTTTGAAATTGACTCTGAGTTTGTCTGGAAGTATTGCAGCACTAATTTCATCCGGTCCATCGTGTCTTGCTTTGATGTAGGCTACAGTTGCAATTGAATTAGACACTAACAGAGATATATTGAGCACCGACTACTTTAGTCGGACTTCGCTGTAAAAGTAGTTATTATAATGAATATGACTAGATATGTTTGTGACTCATATTCTGGTTAATATCTAGACTGTTAACTCTATAAATCTACCGTTTATCCTATATTGTCCAGAGAGACTTAGAATACAAGATGGGACTTTATAAAGCAATTGCACGGTACCGTCCAAATCCTTCGATGTAAAATTAATTTACTGCCGTTGAATGGATTCCGTATTACCTCGCTTGTCCTGTTAAGTCGAAATCTTCAGTAGACGAATGCACGGGGAAATATCATTGACTAGTAAATGCATAACGCTTAACCTGAACCTGCTGAATGAGGCACCGCCCACGTCTCTTCCATTCTGACATCTCCAGGAAATCTGTCACTTTGGACTGGACAGTCAGTAGGCCTACACAAATTAGTTTGTTTCTCTCTCCTCCGTATTTGCGTAATTCAGACCAGTGGTGCATTGGCGAAATTTTATTTAAACTCCGAATATTTTAGAAATATAACATACATGGTGTAGTTCATGTTCAAATTTGTCCAAATCACCTAGATTTGAGAGACTCGTGTTACACGATTTTTGCATTCTAGTATCGAGCGACATGAATAAACGCGCAGTTCTTTCACACTTCACTGGACTTTTTTTCGCCTCTCCAAACTTTACGCTGCAAAATCCCAGAAATGATAGACTATACTCCCCTCTTGTGGTAAATGTGCGAAATTAACTTGAGGGAAAACCAATGTCTATTGTCTGCCAAACTTCATCCTGAACAGCGAAAACAGATATTTTGCTGTAATCGGTTTAATTTATTTATTTAGTCATTTATTTGGACAAATGATTTTCAAATTTTTTCAAACTTGATCACAAGCTCCGGCAATGCTATTTTTCACATTTTTGATGCATTGTGATAGGCTACTCTGCAGTGAACTGTATAAGAAACATTGTATTTCCTGCCCCATGCATATGAATGAGCTGGGATATTGACTTCAGAAGCACAATGGGTCACTCCAAATTCTAAATAAACAAATAAATTAAATATCGACAGGTAACTCACACCGAACACACCTTGTTGCGTGTTCAAAGTATGCTGTATAAACCTCTATAAATACCTTTTGCTCCCCCATTATCAGTATCTTCGCAGGACACACACCTTCATCAACACACCTGCTTTCAAAACCATGGCACAAAGTTTCTTTCTGAAATTAGAGCTCTAGTTCCCTGTCCTCCAACCCTGCCTGATGTTGTTGCCATTTTCTATGATTCTGAATGACAACAACCCAGCTTTCTCTCCCCTGCTGATCCAAACACCACCTAATCCCCTCCAAAGAATCTCCCTAAAGGGTCTACGGATCTGTTCCCAGGCCTCTTAAAATTAATGAATAAAACAGAAGCCTGCCACTTGAGCCTCAATATGATGAATCTTCCTCTCAAGATGCTAAACTATCTGACAGTGATCACAGATATTTAATTAATCCTAGATTAAGTACAGCACACATTTTCACCCACTAACTCAATAGCTAAGCTTTCCAGAGCTTGTTTGGGATCAATAATATAATGATTAATGTGTTACAAATTTTTCACCAAAATACATACAATAAATTTGTTATGTTTCTTGATGCTCCTTTAGCTTTAAATCAATACCATATCATTAAATAGATAATGCACAGATGGTGGCATTGACGAGGTAACCAAATAATACTCACAGAATGTTGCTAACACATGATTGAAGAGTCTTTTTGAAAATGTCAATGTACAGTGTGACGTCAATGTACTGTACAATATAGCCTACTGCTCTCCTTGAAAAGCTATAGGGAACTTTAAATTACTCCATAGCAGGCTACCAGTTGCTGGACTGTTTTCTCTTTACACAGATAAGTGGTTTTTAAATAACGTACTTCTAATTAGTGGCAGTGGTAAAAAAAAAATATAATAATTAAGTAAAAAAATAGAAGCACCAGCAGAGGAGTGGTTGTGTGCTACCAATGACGACATACACCATCCTCCATTCACTGTAGACCTCCCCTTACAAGCGGTGAAGATATTTATTCCTTAATGTGTGAATTAAAACGATTCGTGCAGCATGCCTGACAACAAATACATCTGCTTGTGTTACTAACATGAAAACACGAAAAGTCCTTGAACAATTTAACGTGTTCGAGAAATGCCAGATAAGCTTGTTTCTGTGCAACTGGACTTAGGGCAAGTTCGCTTCGCAGGATGTTTATACGACGAGGCTGCTTTTTATAGGGACAGGAAAATGTTTCTCATGTACAAGGCGTCCAGGAAATGAGTTAAACCCGCCATCATCTACCTACCATAGACTAGAGTATGAAGAGGCTGTAGGAGGACTGGTTGCTGCCTACAGTGCAAATTTCGTCTGTTCCCAATGGTTTCTCTGACAACAAAGCAAAATCTTCTCTTTAAAAATTATACGCGTGTCAAAAGGTTTGTACACTTTTGTCATTTTTTAATGGTTAATTTTGGGTGTAGCCTAGTAGGCTATGTAGCTAACACTTACCGTTACATGTAACGGACAGTAGCCTACTTATGCATAGTTTCTATTCGTGTTGATAAATAAAAACGTTTACTTTGTGCGGTATTTTTGATGTCATTTTGCCGTGAATTTCACTAACACTACCTACCTAGACACATCTGATCTTCGAACGACTTAAAGAACCCAGTGCTGTCTTTTAACATGGCTACAAACACGAGGAAGTTCTTGCTTTTTTGTAGTCGGACACAATTTCAACAACAACTCAAAATGAACGAGTATAAGATGTTGGTACCCATGCCTTTATACCTTCCATACTATTGGATTTACAGGCTTTTCTCAGAGTTGTTAGCAACTGGCAACTGAAAAAAAGGCCATTCAGCTGGCAGAAGTAGCCTACTTTTTTTAACATGGAACAGCAGTGTAATATTTGACAGTTTGGTTTCTAGGCCAACAAAGGGTGGAAAGTAACTGCAACACGGGGGCCGTTTCACCGCGGAATTAAAGTTGTGCGCCTCTACTAAAATCCACCGAATGAAGTTAACCAAATACGTCATATCATAACCGGATAGGGACGTTGCTTGAACGTCCCCGAAAAATTCTAATTAAATGTCATATTGTAACCAGGACATGTTTTCAGGACATCCCTAGGGAACATCACATCATAACTTTGAGATGACTAAAATGTTAGCTATGTCCCCTGGGACGTCCACTGTTTGCTGGGATGTTTTTTTTGTGTGTGTTTGCATGCTATTGGTTCGCAAAAGTCTGAATCATTTAACACTAGACAATCGGTACATTGCACAGGGCCCAATCCCAATTATCCGCGCAGGTATGGCTGGTCCCGTGAACATGACACAATCATGAGATCACCATGCCTTTTTAGACCCACGTGGAATGTGTTTTCGCAGCACGTGCTGTAAACTCCAGGATCACACATTTTCCAGAAGTTTTACGTATTTTAATAAGCAAGTCAGTAAAGTTGTTTTTTCAGTCCGGTTTTCAGCGGCTTGATCAGGTTAATTTGTGGTAGCCTATACTGACTTTGCTTTCATTCCTTGTTGTGTACACGACTGTCCATGCCGATTCAGAGTCTGTGCTTTTTTGTTTGCAGAGCATACTATTAAGGCGAACGATTACTTGAATTTTGACACACATTGAATATATATATATAGTGTGTCAATGTGTCATTGTCTGGGTTTTGATTTCCTTTATTTAACCAGGGATATGCCAATTGAGAGCAAAGCTCTCTTTTACAATGGCGCCCTGAGAATACAACAATGCAATGATAAAACACAACAATGAATTAAAAATTATAGAGTTTATACAAGAGTGAGCATTAGATATCAGTGATTGTTGCTCAAAACTCCTTTTGCGAAACTCAGAAACATTGGTTGTAAAGAAGAAGTTGTTTATGTAATTTCCTTCCTCAAGTAACAGCTGAAAGACCTGCCCAGTTTCTACATGCTGTCATGGTTTTTTACCCCTTTTTGCCTATGCGGTCGTTTTCCTTGGTGGCCACGCGAGGGCGCTGCCCTTTTGGTGGATGCTTGCTCCGCCCTGCTTGGATTGCGGAGCTTCTCTTAGCGTCCACACCTGTGCATGGTCACCTTGAGAGATATATAAGCCTCCCGTTTCCTTCGTTTGGGGCTTTGAGATTGTTTGTTCGTTGTTTGTGCTGTGCTGTTTTGTGTGTGGTTTATTTAGCCCTTTTAATATTTTAGCCAGTATGTTGACCTAGTGTTTTAAGGAGACCGTTTTGCTCCGTTGTGCTCTGTTGTGCTTTGTTGGAGTTTTGCGGGACTTGGCTTTGTGCTTTGAGCTTTCAGGTTAAATTCCTGTTTTGTATGCTCATTTCAGTCGCCGCTTTCTGGTCTGTCCTTTGTTTGTCGTTTTGCCTAGATCGTTCGCCCTTTGCTGTCTCCTTCTCTCTCTGTCTGCTGTCTTTTGTGAAAGCAAGAGGAGTCTGTTTGCTGGGAGACAGGGCGTTTTGTCATACTGACTTTAGGGCTCTGTTTATTCTTAGTGGCAGGGTGTGTATTTTTTGTTTGAGCTTGCGTTAGTCTGATAGCCGATAATTCCGGTGCTGCTGTCCTTTCGTCCTTCTGTACCTTTCTCCGTATATGGAGTTTTGGGCGATTTTGTTCGGAACTGTAGTTCTGTTCGTCCTTCGGTACATGTCTTCTTATAGGGAGACCGGGCGTTGTTGTGGACATATTTGCGTGTGACTGCGAGTCTCAGAAAGTAGCCTTGGGACATTCATTCTCGGTTCCTTCGCCTCGTTACATTTCCCTTTACTGAGAGGCTAGGGCGTGTGTTTTCTATTTTGCATTAGTCATTCTGCTATTAAAGTTATGGGACGACGGTGCTCCGTCGGCTCGCCTGTAAAATGTTTCTCCCTCCTGGGAGATTGGCGTTTACCCCTTTATGTTCTGTATGTGACTGCAAGCTTATGGAAGTAGCCACGGAACGTTATCTCTGTTCCTTCGCCTACTCCTTACATTCCTCTTTACCAAGAGGTAGGGCTTTTATTTTCTACTAACTCGTTTTGGTCTTTTAGCCGGTAACTGTCCGGTGCAGCCTGTCCTGTTCGTTCCTTTTTGTACCTGTCTCCGTACATGGAGTTTGACGATTTTGTTCAGAACTATGGTCCGGTTTCGTCTTTCGGTGCATGTCTTCCTATGGGGAAGACTGGGCGTTTTTGTTGACAGGTTTGCGTTTGACTGCGAGTCTCAGAGTAGCCTTGGAACATTAGATCCCCATTCCTTTCGCCTCCTGGTATACTAATTCGCATTAGTTTTCAGTGTTTGTTGGTTATGTGTTTTATGTGTACCTTTTATGCTACTCGCCTATTCTTACGCCTCATTACTGCGGCAGTGCGTTTATTATTGCTGGCCTTTTAATTCTTAGCATGTGGAAGTATGGGGTAGCAGTTCTTTGTTCCCTTTCGCCTTGTTTGGATTTCTTGCTGTGAAACCATGTGTTTGTGCTTCTATTCATTTGCGTGTTAGTGTGCCAGTTCGTAGCTTCGGTACATTGGTGTGTATTTGTGCCATTATGCTACTCGCCTGTTCTTATGCGTCTCGTTGCCGAGAGGGCGTTTGTTATTTCCGGTTAGTTTTTTAGTTACTTAGCTCGTAGAAGTATGGGGTAGCAGTTCTTTGTTCCCTTTCGCCTTGTTTGGTTCTCTTGTTGTGAAACCAGGCGTTTGTGCTTCTACTCTTTGGTGTGTAACGGTGAGCCGGTCTGTAGCTTTGGTGTGTGTGCTCCTTGTCTTGTCTCCTCCCTTAACTGCGGGGTTTTCCGCCTTAGTGGCCCTAGGGCTTAAAGAATCCCCTTGCTGCGTTTGGCTCCTCCTACCTCACACGTCACGCCCCATTACACATGCAAGTAATTTATTATGATTAAAAATACACTACGTAATACCCATAGAATTATTCTTTCATTTTCTGACCCCACCACAAGTATCATTTTGATAGAATGGCAATTTGAATATTAAATGCTTACATATTGATCACAATAATTAGTCCTGAATTTAACCTGAAAATTTGTAAAAACAAGATAATATTTGCTTGTTACTTTTTGTTTTTGCTCCAAAACCAATTTAAGTAAAAGTTTGTAGAGAGTGTATTTAAATTGCTTCAACAGTTTAATCTCAGCTGTATTTAACTATCAGTAAGGCATTTCTCCACTAAGCAACCACATTATCTTGCAAGAACACTTGTGAAAGGTTATCTGACTTCCTTCTATGGCGTGGAATTTCACATTTAAAGACATTGTGCGTCACAGTAATGATAATCTATAATTAGACAGATAGTGTGGGCCCTGTCACATAGTGGAGCGCGATGCCTGGGGGTTTTGCATGAACTCTTGTCTAGATTAGAAACTCAGCACATCATCTTACTCAAGATGCTTAGAATTTAAAATTAGTTTGTGGAACAACTGAACTACATTTTTCTTCTGTGCATAGCAACAAATAAATATCCCAGTAATTTTGACTTTACTATTTTTACCCATTCAATTATAAATAGTTTACAACCTTAAAAATCAAGTGTGCATGTGTGCTTCTGCAGAATACAACAGACTGATTTGTGTGTGTTCCCAGAACATTCTAACTATTCATCGCTGATCCCCACACATTTTGCAGTTCCTGCAGTTTGGAAAGATTTTTTTGGAACGTGTTGCAGGCATCAAATTCGGAATTAGCGTATATTTACAAAAATCAGGTAAAACATTAAATATCTTTTCTTTGTACTGTTTTCAATTAAATATATGTAAAAGAGAATTTACAAATCACTGCTTTCTGCTTTTATGTGCATTTTACATACTGTCTTTACATACTTGGAATTGGGGTTTGTATAAACATTATTCTGTTCATTCAAGATGTTAAAGTGCAATAAAAGTATTATGGTCTGAAAGCCAATGAATAATCGTGTTAAATAATCATGATCTCAATATTGACTAAAATAAACGTGATTATAATTTTTGCCATAATCATGCAGCCCTAGCCAGGATATTATGTATTGATGCATAAGAATCATTCATACACATAATGATAAATGTGAAGTATGGTGTGTAGTGGTTGGGGTTTGCACATTTGGGCGCAGAGTAAAGTTATGCAGTATACAGCAGATGAGGATATCTGCTCTGAAATGTGTTGTTGACCAACCGGGTCTTCATCAAGTATGCCTGAGTCACGTGTGTGAGGTAGGTGTATGTATAGGTAACGATACAGAGGTGGGCCTTCAAATCGGTCCTTGTACATTTTGTTTAAAGTAGTGGTATGACAGTGCTATTTCCTTCTATTTTCCCTGCAGAGACAAGGAGCATGCAGGGCGCCATCGTGCGGGTGTGCGTGGTGGTGACAGCGGCCATCCTCAACCACCCTCTCCTCTTCCCAAAAGAGAACACCACCCTCCCAGAGCAGGACGAGGAGCTGCTAGCCCGCATGAAGGAACATGAGGAGCGTCTGGAGATAGAGCAGGTCAAGCTGGAGGAGGAGCTCTCCCGCAGCGAGCAGCTGGAGGCAGAAGGAGACGGCGAGGAGGAGGAGCGCTACGGCTGGTACTTCTGGAGCGCCCTTTCCCTCATCATCTTCCTCACCATAGAAGTGTGTAGGCAGGATTTCATCCGATCCTCCTCTGCATGGGACTCCAACCAAGCAGACGAGGAGGTTTTATCTGAGGGGACCGTATTGACTAAGGCCCTTTTCCCGGACAAGGGGGTCCTGAGCAGCTTCTACGAGAGGTGCATCCGCGTCTCGGCCCAGGAGGCTCGCAGGACGTGCGAGTTCGTGGAGGGGTTTGCCGACGACCTGCTGGAAGCCTTGAGGAGTGTGAGTGACAAAGAGGCCGACATGGAGGTTGAGGATTGCCTGGGCGTGGGCAGCACATTCGAGTCCTGGAGGGTGAGCAAGCCTCTGACCTGCGACCTCATCGTGCCCTTCGTCCCCCCCGAGCCGTACGGCTTCAAGTTCCGGCTGTGGTGCGGTCCGTCCGGCGACATTCCCCCAGACATGCAGGGCTGCGGCCGGATCAAGGTGACAAAGACCCACGAAAGTGGGGCTGACTGCCTCTGCGGGACGGCTGACTTGGGCGAGGACATGCTGTGCCTTCTGCACGGTAAGAACGACAAACCCAAACCCGGCGACAGCTCCGATGACCTCCTGTGCTCCAAGAACACGCCCTATTTGGCCAAGGACCAAGTCATGAAGTGGTTCCAAATCTCCGTCACGAAAGCTTGGGGGCGGATTTCCCACAAGTATGAGTTTGAGCTCACATTTCGCAACCTGGATGCCCCCGGGGCCTTGAAGGTCCGGTTTAGGTCGGGGAGGGTGATTATTCTCAACATCACTCCCGTCGTCCAGTTTGAAGACACTGACGCGTACTTCGTCTCACACTTCCCCTCAGAGAACGAAGTTGCTCGGATACCTACTGGTCCCTCTCCTTTGCTGTGTATGAGAAGAACCTGCTGAAATACTTAGCCAAGAGCTTGCCGGAAAACTCCTGCCACATCCGTTGCCTTCAGATTGTGTCATTCCTGCACAAGAAGCAGGAAGGCCTGACAGGCAAAAGTGCCTTGACTAACTATCACCTGAAGACCGCATTGCTGCACCTGCTCCTGGGGATGAAACCATATGCATGGCGCTTTGAAAATCTGGAGATCCGTCTACGTGACATCATGAGCTTCCTGGAAAAGAGCCTTCAGGAGAAGAGGCTCTGTCACGTGCTGGTTGGGAATGCCCACGTTCCAAAGGAAATCAGGGTTCCGGAAATATTCCGCACATCAGAGCCCATAAATCTCTTCCGGCCATTTGTGCTACAAAGACATCTTTATACCGAAACAGTGGAACACTTTCAAGAAATGCTAAAAAATGCATGTGTGCTAATACAAGAGTATACACCACAGTTTCCAAATGGAGACGTGCACCACACACTCACCGCAAGTGTACAGTCTTAGTGTGTTTGTTTTCTTCTTAGTCGCTACAGTTTTTTCAGTGTCAAAAAGCTTTTCTGTTCTTTTTAAAAAATGAGCACAACGCCTGACAATCTTGGGATTTTGGTAAAGACATGCTTCTCTGCTGAAATATGCACCTGAGTTATACAGCGGCTGAAAGTTAGTCTCAGATTGAAGTCTAACTGCACATGCTGTGCTATCAAGAAAGACATTTTCTAAAAGTTTTGCAATTTGATTCATTTAATTCAGTTTCACCACCACATTCATGATGATACAAGAGAAACAAAACAGCATGGCACCTGCTGTTATGTCTCTGTGGGCCCAGGCTCAGCGACTGGGCCAACTGTAATTTCTGTGTGTTTTACTGATACTGCTATTGGACCTTGTAGGAAAGACACCTACGTGCCTTTTTATTTAGTGCACAGGCATAATTATATTGTAAAATAGCCAGCTCACTGGCAATATGCTACACACTGAGCTTGTGTACAGATATAAAGGCAGTTTCATATATGAATGTACTGTATGGTATATGACACAAATTGTATATCATTTATACCACAGTTTCATACTGTATTTGTTTTATAATTATTATATTATACATTTGTCAGCCTGATTAACTGTTTGGCCTTGTTTTGGACTCAATGGTTTTATTATGCTAATTTTATGATTGCCAACGCACATTCCTTGGGGAAATAGTACAGCAGTGTGTGGTTCTCACTTTTGACTCATTTGCTATTGGCCCAATGGCCCTATAAAACTACTGGTCGCATTGTGTCTTCCAGTTCTCTGTAAAGCTGAAGCTTCATATTTGCTATTGTCTGTCTTGTACCTCACACAAATGCTCACATTTTATGAGGGTGTCTAAATTTTGATCTGAGTAACTACAATGAGTAAATCTGGCATTGTGCATGAAAAAGAAGGCAGCTCATCAAAACAAGTCACATGTTTATCAGGCGGATATAATGCAGGGCACATAGCTCTATGGCTTCAGCTGCACCTGAAGTTTGGAAAATGGAAAATCTCTTATCAGGTTCTGTTTTCCAAGGAGAGTAGCAGCCCAATAAAGTCGACACTTAATGTAGCACCAAATGAACAAAGTGCCTGGCTGTGAATTGAGTATTTATTCTCAGTGTGTATATTTTTAAATGATTATCATGACTTTAATATACATTTTTGTATTAAAAATAGCTTTAGAAGCTACTTGACAAGCCAGCTGTTGTGGTGATTCCTAAGAACCTTATTTGTACTGTATTATTTTATTTCATAATGGTGTGATATATTTTATATCAAATATGAAAGTACCTTTTATACATACAGTATTTTGGTATCATGTATAACAAACCAAATTGTATAGTTATTGTTGGAAAATAATAAAAATTGTCACAAAGCATTATTTTAAACCATCTCTAATCATTTTTCAAATGGGAGAAAGTGAGATTGAACATATTTATTCCAGCTGAGACTTACTCCAAAATAAATTAGAAAAACTAGTTTCAGTATGAAAATTCCTTAATTTGTGTAACAATTATTTATATTTTCTTTGGATAAATGATAGAGAAATAATTTCAACAGAAGATTGAATGAAACAAAATGCTAATTCTATAGTGTAAATATATATATATATATATAGGCTGGATATAATTTTCATAGTGAGGATAATAGTGTGTATTATCCTTACTGGCCAGAGGAGAATTGGCTCCACCTCTTTGAGTTTGCTTCCTCCCCAGGTTTATTCCTATTGGCCATTCACAGGGGGTTCTCTTTTGCACTGCTGCCCTTTGATTGCCTTTCTGGGGGTTTAAGCCATGATATACTGCGATAAATGTTATGTAAACTGTGAAACATTTTATGTAAAATACACTATATAAATGATTGATGTTAAATTATGAAAACTGTCTCAGAAAACACCCTGGTAGATCAGTGTCAATAGTGACCAATTGAAGAGTGTTTTTCCAAAACTCACTCAGTCCACCAATTTTGAGAAAATCACCAATTTTGTTTATTTTAAATCTTTTTTTTTCTTCCTGAAAAATCACTTTTTATACTGAAATCCCTAAGAATAAGTGTCACAGTAAAACTGCAAATATCTAACCATTTATCAGAAAAATAATAAACACCTTGAAAAATATGGTTTAACAAAACTGGACTTGGTGAGGTTTAGAAAAACTCTTCAATTCTACTGTAGTCATAAAATTAAATAATTTATATAGATTAAATAAATGCTGCTGCAGGTAATTTCCACAGATTAGTGGCACAATTTATCATAATCTTTGACAGAATTATGCACAACAGAAAAAGAAACATTAGAAAAATGCATATTCTAAAGAGCAATAGGGTGGCTTCTGTCACTAATAGCCTGTAAATGATTAGTGATTAATAATCTTGTGGTCAAAGGTGGTAATGCTGTAAATGTCTGAGAAATGCATGGCACTTAAAGGTGCACTATGCAGGATTTATAGTATTACTGTCGTCCAGTGTTTACAATCAAAGAAGTCTCCTCCTCCATCCTCAACCCATCCACTCAAGGTACCCGACTTCAGCCATCTAGCTACCTAACGTAGCTAGCTGGATAGCTAGAGGTAACATTATTTACAGGTCCAACAGTTTAAATTACTACCTTTTAAATTTGAGAGACTCTGGTATCACTGTCCTATTCTTAAATATTAACCGCTATACCCAACAAAGATGGTAAGGAATGCTTACATTTTGAAGAGCAAAACAAACAAGAACAAATAAGCATACATGAAAAATGTTTATTATCAAGTCATTTCAAATCATCTATAAAGAAAATCTAAATTCTGATTCAGTACAATCAAATGTAAAATAAAACAGCTAAAAATATATTTCTTTTAGCATTGGTACCCTAATCAAACACCAGCGTTATCTATTTTCTGATTTAACCAAATCAAAGCTGCCTGAAGACAGGTGATGTTTTTGTCACAAAAATACCCTGATCAACTGATGTTGCATAGAAAAAGAATATGGACCATGTAACTTCAGTATTCACATTTTATGAAAAAAGACAGACAGAAAAAAACAATCAGATATCTGGTAAAGAACCCAAAGGAAGAAGAAAAACTTCCAGGAGAGATGCTCTCCTTCCTATAGGCCATAATCATAGTCAGGCTCTCCTTCCTATAGGCCATAATCATAGTCAGGTTTGCCATCTGCATATGTCTTGTAGAATCCCTTGTGCATTTCACTGTCAAACATGATGGCCTTGATTGATGGATCCTCAAGCATGCGCTCTGTCCAGTTCTTTAGTTCTGGTGCTCCATCCATGCAGCTGAAAAACAGTGAAACATTTCCTTTCCATTAAGGGGACACACACAGAAAGCCTCTGATTACATGAACTGTAATTGAAGCTACAGTGATGATGATTTTGCCTTTGAGAAGAGCACACATGGAACCCTAAGCAGAATCCATCCTATACAGTCACTGTACCATAGTCAACAGATGGTTTCTGGGTGCCTAAATCTTTTCCAAACCTTTCTGAACAGGAGCTCTACCCTTATCACATTGTAGCATTGATACATACTGTTTCAATCCAAGGCTCTCAATCCTTTCAAACCAGGGCCAAATCATGTAATCGACCATGGTAATGGAGTCTCCCCCAAAGTACTTCTTGCCAGCAAGGTTCTGTGGGAAAAAGAAGAATATCAATCAAAGGCTGTGAAAACAAGAACGGGCTACATAAACACTGACATGAAATACTGGACACAAGTAAAACGTTACACTTAGTAAATAAATACAAATATTTGTTATAAAGTATCAAAGATATTTTATCTTGCCTCATTCAGTTTAATGAGCTTTTCCTTCAGCTCGTCCACCACTTTTGAAGTGTCTTCACCGTTTCTGCTCATCATAGGAATCTTGTAAAAGTATGGGATGACCTTGGGGAACACATTTAAAAATGTTGTAGCAAACAATGTTGTTTACAGCCCCATCTCAAAGATATCAATGAACAATAATCCTGCACATAGTTACCGCATAAGATTTGCGACCTTTCAAGAATATAGTTTTAAAAAATATATTTTTCCCCCTATTTTCAGTTCTCACTTTTCTGGAATGCCAAATTGTATAAGCCTATTCCATCCATTGGCAACCAAGTCCACAAATGTAACAGAGAGTGCACGGGTGTGTACTTTAAGCCACCACTTGTTTGCACTTTTGCGGTTCACCAACTACGCTGTAAAGCCAATGCATGGGTGGACTGTAGGTCACATCATGGCCCACAGAGTTTGCTAATGTGAGAGGTTGGGAATAGAATTGTGACAGAAAAACGTCCTTACTTATGCCACGCTAATATGCTATAGCCAATAATACACTACAGACTAGTGCTTTAGCTGGACCTGCTCCATGGGAGTCCCAAGGGAATGCTTCATATGTCAAGACTATACACATACAGTACACACAAGACTCATTACAGGTGGTCACATCTGCTACAGGTGTCAGGCCGTCTGAGCCTGAGACCTTATTTTAAGCACTGAGAGTTTAAAATAATTTATAGGAAGGGAGGACACACAACCAAAATTATAGTGAGGGACAGACTAACAGAGAGTAATCAGAAAAAGGAAGATAGTTGCACACTCTATAATGCTCACTAATGATTTATTGCGAAAAACCAATGTTTCGACACACATTGTTTTCCTCTGGGTGTATGCTAAGCACTGACAGTTTAGAATTTCTAGCAGGAAGTAGGTAAAAGGAAGTTGTGCATTTGTGAACTGGAAGTGAGTGAGGCTCTAGACTCAGAGTGTATACCTTGGAATAATGCTCCAGCAGCATCTTTTGTTGAGCCTTCTCAAAAGGATCTCCTGGAAGCAACTTCTGCTCTGGGTAAATGTCATCCAGGTAGTCGCAAGTGATTGGTGATTCATAGATCACCTGACCACCTGGAGTCTCCAGCACTGGCACCACACCAAGTGGGTTTTTCATCAAGAACCAATCAGGTTTATCCTTCAAATTAATGTTGATTGTGTCATGTCTGAAATATAGAAATGCTTAATGAAACAAAAGGCTGTCTTTTTCTATTAAATGCACATTTGTTACACACTTTTGTAGTTAGTTACATTGAGGAAGATATTTACATATGTATTGTCACAGGCAACTGAGTCTAGGTCAACCCGCTGAGATATACATAGGCCTACAATTATGTGAATCGATCAATGCAGGCAACTTAATAGTAATGTGTCCATTTTTCTGTCTACATTAGCTTACTTGATACCCTTGGCATGAAGGACAAGACGTGTTCTCTGTGCAAAAGGACAGAATCTCATGCTGTAGAGCCGGATCCTCTCCTTAGGCACTGGACCTGGAGGAGAACTTTCTGTTGAATGAAGCAGAGATGTGTTAAGATAAAGAGATGGCTCAGATATTGCCACCATGTCAACATGCAACAATACTTTGGTACAGGATGTCCATGAGGCTGACCTCAAAGCAACATATATCTTTAATCACTTTTTGCTACATGAAGCACATGTACAGTAGTTTCACAATTATCATCAGAGAGTAGTGTTTGCATCATAGAGTGCACTCGGTATTGTAAAATGGCTTAAAATTCAATGGCCATTATACAACTCTGCTGTAGGCTATGTCTCCCATGAGCACCATGGTTAACATTTGGCAAGAGTCATAGTGTGTTGAAGGCTTCCTTTGACTTTCTCCAAAAATAAACTAACAGTGGACCTCTTTGGCCCGCTGTTTAGCTGCCTCATGTTGCTTTGGAGACTCACATCAAACCTCTTTTATAGCAGACAACACTGCCAATTTGTGTTCAACGTAATGCGGCTCATCTGCGTAGCTGGCTTTGTTGTGATTTAGGCTAGTTACTTCAAAGTTAATTTTATCATTCATGCGTAGAGTATTCTGGGGGCAATTGTAACAGGGGGCAATTGCAACACCATAAAATTGCACCAATCGGAAACAAGCTAGAGCTGCGATTCTATCCAGCAAGCTAGCTAGTTTCATGTTTTCAGGGTTGGGGGCAATTGTAACAAAAACATGTGTTACAATTGACCCCTGTTACAATTGCCCCCAGAATACTCTACATTCAAACCTGATTGTTCATTTTGTGCATACGACCATTTTTAAGCAAATTTCCAGATTTATCTAAATGAACGTGGGTGCATAGTACGATAAAATCTCACGACGGTTCTTGACTGCGTACGCTTTTTTCCAGTGCGGAGGCAGCGACATTTCATGCGAAGACACAATAGCTAGTTGTGCAGCCTATAATGAAAAAAAAAAAAACTTTTGTTTGGAGCACTGGAGTCAACAGGTGTAAAACAAAGGGTGCTCTTTGGAAAACTTAGGTTACGTGAGCTTAAAGATTTTGCCTTAAATTAAGTAGAAATGGCGAGATAAAAATCGTAAAAAAGGCGAGATAGTCCAAGGCATTCCATTTGTGAAAATATTAAAAGCCTTTAATGCAACTGGGCAATACTTTAAAATTAACTTGACCTACGCGTTGCGGCTCTCGACGTAGCCTGCATTGTGTAGCCTAATTGGCAAATATAATAATATCTGAATAAGTACATTTTTAATACGTTGATTTTTAATTATACACTGCTATTAGTTTCTCATCACATGTAGCCTAAATGGAATGAAGCATGAGCCGGTTAAAATGATTCAATCGGGAAATAGCCTCTGTAGCTTATATGGATTTATTGGAGACAGCCATATGAAAATAATCACGCATCATCGGTTATGTTGCATGAAAGACGCAAAAATGTAACCTTTATATGGGCCATTCTACAAAAGTCATGCAAATTACTGTCCCTCTCTGATAAAAATAATAAATTGACCAAAAAATCTTTCAATGCTATATAATTCATTAGATCATGTTATGTTTTAATATAATCCAAGATATAAATTGCAGTAATAATAGTTACATTTATCCAATATCAACATTAATACTCTTGGGATTATAAATTCCTATTGGGAGATGGCTGTCCCCACTATCAACCCTTAAACTGGTGCATAAAAAAATAATACCAAAAATATTTTTGCCAATTATTTGACTTGTCTCATTCAATAAAGCATGTGAATTTTTATCAAATATAAGTTAAAATAATGCAATCTATTTGGTAATAAATTTTATGATTCAAAAAACCTATCGAAAAAATGCTGTCCCCAGTTTTTACGTCACAACCGAAACGTACACTGTTTGAGTCTGTGCAGCGAACCTGCTTGTAGCCACACAACCCTTTTTTTAACCAGGAAATTAGACAACCTTCATATAAATCAAGGCCACATGGTGAGTAGCTAGGTTTTAGCGTTTTGATATAATTGTCCTTCAAAGTATGAAAATGAGTCTGTGGTTTTTAGAGACGTCACACCCAAACACCCAAGTTTTCATATTAGAGAAAAAAGTTGATTTCATAACTGTAGATTTGATTAAAAGGAAGGTGCATCTGCACAGAGAAGTGGTTGCTAACCATTTGCTTGCTAAATCTTTTGTTTTGTGGCCGAAATGAGCCAAAATGGTCACTACCGAAACAAATGGTATTGTTTTGACAGGCCTGTATCAGTTGGTGACACTTGTTCGTAAATTCTTATTAAAGACAATAAATAGTGAGACAATCAATGCACATGTACAAACCTCAATTCCAAAAAAGTTGGGACAGTGTATAAAATGTAAATAAAAACAGAAAGCAATGATTTGCAAGTCCTTTTTGTATTCAATTGAAAACAGTACAAAGACAAGATATTTCATGTTTAACTAATCAACTTTATTCTACATTTCATTTTCTATTCAGCTCATTCTACAATTGATGTCTGCAACACCTCCCAAAAAAATTGGGACAGGGGCATGTTTACCTTTGTGTTACATCACCTGTCCTTTTAACAACACTCAGTAATCTTTTGGGAACTACAACACTAATTGTTGTAGTTTTGAAAGCAGAATTGTTTCCCATTCTTGCTTAATATGATACTTCAGCTGCTCACCAGTCCAGGGTCTCCATTGTCATATTTTGGGCTTCATAATGCGCCACACGTTTTCAATGGGAGACAGGTCTGGAATGCAGGCAGGCCAGTCGAGCACCCGCACTCTCTGATGATGAAGCTATGCTGTTGTAACACGTGCAGAATGTGGCTTGGCATTGTCTTGCTGAAATAAGCAGGGATGTCGCTGAAAAACCGATTGTCTAGATCGCAGCAAATGTTGCTCCAAAATGCATATATACCCTTCAGCGTTAATGGTGCTTTCACAGATGTGCAAGTTACCCATGCCATGGGCACTAACACCCCCATACCATGACAGACGCTGGCTTTTGAACCTTGTGTTGGTAACAATCGAGATGGTCCTTTTCCTCTTTGGCCGGGAGAACACAACGTCCATTATTTCCAAAAACAATTTGAAAGGTGGACTCGTCAGACCACAGCACACGTTTCCACTTTGCATCAGTCCATCTCAGATGAGCCCAGAGAAGTCGGCGGCGTTTCTGGATGTTGTTGATATATGGCTTACGCTTTGGGTAGTAGAGTCTTAACTTGAATTTGTAGCAACAAACTGTGTTTACTGACAATGGTTTTCTGAAGTATTCGGAATTAGCGTATATTTACAAAAAATCAATGAAGTTGCTAAGGTTAAACATTAAATATCTTTTAAATATCGTTTTCATGTAAATATATAGACAAGAAAATTTACAAATCACTGCTTTCTGCTTTTATTTGCATTTTACGTACTGTCCCAACTTTGGAATTCAGGTTTCAGTCAGAGATGTCACAACCGCTACAATGTGGTCACAACTGAAACACCTGCTGTTTTGTTAAAATTTTGAATAATATGAATAATCAATCAAATATCCAAGATATTGTGCTGGTGAGGGTATATATAATCTCATAAATAAGAATCTATCAAATTGATGTGATCAAATCTGTCCATTTTATAGAGAACATTTGTACAGAGTTTTCACTAAATTTAATTAATCCAATGTTTTATTTGATTTAAAAATTCAGGGTAATTGATTCAAATTCAACAGCAGTCAAGATTTTTTTTCAAAAATGTCATTTTCAAAGGGGTGAATTAAACTTATCAATTGGGTATGTAATTTTATTTCAAAAGCAGGTTTTACACCATGTTTCGGTTGTGACATATTTAGGAGCAGTCAGTAAATTCATCCTTATTCTTAAAAAATTACAAGTGATTGCACTGTACATCTAGTATATTTATGTATCTCAGATAAAGTGTAATACATATATTATAAAATAATTTTGCAAAAAGAATACAAATTTACACTTTTCTCCAACCCTCAATTTGCACGACTTCTGTAGAATGGCCCATATATGTTTATCTAAGAATGGCCGATATAGCTTATCTTGAATAGTGACCCTAAAGGTGTGACTGCCTTCCCCTCACAAAGAGTAAGCCTGCTCAGGATGACTTTGCAGAATCTTATGTAGGCCTACTTGATATGATAACAAAATCGATGACTGCATTCCCTTACAAAATAAGTAGTAGCCTAAATAACATTTTTTTTTTTACAGTATACTTTAAGTATAAGTAGGCTACTTTATAAAACTAAATTGGCCCATTTTAAATATAGCCTACCTGGAACTATACTTTAATTAGGCTATACCATTTAAATTGGTAAACTTTAAGTAGGCTACATTTTAAACTCCGAACTAAGTTTATGTAGAAAGTCAAGTGAAAGTGCCCTTTAAGTAGGCTACACTGACTGGAATTTAGTTCAGAAAAAGTATAATTAAGCCATACTTTTATAAACATCTTTTTTGTAAGGGTTTGCACAAAAGCTGCCTCGAAAGTTACAGGTTGGTTGTTTTTGTATTTATTGCAATACAAGAGACACGAAGTAGCTACAACACAGTTTCATTGTTATAATTTAAGTTGTGTAACAAGCGTGTACATCATGCAATGCAAAAGAACACGACAGCTTTGATTCTCAAAATACCCTTGCAGATATCTGCTACTCAGGTACGAAAAGTAGCCTCCCTACAATGGGTAGCCTACAAACGCTTGCCACAGGGTGGTATCCCTAGCTAGAAATACATAATTAATTTTTAGCTTTATTTGCTTGAAAGGGTAGACTACTTATTAGTACCCAAATAGAGCATTTCAGGGTACATTTGGGAAATGTAAGAAAATGTAGCCTACCTCCACTGTACCTTTATTTCTGAGAGTGTATGTACACAGCAGTCGTAGCTAGTTCCACAATGGCTAAAGTGCTGAGATTAACCCATTAGAGGTGCAAATCTGTACTTTCTAGAACTCAATGTTAGCCGTAACTGATACAGCATATGTATTAATGTATTAAACCTACCTTTGCCGAGGCACTTTTCAGATGAAGCCATTTTAATTCAACGAGTGTAGGCCTATATCTGAGTGATAAGTAACAATCTATTCACGGTGATATGAAAGAAAAACAGTCCTATGTTCAGCATGCACACACACACCAACTTGCTCGTTAGCTAACTAAAATGACGGCGATACTGTATCTTGAGTTTGTCAGGCGCCCTCTTCTTTTCAAGTTTGAGAATTGGGTCACGTGAGAATCAATAGCCCATACGTAGCCTACAGTTTTGCATAATAACTGACATCAATATTGTTCTTGCCGTTTATATTTATCAACCAAATGTTCACAGGTGGGGACAACATTTAGGGCCTGGGTAAAAGCCGGAATGGAGCGGCGGAAGGAAGCTCGGAATGGCCAATAGTGCTCTGTGCCAAAAAGGACCTCAGTTCAATTTCTGCATGAACTCATAACATCATGTACAGTTCCTTGAAGGGCAGATCCAGAGCTTTCATTTGGTATACATCATGGCTTGATGTGTGAATGCAGAATGTGATTTTTAGGGCTTGATATTCAAATATATTCATATCCTTTCCAACAGGCTTTTTCCATTAAAATATAATTTTGATCAACGTATAATTGAGTCATCAAGGATTGAATATACTAATTTTAAGAAAATCTTTCAAAGGGTGAAAACCTTATCTTGATGTCTTATTCTGAAAGGGTGATGAGGGGCTCTGAAACACGTCTGCTAATGCTATTAGTTTTGATCAATTTCTCATACATTTCAAATTTATATTTCATGGCAATTCCATGATCAAATGAAAGTACATATGATGCCCATTCAGAAACTGTTAAGATTGTATTGATGCGCATTCCACAGCGAGTGCAAGCATGTGAACAGAGGTATTTTTGGCACAGATCACTCTTGGCCATTCCGAGGTTCCTTCCGCTGTTCCATTCCGGCTTTTACCCAGGCCACAACATTTATATTTGTGTGCATTAACAACTAGAAAAGGAAGTTTGAAGACAAACTTCAAGTTGGCTTGAAAAAGCAAAGCATAGAGGACACTGTTTTGGGAGTAGAAATGAGACATATAGATAGCAGATAGTACAGTACAGTACAGATAGTAGCCTACAGTGATTGTTTACTAACAAAAACACATGACGTGATTGTTATGAAGTTGCTTAGGAACCTGGGTGCTAGCAAGTTGATGAAGTCGACATAAAGAATGAGTTCATCCAGTTATTGTTTCAATATTTTTCATTACTTACTAAACGTTTATGGTAACATTGTTGTATACGTTGTTATATGTAAGCAATAATCAACGACGAGGTGTGCGTTACACGGTTTTAACCGCACGACGTTGAGGCGAAGAACCACCCGACGCGAAGCGGAGGGTGGTTGCCTCAGCGGAGTGCGGTTAAAACCGTGTAACGCACACCTCGGAGTTGATTATTGCGCTTATTCCATGGTTGCCAACAATGATTATATATAGTTACTTTCATATTTATTGATTTTTATGGATTTAATCATCTGAAATTGAAATATACTTCCGCTGTCCTTTCTCCCCGTTGTCAAGCATAACTGCTCGTTGGTAGTTCTTTTTGAACTGAAGCCCCCTCGTTGCTAATTCTATTTCTCGTTACTAGTTCTTTTTAAGTGCGTTGCTATGCAAACCCTCTCGTCGTTAGTTCTGAAAACAATCGATTCTATCAGGAAAAAAGTAGTTCCTTCTGAAATTAACGTGCTTTGTGAAGTAATTTACTAGCATTCACAATGTTGTTAACGTCACATTAGGTAACTAGCCTATGTTATGTTAATATTTCCAAACTGAATAAATAGCCTAGGCTACTGCACCTCTAACCACTCTTTGGTCAATTGAGTGGTAACGTTAGATTATAAATAACTGGGAACAGATGAGATAATTTATTGGTTCATTTTTATTGCAACAAAACAAGAATAATTAAAACCTACATTTACATTTATTGTGAAATTTGACATTGAAACAGGAAATAGATCATTTATTGGTTCATTTTTATTGCAACAAAACAAGAATAATTAAAACCTACATTTACATTTATTGTGAAATTTGACATTGAAACAGGCAATAGATCATTTATTGGTTCATTTTTATTGCAACGAAACAAGAATAATTAAAACCTACATTTACATTTATTGTGAAATTTGACATTGAAACAGGCAATAGATAATTTATTGGTTAATTTTTATTGCAACGAAACAAGAATAGCAGTCTTTAAAACCATAGGCTAGGCTATTAACTGGCTTTGTGAAAATTAAATTCTACATTTCCATTTATTGTGAAATTTGACATAGAAACAGGCAAGGTACTGGGAGGTGGTTGTTGGGCAAGGAACGATCGATGGGCTACGTTGCTTGTGGAGGCATGAGAGGACGACAAAATCTGGCTCCACGTCTTCCTCTCCGAAGCGGATGGAGCCCAGTATGATCGGAGGCTGCTCTCACAACGGTGACCTGTCACCGACATTATTTGGCGACTTTCCAGCCCCGCGTCCGAGAGCCGACCCACAGCAGTGCTTCGTAGGCTGTGGTTAGTGTATATACGGGAGAGACCCTCCACCTGAAAATAAATGTAATTAGACTAATTAATTTGGGGAAGAGGGGAAACAGTTATATATAAATGTATAGCTTTTAACTAGGCTATACGTTAGCCCACATATATTATTAACGTTTACGTTACCTCTTCACTTATTGTCTTCAGCATGTTCCCCAGGTAATTGGTGCCCATCGGCTCCCGGGTGTACCACACTTCAGTGGCATGATGTTTGTATTCTTGGATGCGCTTTGGATGGAGATAAAAGGCTTTGCCATTGTCTGGACACTTGGAGACATATTTTTTAAAATTTTGAACTGGACACAGGGGATCCCCAGGCCTGGCAAACATGAATCCTCTCAGGTTTTCTTTGTCTGATGCGGTGGGGTCTTTATGATTTTTAGTGTCCGGATTGTGCGCCAGGCTGACATACTCGACCCCATCGTCATCGTGCCGCAGAACAAAAGATGTTTGCGTTAGCTCTCGGTTGCCTTCCCTGCCCCGACGTGCTAAGCAAAGCTGGAGGTCAAACCAGACCTTTCTCACCAGACCCACCGGTGTATTGGGAGACAGTGCAGCTGAATTCCTTATCTTGCCAAGGTCAGTCTCGGTTATACGAGGATGATGGACACTTTTGTCTTTGCCGCTTTTCCTGTAACGTTTCAGGATGGCTTTAAACATGTCGTTACTGGACTTGAATTCAATATCAGTAATGATATTGATTTTTTTAAAATGACGGTTAATTCCAGCCCTAAGACTCATCAAGGTAGCCACACTGTACTCTCCCCTTGCTTAGTGGATTGTACCGAGGCATAAAACTCGCGTAAGGTCTCGTTTAGGATATTCACAGAGTACATATCCAAATCCGTACTCTTTTGTTTTTGATAAAGGAAGTCTATTAGCGTTTTAACTGCCCATTTTGTTGACCTTTTGGTGTTAAACTCATCCTTCTCCTCTTCTAGCTTTTTAAGTTCTTCCGTT
Organism: Synaphobranchus kaupii; assembly: GCA_029718625.1. NCBI lineage: Eukaryota > Metazoa > Chordata > Actinopteri > Anguilliformes > Synaphobranchidae > Synaphobranchus > Synaphobranchus kaupii. The sequence goes on from CM056380.1 coordinate 62,567,138, forward strand.
GTTAATTCCTTGTGCCGTTTTTCGTTCGGTTTCTTTCTTATATTCTTAATTTCTTTTCCCTCTGCTACGGACCATTCATCGTAATTGTTATTTTCTCCAAATAAATTGAAAGAAATGTCCAAATCATCCATTCTGTGTTTTTCTCTTGTTAACGTTAGTTTGTTACAAAGTTAGTTTGTTATAAAGTTTACCGTTATTATTCTTGTTACTGTTTCAACATGTTGCTATGGTTACTTAACGCGCCCTGTTTAACAGGCCACTGAGGCAGCGCATTAATTTAGAACATTTTTAACTGTGATTAAACTTGTGACCCGGATGACTGACCGGTTATACAGAATAACGACCAGTCATTGACCAATCAGAATCGAGTATTCACACATACCATGGGATAAAAAAGCAATAGATCACTCGAGGTTCGTGCTGAGAGTAGCCTACGTCACAACAGTGCTCATATATCCAATAACGCACAAACCTCGAGTGATCTATTGCTCAAATAATATTCAGAAACTCATAAAATTGAATGGAAATTAAATAAGAATGAATTCATTCTAATTAACTATTATATTGACCATTATTGAAAGTTTAATATGAAATTGAACTGATTAATATGAGCAAGGAATTAAGTTGGAGTGAATGGAACTGAACTAATACCAGTATGGAACTGTTTTAATTTAACTAATATGAGCAGAGCATTGCATTTAACTGGACTAATCAAATGGAGTTGTACAGAATCTGAATTTAAGTTAACAGACTAAGATATGCATTGTATTGTATTGACTAATTGACTAATGTGCTTGCTAAATCTTTTGTTTTGTGGCCGAAATGAGCCAAAATTGTCACACCGAAACAGTCACTACCGAAACAAATGGTATTGTTTTGACAGGCCTGTTTCAGTTGGTGACACTTGTCTGTAAATTCTTATTAAAGACAATAAATAGTGAGACAATCAATGCACATGTACAAACCTCAATTCCCAAAAAGTTGGGACAGTGTATAAAATGTAAATAAAAACAGAAAGCAATGATTTGCGAGTCCTTTTTGTATTCAATTGAAAACAGTACAAAGACAAGATATTTCATGTTTAACTAATCAACTTTATTCTACATTTCATTTTCTATTCAGCTCATTCTACAATTGATGCCTGCAACACCTCCCAAAAAAATTGGGACAGGGGCATGTTTACCTTTGTGTTACATCACCTGTCCTTTTAACAACACTCAGTAATCTTTTGGGAACTACAACACTAATTGTTGTAGTTTTGAAAGCAGAATTGTTTCCCATTCTTGCTTAATATGAGACTTCAGCTGCTCACCAGTCCAGGGTCTCCATTATCATATTTTGGGCTTCATAATGCGCCACACGTTTTCAATGGGAGACAGGTCTGGACTGCAGGCAGGCCAGTCTAGCACCCGCACTCTCTGATGACGAAGCTATGCTGTTGTAACACGTGCAGAATGTGGCTTGGCATTGTCTTGCTGAAATAAGCAGGGATGTCGCTGAAAAAGCGATTGTCTAGATTGCAGCAAATGTTGCTCCAAAATGCATATATACCCTTCAGCGTTAATGGTGCTTTCACAGATGTGCAAGTTACCCATGCCATGGGCACTAACACCCCCATACCATGACAGATGCTGGCTTTTGAACCTTGTGTTGGTAACAATTGAGATGGTCCTTTTCCTCTTTGGCCGGGAGAACACAACGTCCATTATTTCCAAAAACAATTTGAAAGGTGGACTCGTCAGACCACAACACACGTTTCCACTTTGCATCAGTCCATCTCAGATGAGCCCAGAGAAGTCGGCGGCGTTTCTGGATGTTGTTGATATATGGCTTACGCTTTGGGTAGTAGAGTCTTAACTTGCATTTGTAGATGCAGCGACAAATTGTGTTTACTGACAATGGTTTTCTGAAGTATTCCCGAGCCCATGTGGTTATATTCATTACAGAAGCATGCCGTTTTTAATGTAGTGTTGTCTGAAGGATCGAAGGTCACGGGCATTCAATATTGGTTTACGGCCTTGCCCGTTTTCTCCAGATTCTCTGAATCTTTTACTAATATTATGGACTGTAGATGGTGAAATCCCTAAATTCCTTGCAATCGTGTGTTGAGAAACGTTGTTCTGAAACTGTTGGACTATTCGCTCATGCAGTTTTTCACAAAGTGGCGAACCCATCCTTGCTCGTAAATGCCAGAGCCTTCGTGGATGCTCCTTTTATACCCAGTCATGATAGCATGACCTGTCACCTATTCACCTATTTACCTGTGGAATGTTCCAAACAGGTGTTTTTTGAACATTCCACAACCTTCCCAGTCTTTTTTATACCCCTGTCCCAACTTTTTTGGAACGTGTTGCAGGCATCAAATTCGGAATTAGCGTATATTTACAAAAAATCAATGAAGTTGCTAAGGTTAAACATTAAATATCTTTTAAATATCGTTTTCATGTAAATATATAGACAAGAAAATTTACAAATCACTGCTTTCTGCTTTTATTTGCATTTTACGTACTGTCCCAACTTTGGAATTCAGGTTTCAGTCAGAGATGTCACAACCGCTACAATGTGGTCACAACTGAAACACCTGCTGTTTTGTTAAAATTTTGAATAATATGAATAATCAATCAAATATCCAAGATATTGTGCTGGTGAGGGTATATATAATCTCATAAATAAGAATCTATCAAATTGATGTGATCAAATCTGTCCATTTTATAGAGAACATTTGTATGGAGTTTTGACTAAATTTAATTAATCCAATGTTTTATTTGATTTAAAAATTCAGGGTAATTGATTCAAATTCAACAGCAGTCAAGATTCTTTTTCAAAAATGTCATTTTCAAAGGGGTGAATTAAACTTATCAATTGGGTATGTAATTTTATTTCAAAAGCAGGTTTTACACCATGTTTCGGTTGTGACATATTTAGGAGCAGTCAGTAAATTCATCCTTATTCTTAAAAAATTGCATGTGATTGCACTGTACATCTAGTATATTTATGTATCTCAGATAAAGTGTAACACATATATTATAAAAGAATTTTGGAAAAAGAATACAAATTTACACTTTTCTCCAACCCTCAATTTGCACGACTTTTGTAGAATGGCCCATATATGTTTATCTAAGAATGGCCGATATAGCTTATCTTGAGTAGTGACCCTAAAGGTGTGACTGCCTTCCCCTCACAAAGAGTAAGCCTGCTCAGGATGACTTTGCAGAATCTTATGTAGGCCTACTTGATATGATAACAAAATCGATGACTGCATTCCCTTACAAAATAAGTAGTAGCCTAAATAACATTTTAGGCTATACTTTTTAAAAGTATAAGTACATAAAGGTTTTTTTTTTTTTTTTTTTTTTACAGTATACTTTAAGTATAAGTAGGCTACTTTATAAAACTAAATTGGCCCATTTTAAGTATAGGCTACCTGGAACTATACTTTAATTAGGCTATACCATTTAAATTGGTAAACTTTAAGTAGGCTACATTTTAAACTCCAAACTAAGTTTATGTAGAAAATCAAGTGAAAGTGCCCTTTAAGTAGGCTACACTGACTGGAATTTAATTCAGAAAAAGTATAATTAAGCCATACTTTTATAAACATCTTTTTTGTAAGGGTTTGCACAAAAGCTGCCTCGAAAGTTACAGGTTGGTTGTTTTTGTATTTATTGCAATACAAGAGACACGAAGTAGCTACAACACAGTTTCATTGTTATAATTTAAGTTGTGTAACAAGCGTGTACATCATGCAATGCAAAAGAACACGACAGCTTTGATTCTCAAAATACACTTGCAGATATCTGCTACACTCAGGTACGAAAAGTAGCCTCCCTACAATGGGTAGCCTACAAACGCTTGCCACAGGGTGGTATCCCTAGCTAGAAATACATAATTAATTTTTAGCCGATCTTTTTTGCTTGAAAGGGTAGACTACTTATTAGTACCCAAATAGAGCATTTCAGGGTACATTTGGGAAATGTAAGAAAATGTAGCCTACCTCCACTGTACCTTTATTTCTGAGAGTGTATGTACACAGCAGTCGTAGCTAGTTCCACAATGGCTAAAGTGCTGAGATTAACCCATTAGAGGTGCAAATCTGTACTTTCTAGAACTCAATGTTAGCCGTAACTGATACAGCATATTTATTAATGTATTAAACCTACCTTTGCATTTAGGCCGTCACTCATTTTCCTATTGAAATCTATGGAAAATAAGTCAGGAGAAACAACCCTTCAAGTGATCCACTCATATCTACTGCATATCTGGTAGCAGAGTGATGGTTTCAGGCTCATTTGATACCTGAGACCCTTGCTGACTTACAGCCATTTAGACAACCATGGGTTCCATATTATTCCTATGTAATTTACAGCTTGATCTAGTCCCACCCCACAATTCCCATAGAAATCCATTCAAATGCAGAGAGGTTATAGTATCGCTTGTAAGAGTAGCTAAAAATAAGATATCAAGTCTTTTAATATCCTTTAATACCCAGTCATGATAGCATCACCTGTTTACCTGTGGAATGTTCCGAACAGGTGTTTTTTGAACTTCCCAGACTTTTTTTGCCCCTTTCCCAAAAAAAAAAGTTGATTTCAATTTCAATTAAATATTATGTAAAAGAGAATTTACAAATCACTGCTTTCTGCTTTTATTTGCATTTTACATACTGTCCCAACTTTTTTGGAATTGGGGTTTCTACATTTTCTGAATTGTTTGATTACAAATCTAAAATTGTGGAGTACAGAGCCAAATCAGGAAAAAAAATGTCTTTGTCCCAAACATTATGGAGGGCTCTGTAAATAGCATCTCAACAAAAAGCATTTTCAATGTACAAAAATTCCAAAGTTACTCACGCATAGCCCAAAAAACAGTCTGTCAAGTCGTTAATTAAAACTTGAAAAAACTAGACCTGCCGTTAAAAGTATTGATATCAAAATGAGGCCAAGTTACAACAAATATTGGCTATCGTAGCGCAATCTAATTAAACAAGCTTTATTCCAAAGCAGTGTTACCCAATCTTTCCTAAACTATTTTATGTAACTTGGCCCTGTGTTTTTTTAATCGTACTATCTGAAGAGAATGTGTTAATTCAAACTTTGTGTCAAATAACAAAAATTGCCTCATGGAAGAACACATAATTTCAAATAATGTTTTATGAAGACACACATCAAAAATGTCTTTGTATCCTGCGATTGTCTGTTGTTATGATGTTGTTATCCAATGGGGAGCATTATTGTTTAAGGGCATGGAGCATTTTTGATGATAAAATCAAGAAAGATAAAAGAAAAAAAATAAGAATACTAAAATGACCCTAGTTTGGAATTGAATTCTGTGTGTTTACATCAGGTCAGAAGGTACAGAAGTTAATGTTTTTAAGGGCTGAGAGTCTGTGGTCATTGTGGTTATTTCTGTAGGAAACCCTGAAAAGTGGCAAATCCTAAAAGAGCAGCCCATAGATGAACTGAAGAGGGCAGAAGCAGCACAAGGACTCTTTCGCTTGTGAATGAACCCATTCCCAGGTCATTCAATTTAATAAGAGTAGCTCCCTCATACCATGCCAGCCGACATGGTCAACAGCAACATTCTCCTACACCGCTGAAACAAATGCCTGGATTTAATCAACTATGACTCACAAATAAATCATATTCATAAAGTCATATTCGGTTTGTTTTTGGTTTAGACATTTTTTAGTTTGTTTACAAACCTTGTTCAACAAGAGTGTTCAAATCCGAACCAAACTGTGTGAAGACATGAACCAAAACTTGCATTTAGTCATGAATTGCAGTTTGGGACAAATGTTGACTGAATCCAAGCTAATATGCACTGAATAGCTGAAATGGGCATTTAAAAAGGCACAATATGGAGTGTGAAAAATTCAGTTAAAATAGGAGAGTAGCCATATTTACATGAAAATATACTGTTGGCAGCGTGCAAAACCTTTTATCACCAAACAAAATAAAATAAAATACATTCTTGAAAACCAGTGGATTATTCCCATTTACCAACACAGATTTATGGTTAAACATCAACTTTATTAGTTGTTCAGTCTGGGAATATGTAGTGCGTAGGGCTGGATGAGGACTTAATACCTTATGCCTGATGAAGACACACATCAATGACAAACAGGTGGAAGTGTCCTGATTGCTTTGTGCTTTGTGTCTTTTCCTGTATTTCTGCATTGTCCTCAGTGAGTAAACACACACGACCTATACAAATGCATGTATAATTGATTGCATATTCAGCCACTCTCCTTTTCAATATGAAATTTGTACATGTATGACAATATGGTGCATTTATCATATCCACTTTTTTGGAGGTATTCGGGTTTCCATATTAATTAAATCATAATAATACAAATGCACAAAATTTGAAATCCCTGTCTAATCTCAAAATTCTGTACAACTTTTTATTTATTTATTATTAAATACAAATATCATCAAAAAAAAAGATCAAAAGAAGACCAAAAAGAAAAACATTTTACATTTCTGCCTTAGACGGTAGTACTGCAGGTCTGGGGAAGACCAATAATCTGCATTTGGTTTGTCTGTAAAAACACTTGTTTTTTGGTGTCAATAAAGATACCTCTTAAATTGAGAAAACCATATCTGAGCTGAAGAACTCACATTTTCCATATTTATCCAGCAAATGAAGCGACAGGTTCTACTGAGGTGCTCCAGTTGAGCATGGTGATTCCTCCGAATGGCAGAGGGGGGTCAGAGAGAGGCAGTATTCTTTTCAGTAGCAGGGAGTCAGGCCTGCATTTACCCTCCACTGTTTATTCACTAGCACTGAGCCCAAATTCTTGTGGCATTGAGAACAGCTACAAGCTCTTTTCAGGTGACCGGGGGTCATCATTCAATTCAATTTGATTGAGGGCTGGAGGCTTATGGGTAAAACTGATCCTGGTCAAGGAGGGGAATGCAGGCAGGGATGAGAGTGATGATTGGGGTGGGGGGGGAGGGGGGTGTCACAGTTCATGGCCTGAGAACATCTGTGGGGGTGATGACTGTGGTCCTGGGGGGTGGAGGGGTGGGTTGGACGAAGAAGAGGGCAGTTCCTGCCCCTCCCCTCTTCACCGGTCCACCTCTCCTAGACTACACGGCCGCCTGAACTCCTGGCCTCGCTCGTGGATCCATTTATTGGACACTGCAGAAGGAGAGAAGTACAGAGGCGTGCTGAGTAACAACAAGACCGGCAGACCCTGCCAGGAACCCCCCACGGTTGCAGACAATATGTGTGCATTTAATGCAGCTTTGGAGAGTTCAGGCTGAGAGCTGCAGTGAGGGTCTGTTGGGTTAGTAACACAGGGGTAGTGAGTTAGTAAGGGCTGGGAAGATGAGAGGGATACGGTTAGAGTTTGTAGAGTGAGTAACACAGGAGTAGTGAGTGAGTAAGGGCTGGGAAGATGAGGGGGATATGGTTAGAGTTTGTAGAGTAAGTAACACAGGAGTAGTGAGTGAATAAGGGCTGGGAAGACTTCTGTGGAGAAACTCACCCCATTTGTTTCCTACCAGCACTGGGCAGGCAGCATGCCGTGTGCTATAATCCCCTTCTCCACTAGGAAACAGGTTATACCAGAAGACTGCAGTACCCTGGAACACACACACACAACCATGTTTAAAATCAACATCTTTGAGAAGTAATACTTATCTATACACACATATAAAAATTCAACATGAATAACTGGAATAAATGAAATCAATCTGTTCAAACACGCAAGTAAGCACATACATCACATACGGCACACATACACACACATACATGCATGCACGCACTGCTCGCAGCTATACCTTTTTAGGCCACACTGCAGCGCCCACATCTGTAAATACTGTGGCGCCCCCTGCTGACACATCGCTCATCTACAGCAGAGAGGAGGAACAGATATAGACATTGGCACAGCATAGCGGTACGGTCTCACAGGGTAATGTTCACAATGCATGACACTCCTTTCTCCTGAATACCGAAAAATAAGTATACAATAAAATAAAATTAAGGAGACATAAATAAAAGAGAAGATGAGGAAGATTAGGGCCACTCACATAGAAGAGCCAGGTAGCGATACGGTTTCCAGTGCCCAGCTCTTTAAAGGCATCCGGCTCATCTTTCTGTGCAGAACACAACACAGTGAGTGAAATCATTCAGCTTCATTTAAACTGCAGTCAGGATGAAGCCTGGATTTACTGTGAACAGCATTAATATGCACACACACACACACACGCACAAATATATACACACGCACGCACAAACACACACAAAATCATACACACACGCACGCGCACACACACACACATATATTGATAATTCCGGTGGTATAAATGTATGAATAGCTTTCTCACCCGTCCAAAATCAAAGTGTGGCTCATACTGCCCCCCCAACGCCATAGTTTGCAACCTGATGAAATGGACAGACAGACAGAGATGGACAGACACAGGTAACAGACAGAATATGATGCTGCATGTTAGTACAGATTTACACACAGGCATGGGGGTATGCAAGTGAGCACCTGCAGTCTCAGTCACAGGTTCCCCCCACATGTGCAGCCATAGTCAAAGTCTCACCCCTCCCACCTGCAGTCTTAGTTTGAGGCTCCCCCCTACCTGCAGTCTTAGTTTGAACACCCCCTCCTCTTCACCTGCAGTCACAGGTATAGGTTCCCCCCACACCTGCAACCAAAGTCCCACCCCTCCCACCTGCAGTCTTAGTTTGAGCCCCCCCCCGTCTTAGTTTGAGGCCCCCCCACCTGCAGTCTTAGTTTGAGGCCCCCCCCCCCCTGCAGTCTTAGTTTGAGGGCCCCCCCCCCACCTGCAGTCTTAGTTTGAGGCCCCCCCCCCCACCTGCAGTCTTAGTTTGAGGCCCCCCCACCTGCAGTCTTAGTTTGAGGCCCCCCCCCCCCCCCCCCTGCAGTCTTAGTTTGAGGGCCCCCCCCCCCACCTGCAGTCTTAGTTTGAGGGCCCCCCCCCCACCTGCAGTCTTAGTTTGAGGCCCCCCCACCTGCAGTCTTAGTTTGAGGCCCCCCCCACCTGCAGTCTTAGTTTGAGGGCCCCCCCCCCCCTGCAGTCTTAGTTTGAGGGCCCCCCCCCCCCTGCAGTCTTAGTTTGAGGGCCCCCCCCACCTGCAGTCTTAGTTTGAGGCCCCCCCCCCCCCCCCCCCCCACCTGCAGTCTTAGTTTGAGGCCCCCCCACCTGCAGTCTTAGTTTGAGGCCCCCCCCACCTGCAGTCTTAGTTTGAGGGCCCCCCCCCCCCCCACATGCAGTCTTAGTTTGAAGCCCCCCCTGCAGTCTTAGTTTGAGGCCCCCCCACCTGCAGTCTTAGTTTGAGCCCCCACCCCCGCAGTCTTAGTTTGAGGCCCCCCCACCTGCAGTCTTAGTTTGAAAATAAGACCCCCCCCCTCCCCTCACCTGCAGTCTCAGTCACAGATTCTCCCCTCACCTGCAGTTGCTCAGCTGTGTCCATTTCTAAGCCGGTGATGCCCTCAATGCGCTGGTTAAGCTTTCCCACCAAGGGGTGTTCATATTCTGTCAACCAGGCGCTGGGGAAGGCAGAGATAGGAGAGAGGGGGGAGGGAGGGCAGCAGAGGTTAGGGAAGAGAAAAGAAGAAAGAGAACATGGGGGGGCAAAACAGAGAGATTAATGAGAACCAGCCAGGTAGTATAGGACATAAACACTGGGAGCCACCAAAAGGAATGCATTTATTCATTCACATCATTCTGTGACAGACTGTACTGGAGTAAAATATTAATACCTCTCAGAGAAATGAATGAAAATTAACAAGCTAAAGTATGACACACTGAACAGAACAGAAACTGTGCAGGAATATGATTTCTACCACCAGCAATAAGCACATTTCTATTGTAATAGAAATGACTGGTTTTGTTTATTTTACTGTAATTTGTAAAACTCTTTACTCCAGTACTACCATCAGATGATTAATATGATTGATTAAGGTGTTTTAGTATGTTCCAGTAATAATCCACAGGCATCTCCATGCTTTGTGCTTTTGAATCCACTGCAGATGTACTGTGTCTATGGAGTTTTGTATAAAATGTTCAGATATTTTAAGTGAGTGAAACTGTTGGTGAAACTGATACGGCCATAATCCGGAATGCCTGGTGAAAGGTACCGCTACACCCCTCCCCCTTCTACAAACACACAACACATCCACATTATGCAGGTTCCAGAACAAACACACGCTTTTGAGAAGGAAAGTTAAGAGGGGTTAATAGAGGGGTTAAACAAAGTCTTTTGTCTTAAAGTAAGAGTAAGCACATGCATCTTAAAATTATTACATTTTTAAGACTTCAGAACAGGGGTGGGAAAGGAGGATGCATCTTCTTGATTTGATGCCAAATTCTGTTCAGTTTAATTTAATTAAGCCCAATCATTATGTGTTCTGAAAATTTATGGTTGGTGTACGTACCTAATCACAGTGCACCTGGGTTGGTGTATGTAGCTGATCAGAGTGCACCTGGGCTGGTGCACGTAGCTAATTAGCTGGCTAAGAGGAGGGTAAATTGTGGAAAAGGACAACTGAAACGGAATTTAAATTTGCACCCCTGGTTCAGAAAGAGAGCAGCATGCAGAGTGGTGAGAGGAGGCAGAGGCGGCGGTGGGACTTGGGGACTTCTGGACATTTTTTAAATGAAGCTCTGTGTCATATTTATTATGCGACCAAAATGTTTGCTTACTTCTTGAAAAGTATGCTCAGTCCCGAATATACTCGGCGAAACCCTAGAAGTAAGGATATAATCCGGGGTTCTAAGTATACTACATTTAGAGAAAACTGTACCTACTTAACTACTTTCTCGTCCAATGTACTGAACAGGGACACTCAATAGTATGGAAGGGTGCTAATTCGGACACAGCCCTTGTGATTTTGAATTCCATTTGACAACGTCTGGACTCCAACTCCCAATCGGCCCCCTTTTGAAGTGGCCTGTGGCAGCTTGTGGCCTAATCAAATGCATCCCAGATGCATCTCCAGGGCTTGGCTGAGTCTGTAGGACGTGTGCAAGGTCACGGCTGCATGTTTTCCCGTGCTCTCTCCCTGTGGCCTGCCCCGCCAGGACCACACAAGCCCTGGCTGTCTCCAAATATTTGGCTCAGGCCAGCATTGCATTCCGACCTATTGGGTGACCTGCCAAACCCATGTTCCTCCGATGCCTGGCCCACACTTCCTGCACCACTGTCACCTGATCCAGATCAGCCAATCAGGCTGATGCTTTTGTTCCCCTGCGTGAAAGGTTTGGCACTGACACTTTTAATGCTTTTTCACCGTGTCATCCAAATCGATGTATTTGTTGGCTACATTTCCCTAATGTTCACCATTACTTTGAAATCTATTTTTTCTGGCGATTCGGCTCGCAATATGAGTTGGGCCTAATCTCCTGCTAAAGAGAGTGTTCTGGGTTCACCAGAAGCATGTTATGAGACCTAATTTTATTCAGTAGGTGCAGGAACAAGGCTTGTTTACATTTAAAGGGAGAGCTAACCCACAGCTGCACACATCTGCTGTTCACCCCACCCATTTTCTAAAGAAGCTCTGGAATGTACAACTTATTTCAGCAGGAAACCAATTTGAAAGAACAGGCTTCTTTCAGCTCGAATCTGCTCAAACAGACAGTGCCAGCTGATGCAATCTTACGTACGTGTTGTTTGTAGTTAATGTCACAGGCCATTGGCAATAATCTAAGAGTCAGGTTTTGAAAAGTGTCCACGACAGGTCAACCCCTTACCCGCCCCCACCCTTTCCCAAACACACACGCAAACAAACAAACAAACAAACAAACACACACACACACACACACACATTCAAAAACATAAACACACACACGCACATATATTCAGAAACACACCCACATTCAGAAACACACACACACACACGCACAAACAAACATGACAACAAATACATTTAATTAATATACATTTAAATAAAATCAACCAATAGAAAAGCACCACACACTGCCCAAGACCACATACAAGTGCACAGCATCTGGACACTGGCAGTCGGACAGACAGACTTGCTGAAACTGAGCCAGGAGAGGAAAACCACAGAAATGTAGGGTGCGTGGACCGAATGACGGGGGATATTTTTAAAAGTTTTAAATTTGTAAAATAAAAAGTTCAGTGGTAAGGATGTGGCTGCTGCTTCACAGTCTATTTAGGTACCTGCTCGAGATCTCTTCCTATAAACAGCTTTATTGCTCCAAATTAATCCCTGAGGTCTGCATCATATCACTGTGGAAAGCCACAGTAAATCCACCACCCGCTTCTCACTGTACTGCCAAATGTGGGATTTACATTAAAACATATTATTAATTCAGATTCTACAGTTTACAATACAGATTTACAATCCCTGTGAAGACCTAGAAAAAGGTCAACACATTCAAATGGCTTCAACTATTTTCTATTGAAGGAAGACTAACATTTTAAAGTCATATCCAAGGAAAACTGTCACACTAAAAGTTAAATTATGCAAAAACAACCCATTTTCCAGCATTTTCCTGACATTGTCACATGTTTTGGGGGAGTTGTGAGTGTATGTCCGGTGTGTGTTTGTCATTTTGAACTCTCCACCAGAGGGCGGTCACTACACATTGCACAAGAAGTCGAAGTCACTGCTACGAGTGTAATCTGAGCACAGTCTATGAATATGAGCAGTGGACACACACGGTTGCCAGGGCTCCACTCAAAACGCAAAAGTGTCACTGGTGTTTTGGAGCAGCGGAGAAGACATGGTACTGTTAATACTGCAGTGCAGTTTGCAACCACTGAGAGAGTAGTGTAGTGTACATAGACGACAGTGTATTCAGCACATAAACTACAGTGAACTCAGCACATAAACTACAGTGTACTCAGCACATAAACTACAGGGAACTCAGCACATAAACTACAGGGAACTCAGCACATAAACTACAGTGAACTCAGCACATAAACTACAGTGTCCTCAGCACATAAACTAGTGTGCTCAGCACATAAACTACAGTGTACACAGCACATAAACTACAATGTACTCAGCATGTAGACTAAAGTGTACTCAGCATGTAGACTACAGTAAACTCAGCATGTAGACTACAGTGTACACAGCACATAGACTACAGTGAACTCAGCACATAAACTACAGTGAACTCAGCATGTAGACTATAGTGATCTCAGCATATAGACTACAGTGTACACAGCACATAAACTACAGTGTACTCAGCATGTAGACTACAGTGTACTCAGCACATAAACTACAGTGTACTCAGCATGTAGACTACAGTGTACACAGCACATAAACTACAGTGTACTCAGCACATAAACTACAGTGTACTCAGCATGTAGACGACAGTGTATTCAGCACATAAACTACAGTGAACTCAGCACATAAACTACAGTGTACTCAGCACATAAACTACAGGGAACTCAGCACATAAACTACAGGGAACTCAGCACATAAACTACAGTGAACTCAGCACATAAACTACAGTGTCCTCAGCACATAAACTAGTGTGCTCAGCACATAAACTACAGTGTACACAGCACATAAACTACAATGTACTCAGCATGTAGACTAAAGTGTACTCAGCATGTAGACTACAGTAAACTCAGCATGTAGACTACAGTGTACACAGCACATAGACTACAGTGAACTCAGCACATAAACTACAGTGAACTCAGCATGTAGACTATAGTGATCTCAGCATATAGACTACAGTGTACACAGCACATAAACTACAGTGTACTCAGCATGTAGACTACAGTGTACTCAGCACATAAACTACAGTGTACTCAGCATGTAGACTACAGTGTACACAGCACATAAACTACAGTGTACTCAGCATGTAGACTAAAGTGTACTCAGCATGTAGACTACAGTAAACTGAGCATGTAGACTACAGTGTACTCAGCACGTAGACTACAGTGAACTCAGCACATAAACTACAGAGTACTCAGCACATAAACTACAGTGTACTCAGCATGTAGACAACAATGTACACAGCACATAAACTACAGTGTACTCAGCACGTAAACTACAGTGTACTCAGCACGTAAACTAGTGTACTCAGCACGTAGACTACAGTGTACTCAGCACGTAGACTACAGTGTACTCAGCACGTAGACTACAGTGTACACAGCACGTAAACTACAGTGTACTCAGCATGTAGACTACAGTGCACTCAGCACATAAACTACAGTGTACTCAGC
>CM056380.1:62586318-62728075 GCA_029718625.1 Synaphobranchus kaupii
CAAGTAGGACGTAAACCATAATATGGGCTGAGATGGTAGTGGCCACTAAAAGTGAATGGGGCTTTCAGTAAGATTACAGTCTTGCTAAATCTATATGACTCACCTAGCTGAAGCAAATGCTTGGTGTAATCCAGAGCCCTCTCTATCTCCCCCTGCTGGTAGAGGGAGTAGCTGAGGTAGTCCAGTATAGTGACTTTCTCCATGGAAGTCTCCTCGCCCTCCTCTAGTTGCCGGAGTGCCTGAGACATCCATAGCCGGGTGTGGTAGTAATCTGCCTCAGTGTAAGCAATCTTCCCCAGCTCAAAACAGTCCTCCACCGTCATGGGGTTCTTGTACCTGACGCCTGTTGGAGAGCCAGTGAGAACACACATACACACAAACACACATACACACCTTTATACTGAAATGTAACTATTTGGTATACTTACAGTACAAAAACAGTCAGTGTACAGTTCCTGTCTATATGGTGAGTATGGTTCTGTGCAAGTACAGGCATGTATTCAGTTTTTGTCTCCAAGCAGGTACTGTGTGTATCATGTGTGCTGAAGGGTGTGTGTAGATGTATAAATGTGTGTGTGTGTCTCACCAGGTAGGTCCCAGTAGAGATGGGGTTTGAGTGATGTAGTGTGTGTAAAAGTATGTGTATATGTGTGTGTGTGTCTCACCAGGTAGGTCCCAGTAGAGATGGGGTTTGAGTGATGTAGTGTGTGTAAAATTGTGTGTAAATATGTGTGGCCCTCACCAGGCAGGTTCCCAGTAGAGATGGTGTTGGAGTCCAATTCGTAGGTGTCCTGCAGTCTCAACAGGGCCTTGGCTGCCCCGATCTGATCCTCATCCCCAGGAAAGTACTGCCGCTGGACAGTCAGGTTGGAGATGAATCCTGGGGGGGTGGGGGTTACACGGTATATTAAAATACAATGTTTCAAAAACTCAAGGAGTCTACATGAACCACTGACACTTTCCAACAAACTTGAGGTCAACGTGAGTTTTCAGAAGAAAGTATACATTTATATTTCAGATAGATAGATTATTTATAGATAATTAATTTGATCTCATCCGCACTGCCTTTCCCACTGTTGCAGGAAAACACCCTCAGTTTGGATTCATTACACTGGGAATTTATTGTGGAGCACAGGCATGTTGGAGTGCTGTTTTAACCATGGGACATGTCTTATGTGCATCTGTGTGTGCGTGCGCGTGTGAGATATTCTCACCATTGGAAGTGTCCTTCAGTACCAGGCTCTCCACGTTGCCCCACTCTGTGTTGAGCCGCTTCATCAGTTTGAAGGCATTGACTGGGTGGCCCACAAAGGCTTCTGGGTCCTGCGTGGCTGTGGTCGTCAGAGAGTCCAGCATTTCCGCCCACCTGGAGGACGGAACACACAGACAGACGGTCAGAAACCCCCAGCGAGTTCCGGGAAGGGCGCGATCGGCTTCCTGGATTCCTGTTAACTCGACAATTGCACAAAGTCCTGCAGCCAATCAGAAGCCCCTGTGGGCAGAGAGGGAGGAGCACAGGAGCAGACCACAAGGCCGGCCTTTAGGATCTTTATCCTTTAGAAGCCTGAACAGCAGGCGATGTTGGGAGGCGGGACTCTGGGAGGGGGTGCGGTCACTCACCTTTTCACCTGTTCCAGCTTGCTCTCCTCTGCCTTGATGTAGTCCTTCAGGGAAGCGACCAGATCCTTCTCTGTGTATAGCAGGTCTGTCATCTGACCTGGAGCATGCAACCACACACACACACACACACACACACACACACACACACACATACATACATGCATGCACGCACGCACATACACACACACACACACACACACACACACACACACACACACACACACACAATGGTGACAAATAAAATTGACGTTAGTTTAGTGGAGTTACCAGATGAAAATCCAGTACTGACTGTGATTACACCCCTGCAGAGGCAATAAGAGTGTGATGAGTTTCCCACCAGGGCCTCTAGTCTGTTCCACAGAGGTAATCATTCTAATGATAGACTAATGTTCTGAAAAGGGCCTCCAGCACAGGCATGGTTACCGCCTGTTACATTAGTGCATGTGGCTTCATTATGGCTTCACATTAGCACAAATTCACCCCTACACAGGTTAGTGGGCCAGTGTGGATTAAGTCGTGCTTTCTGTCAGATTGTTTTTTTTTTTTGTACTTAAATCATGGCTGCAATAATGAAAATGGGGAGTTAATGTTAAAAGATTGGTGATGCCCAGAAGAGCAGAGCAGAGCAGTATGAGGCTTTTTAAAGCAGATCAGAGGTTTCGAGTCCATTGCTTCTGCAGCATGGAAGGGCTCCCCCTGGAGGTGATAACAGTCTAACAGTCTACTGCTGAGCCACAGCAGGAGGACCAAGCTGAGCTGTGCTCTGCTTGCTGGTGCCCAGGGTTATAGCCAATTCCCACAGGCAATGGTCATGCTGGTTGGATCATCCTGTTAAGGCAGTGTTTTAGTGTTAGGGTGGCTGCTGACAAAAATGCTCTTAAGTACGCTACGTTAACAGGACCCAGGTGTGTACTGTTCATGGGGCTGGGTGGCTGGCCTCATTAATTAATTACACTGAAGCGTTTAGCTGGGCTGGTGGTGAGCTGAGCTGTCCAACTGTTCTCTCTGTTTATTCTATCGAAAGGGCAGAGCAGCAAAAAGTGTTGAAGAGAAAGGAGGAGGAAGAGGGGGAGAGGGATGAATCTCACCGATGGAGGTGAAGAAGTCATTGTGGGCTGAGGAAGGCTGCAACTGAAGGACCATCAGCACAACACAGCACACAGAGCACACCTGCATCCTGAGCCTGCGGGGAGAGAGAGAGAGTTGGGTCAGATGGAAGCAGGACAAACAGCTCTGGGATTTTGTGTCTGATGTAAATCCTCCTGATCCAGTCAAACAGCAGTTAGCAACAGCAGCCTTAGTGACAGCCCGAGCGGGGTTGATGCTAACAGCAGCACAATATAATACAACATAATAATAATAATAATAATAATAATAATAATAATAATAATAATACACTTCATTTGGATTTTTTATCAACAACAATGTCAAAGTTCTCTACAAACTTAAAGTTCAAATAATTGAATTGGTTCTGTTTAAGTAAACAATAAAAAAATGTGAAGCAAGAATATTAATAATGGAGAACCAAGAAGGATATGATAGGCATGCATGTATGTTAATGTATCTTAACTGTAATTAATATTACATATGTTAATATTATAAATACTATATTGTATATCTGCTGTCATTGTAAAGGTCACCAGGGGTGTCTTGTGCCTGCCTGAACAGAAGTGATGAAAATTAGGTCAGGCACAGAAAAAGACCCACCTAGCTACCTGTCTCTGCCCAAACACACCAAAAGCCAATCAAAATGCATCATTATGCCGCCGAGACTCAGTTCAGGTATCCCACTGGAACACCCCTCTGTGTTTCCGAGCCTGATGTCACAACCGGCAGGCATGGGCAGCAGTGCTATGGCAACGAGCGAATCTAGGACAGGGAGATGCCCATGGAAAGACTTTCTGAGGTGACAGAGGTCAGGGGGCTTGGCCAAAAGTTCCACAGACAAAAAAACCCAAGCCATGTCAATCCCAGCATCCCTTATCCGTCTGACCAGTCTCCCCCATTCACATCACTACAGTCAGACCTCAGTGCCTCCTTATTCTAATGAGCAGGACATATGACGCTCTGGCCAGGAAAGAGTTCATTCAGAGCAGGGCACTTTGGAAACAGGTCAGCCCTAAACAGGGGAGGGAAATTTTCAGAATTCCCCTGCGAGAGGGGGTGGGGGGGGGGGGGGGAATGCTACAACCCAGGGACTTGCATCCACAGGGCCTGAACCCTCCCATAGTAAACTACTACTTATCCGCTACACTGATGGAAAACAGCATCTGTACTCTCTGGGTAGCAACGGCACTTAAGGACCACTTCAAAGGCCGTCGCTCGGAACCCTAATCTAGGTGCGCCCTTTGTGTCAGTGACCAGGTGTCCTGTATTTACACACCTGAGATTCCCCAAGGAATACGTGCACTTGCTTCGTGTTTCAGATCTTCTGTGGTCACCTGGGTCTTTAAAGACAAGCTGAAATCAAAATTCACTTTTTTATACATTCAGTCAATTTTAGATAACCACACAAACATGTCTAAAGTAGTCTAAATGTAGTATATATACCTAAATTGTAATACTTGTGTATTTTCAAAACAAAGTTTTCCCCCCTTTATTTCCTGGAAAACTATTTCACTTTTAAATTTGCGTCATCAAGTTCCAGTGGGGCGTGCATCAAAACTGGAACCAATAATGTCAATCAAATATGTCTGTTTCCCTCCAATCAATGTACTTTTACACCGTGGCACATATTCTTAGTGTTCGCATTTGACATCAATCAACTCGACTCCCCGCCCTTCAAAAATTCCCGTTGAAAGATTTGTTTTGCTCACGTATACGTCATATCGCGGAAGCTAGTGCTGCTCTAACTGCTGTTTCAGGGTGATTTTAAGGACTGAGGTCTGCAAGAACCAAGCACAGGCCTATTGTTTAAGTCTTTGGTGCAAGGACGTTCAAAAAGCATGATTTTGGCAGTAGCTTAATTGTTCTGTTTTGGACTTTGTTGTGTTTGCTACTTTTCAACAAAATCAATGGCCTGTCTTCAACGAGCCTCACCTGAGAGGCATCTCTATGGCAGAAAGCACATCATTTAATGCAGTGTGAACCCAAGTGAGTTTTCCCCACACTTATTTTCCCACCCAGGTGATGCATCATAAGGGTGATTGTTCCGAAGGACAGGCCCCATTCCGCTGAGCCCTGAGGGTTTACACTGAGCCTGATATCAGAGGGGCAAAATAGGACAAAGTACTAAACTAAACTGACACAAGAGGAATGTAAGCTTGGAGGTCACAGATAGAACAGGTACAAACAGGTAGCTATTTGCCTATTTGCAAGCATCCCAGTGAAATGTTGAGTGAGGTTGCGGCTCCGCTCCCTCAATGAGATCCCCAGTTAGCACGCATAATCAAACAGGCCTGCAGTCAAATGGTGAAGCAAACTGCTGGGATTTCCACATGTAGGTGCAAGTATTTTTAGCCCTAGGTTAAAAGGCTGGCTGGCCCTTGTGTTGGAGACAAGCACTGAGACACATTCTAAATAGTTGAAAAGTCTACCAAACTATGAAAAAACTCACCAGAGACACATATTGTGACTTACGGAACCAAAATGTGCTCCATAAACACTTCCGGGCACAAAACTGTCCAATGCAGAACATAACATTTCTGATTTAGATTACCTCACTTTCTAAACCAATACAGACTTAGCATGTGTCGTGTATATAAGCCATGCATTTTCACATTTTACTGATAATATTAAACAAAATCAGCTACATCATAAAAAATAAGTCATTACATGCCAGGAAATAACGGGGTGTAACGGGTAGAGCCTGCGGTCCCGTATGCCTACACAACCTTTTTTATTGACATGAATGACCACAGACTTTTCTTGTTCGTATAGAAGACTAAAAGCCAACATCAAGGTACTTCATTCATCAGGACGCAGAGAGGAGAATGCCACGTCTCCGCCCCTCCCCCAAAAACTGGGGGGGACGACGGGACGAGGGCGCACAAGTCCAATCTACCACCAGGAAAAGGGAAAGTTAAGGCATTATCAGTTGCCTAATGTAAATAACGCAGACAAGGCTGAGCCGTGATTTACATTAAGACCGCCATTCATATGCGCCGGCATGCGTAAAATTATTTATACGTTCTGTAGCACACACAGATTCAGCCGTTTGATAATTTGTCGAAGACCAGAAACGCACCTTGAGGTGCAATGTTATCTAATATGAGGACTAAATTACAGACGAAATAATTATAAAATACATAAATATACAGGGTTTTCCAAACAACTTAGAACTTAATTCCAATAAGAGAAGTCAATTTGAAAAGTGTTCGATTGCGATACAGATTGGAACATGTCATAGGGCCTAATGATGCAACAGTCCGTGCAATTAAATGACATCTCTCTCCTCACTTTGCGTGTGTGTGCGCTTGGTAAAGCACTATCATGTCATACGTGTCAATACAGTAGCTAACACATTTAATAACATAAGTAGTAGCCCCACGAATAAAAATATAGGCTAAACAAGTAGTTATAACGGACACATATGAAAGAGCATGTAAAGTTTAATCAAAGCTTTGCAAAGCTTTCTTGTTGTCATGTTGTGTCCTCCTGTTTCAAAGAAAGCCAGAAAAGTATAGATTTCTAGCGCAATCGCTTTAAATGCGATTAATATAACAGCAAAACAATACAAAGTGAGGAATTGGTTTCCCAATGACATACAGCGCTGATACCGCGCTCCCGCTACTGTGCAGATGGGGACCCAAAGCCTCAAGTCAAAAATTTCTAGAAACTTCTTCCCCGCTAGCTGCAGGAAACTTGACAGGACTGCAAATAACGAGCAACAGCCGTAAAACACAAGGTTAGACCTTACCTTACAAGTACGGGATCTGAGTTTGTGTTAAGGTTCAGGCACCGCAATACAGAGGACAGCTTTGCCTATTTATTCTCCTGTTCTCCGACCTCCCTGATTAGAAGAAGTGAACTGAACTGTCTGTCCTGATTGCGAAGTCTTTGTAATTTTTGGGTTGTCCACGCCGAAACCACCATGGTCGCCACCTGGTGGCGGAGTCCCTGAAACGAATCAAGAGCTACGTGCGAGAACGCACACACGCAAGTTTTTGGTAACTGCTGATCCTGAGAGCACAGATGCTTTGAGCATGCGTTCACCAATTTAATACAGTACTCCGTGGCAAGGTTCTCCCCCAGATATATTCTGGCAGTCCCTCCTGTAAGTCTTTCTGCCTTGAAAACAAAGAATATCTCACGTAACCTGTGAACACCAGGCCACGGAGTCTAGCAAGAGAAACCTGGAAAATAAACTTTGAACATGTATTCTTAAAAAAAAACATTTAAACAAGTGCAAATGTTGAAAGTGAATACTACCAAATCACTACAAAATAAATTTATTTTCTATGTTTTTTTAAATTATTCTTTTCCACAAATTCCAAAAATTAAGAGACCACTGCAAAATTATCAGTTGTCTTGTTGTTATTTTGGTTCTGTACTCTAGCACTTTGAGTTTGAAATGATACAATGACAATGACAGGTTGAAGTACAGACTGTCAGCTTTAATTTGAGGGTATTTTCATCCATATCGGATGAACCGTTTAGAAATTATAGAACTTTTTGTACATACTTCAAAAAATATTGGACAGTTTCACATAATGTAGAATAAAGTAATAATTTTTTCTATTTGGTCGCATATCCTTTGCATGCCATGACTTCCTGATGTCTGTGACCCAACAACATCAAAAGACTCTTCATATCTTATTTTCTGGTACTCTTACAAGCGATACTGTAACTTATCTGCATTTGAATGGATCTCTATGGGAATTGGGGGGTGGGACTAGATTTAGCTGTAAATTATGCTGGAACAGTATGGAATACACGGTTGGCGAAATGGCTGTAAGTCATCAAGGGTCTGAGGTATCAAACGAGCCTCAAACCATCACTCTGCTGCCAGATATGCAGTAGATATGGATGGATCACTTGAAGGGTTTCTTCTCCTGACTAATTTTTCAATAGGAAAATTTGTCAGGAGAAACAACCCTTAAAGTGATCCATCCATATCTACTGCATATCAGGCAGCAGGGTGATGGTTTGAGAATCGTTTGATACCTCAGACCCTTGATGATACTGTTCCAGCATAATTTACAGCTAAATCTAGTCTCACCCCTCAATTCCCATAGAGATCCATTCAAATGCAGAGAAGTTATAGTATGCAAAGGATATGCGACCAAATATTAAAAATGATTACTTTATTCTACATTATGTTAAACTGTCCAATATTTTTTGATGCCCAAAAATGGGGGGGGGGGGGGGGGGGGGGGGGGTGCTATGTACAAAAGGTTTCATAATTTCTAAACGATTCATCCGATATGGATGAAAATACTCAAACTCAAAGTGCTAGTGTACAGAACCAGAATAACAAATAATGTGTCACTGTTCAATGAATTATGGTGCTCACTGTATGTAAACTGATTGTTATTCTCAATAAAAAAAAAAAATTAAAAAAAATATTACGAACTACTTCCTCACTAGTTTGGAAAGAGTTTTGCAGGATTTCTTTCGCATACTGCTTGCAAAGTGAGGAGACTGGGCACATAGTAGACAGGGGGTCTGAGTGGACAGGGGGCAGGCAACAGGGATCGTATTCGGTCACGGCCCTGGTGTTTTTAAGATTGCCTTTGTGTCTGCATGGCTGGACAAGGTCTTCACTGTCTCTTCTACAGGATGGAGATGGTTCCCTGTGTAGGGTGTGCTAAATATACCTTATCTTCACCGGTCTTCTCCTGCGAGCGGAAAGGCTCTGAGTGGCAGGGTCAGTGGGGAAGGGTCATTCTATTCTCAGAGAGACTCCTCCTGCTGCTTTTTAATTACCAGCTGAACTACAGCTGGAGCACCCAACTGACTTCCTGTCCAAATAATTACTTCAGTTAAACAATTGAGAGCTGAGGCAGAATGTAGTGCAGCTGGTGCCACAGCTCTCCTAACCACTCTCTCCCTTTGCAGGTTTTCTGGCGTGCATCTGTGGGTCTTCATATGTATATATATATATATATATATAAAAAATAAAAAAATAAAAAATATAAATATATATATATATATATGTACTATATACATTTGTTGCATAAAGCAGGGGGTTTCAGACTAGGTCCTGGGGCTCCCTACCTACTGGTTTTCATTCCTGCCACTATTGCAAATCCTGAATTGTAATGAGCTGTCACTCATTCTTAATTACACACTTTAAACGTCTTCTAAAGTCTGTTGAAGAATTTACGTCACATTATGTCTGAAATAGCTGTGCATGCCACAAAGAATAATGACCAATGTTCACGTCTCAGGACTTTCCATCAATCAAATCAACTAATGCTTTCCTGTTCTGTAATATGGCAAATGATTCATTTGGATAGCGGCAATTTTTAAAAATTATTTAAATGACAGACTGACTCAAAGTGGGTCCAAACTGCTAAAAGTGTACCTGGTCACTGGTCAAAGAGCCAAACCTGCATGCAGGTGAGATACGTTTAAGGAATCCATTCTGAAAGAACTTAAACGCCGGTTTTCAACTACATTAATTGATCAAGAGATTGTCTGTTACAAAAGCCAGCATACATGGAGGTCCCCAAGGGCCAGATCTGAGTCTATATGCTCTCACCCATCTGTGATTCAACACTTCTCACTCTATATGCAGTGCGTACCCAGTGTGTGACTCATGTTTGTGTCCATGGGTGTGTGTGTGTGCTTAGAAGTGTGTGTGAATTTGTGTGTGCTTATAGTTGTGTGTGTGTGTGCATGTAGATGACCAAACCATTGAGGGTGTTTTTTCCATCCATGATTAACATGCAGGGTCACCAGAGATCAAGTTCAGCGGTATAATTCCAGAAGATATACCCCATAAGTGCTTTGTGATATTTCAGAATATTTTATAAAACACATATAGAGTTTACTACAGGCGTCATTATCAAACCCTATCCAGAGCTGTCAGTGTCAGTCTGCTGTCTATATGAGCAGTGATGATGTAACCATCCACAGTGAGGCGCTGCTGATCAATGTGCATCGGTTCAGTGGGCATAAGGGACCAGCATGCGGCACAAATGTATATATCCCTGTGCATTATGGGTCTCTCCATGTTATGCCATTGGCAGACATTCTATTAGTGAGAGAGAAGATAAACAGTTAAATGAGTTGGACATCAACTAAAGATTGGCTGTAAACTACACATAATGTAAAATAACCCAGACAGGATGACCCCATTTTTATCAAAGGCAACAAATGGGATGCAGGTTATTTAGAGTTTAAAGGGTCAGTGAACTGAAATACCACAGCAGGCGGCAGGGCTAGCCAGGTAGTATACGGTTCTCTGCTTCAGAGCTCTCCTGATTAGTGATAATCTGTTCAGCCATTCTGTGAAATCACATTTCATTCTGTCAAATTGAATTTCTAAAGCCCGGGTGTCCACATGTGCTGGGGGTGAGCGACACTGTCTGCATTGCCTGCAGTGTGCATAAAAAATATTCACTAAAAAATTTAAATCATGTCATGGGTCTTAGTGAAATCCCAAACCAACAGTGTCAATCAAATGTGTGGCTCGGTGCTCTGCAGCCTGCAGGTTCTCATTTTGAAAATATATACTGCCTAAAAATATTATTTTCCACTTTAGGAAGCAACTATTCTAACATTGAACTTGAAGGGTTTGGAGTCGGACGCATACCATCTGTAGCCAGTTAGGTGGAGTGTAGCATGATTTTTGTCTTCAACACAACTGATGACAGTCGGGGGGGTGGGGGGGGTCCCTGTTTTCATGCAAGTCTTGTCTCAAAGTAATTGTCTGCCATGAATATAAAACCTGAAAGAAAAATAGCAGAGGCATTCCTCCTGGATTGATATGAATTCCATCAGAGACAGCCGGACTTGGGAGCCCCACACAGGTATAATGCTACTGCCTCCACAGTATCCTGACCCAGGGAGCACATTTGCACTTTTCCCATAGCAAGAAAAAAAAAGATTTATTTAAAAGGGCATTTCAGGTTCATAACGATTACAAACTTAATTTCAAAAAGGATTCATCTTTACAGCCCACTGGCACTGTGGCTTGTCTAAAAAGATCTAGCAATTCAAAATCTACAATGTTTCAGGATTTTAGACTTAAATACGTCACTCAAGCACTTTCATAGCTCACAGGTTTGTACATGTCTGTGGTGGGTTTAAAGCTAAGATTTGAAATGCTTCAGGAAACAATTTAATGATGCAATTGAGCGTCTGTCTTAATTTTCATCTGCACTCTTTTTTCTCTTGAAATGTGAGCAAAAGGCTCCAGCTTTTTCACATTTGATGCCAAGTTTGGAATGCTGTATTGCATTATGGGAAATATGGCTTCAGGTTCAACTGTATTAAAGTTTGACAGCCAGAAATATTTGAAACTGGAACATAATTATTTATGCAATGTTACACTTTCTTAAGACCATCTAACAACTGTGAGGGATTCAATAAAACAAAATAGGCAGGAAAAAAACGCTCAATAAAATCCCTTCTTTTAAAAAAGTAGGAGTTTAGTTGTGATTTGGAAACTGTAATTGAAAAGGAGTCCATGATGTTCTGAAAACCTGTTTTATATTGGATATATACATGTGTATATGTACATTCTTTTTGTGAGAGCAAACGATTGCCCAAATTAAATGAAGGTAAAGAAGTGTTTCTCTGTGTGAGACAGTGTATCTCTGCCTGAGACATTGTTCCTCTGTGTGAGAGTGTTTCTCAGTGTGAGACAGTGTTTCTCAGTGTAAGACAGTGTTCCTCTGTGTGAGACAGTGTTTCTCTGTGTGATACAGTGTTTCTCAGTGTGAGACAGTGTTTCTCAGTGTGATACCATGCTTCTCAGTGAAAGACAGTGTTTCTCAGTGAGAGACAGTGTTTTTCTGGGTGAGACAGTGTTTCTCAGTGTGAGACAGTGCTTCTCTTGATGGGATGCCTGGGCTCTGTCCCTCCTCTGCTTACAGTAGGATGATAGAGAACTTGTGCAGCTGCACACAGCTGATCAAACAGCCCTACTCAGGATGCATCACTGTCACACTGTCACCAGATGGCATTCCTTGCATGCGATGCACACACACACACACACACACACACACACACACACACACACACACACACACACACACACACACACACACACACACACACACACACACACACACACACACACACATAAATATACCCACACGAGAGAATAATGGAGCACACAAATATTGTAGCAGTGCACTGACAGTTCAAGAAGCATTGTTGACCATTGACAGGAAGTGAGCAAACAGTGTGAGAGGAAGTCACCTCTCTGCACTACAGCAGTCCAGGATCAGGATGTAGTTGGGGTTGTACAAAGCGGGTTCCCCCGCCTCGACATTCAGGAGGTTGTACACCCAGCTGTGGAAACACAGAACCCCGCTTCACATCTGTCCTCTCCGGCAATGAAGGGATCAGCACCTCATCCAGACCTGGCTTACACACATCTACACACACACATACGCACAACCACACAGACACACACACAACACACCACACAACCACACATACAGACAGACACACATACAATACCACACACAACCACAAACACGCATGCACACATACACGTAAGATCACACACAACCACACACACACACACACACACACACACACACACACACACACACACATGCAACACCACACAAAACCCCCCACACACACACAATCACTCACACAAAACGAAAATGCAACTTCACATTCAAGGAATCTTCCCATTAGAGGGAATTTTTAAACTCTTAAACATTGAAGCACTGAGTAAACTGTAGACTTTTTGAGAGACTGGGAGTGAGGGCAATCTTTTCTATGAAGTGCGGAGAACAAAGTCTGCTGCTGTCTTGTCATGATTTAGCTGAGATAATAAAATTATTTGAAAGTTGTCTTTTTCACCCTTCTTTGATATTCTTTTTAAGATAATGAAAAAGGAAGCCATGTCCTCAACACATCTCGACAGATATCATGGGCAGTGATGACTAAAACATGGTGGGTCAGATAGGGTGAGGTAGCCTACCCTGAGTGACAAAGGGTGCAGGTAATAGACAATGTGAGCTGTTCCCAGTGCCATTGGTTTCCCTGTAGAGGGCGCTGGAGTTATGGGACACCCTGGAGGGTACAACAATGACAGGGTGCGTCCCAATATTCTTCACTCCCCACCTCCTTTCCTCCACTCCCCCACTACCACTCCTCTCCTACCCGGAAATATGCAAAACTGCCTGAATGTTTTCAGTACAAGTATTTGCATGTACAGTATCTAATGTACATGACATTGCGGTTTGCGTTGAGACATTAATTAATATGTAAGCATTAATACGTAATTAAGATGTAATCAGCAACATTAGATTAAAACACAAAGATCTGTTTCCGGGGCACAGAGTAGAGGAGTGGTAGTGGAGGAGGAAAGGTGGCATTTTTTTGACTATTGGGACGCACCCACAGTGTCCCACTCTGAAGGAGAGACACATCTATGACAGACCTTGTTTACACAGCTCCATGACACCATATGCAGTACACTCTGCTATCTTTACAGAGTGATGCACTCTAATACATAACATCCGAGGCGGAAAGTACAGGGGCCAGAAAGTAAAAGTCCTGCTATTTGTTTCTTCCACCCATGAACTCAGCCATCTGATTTCACTAATCAGTTTTACCTCCTGTCTGAAGAATTGTGCTAATTAGCAAATCCAGGTGATTGGAACAAAATACTGGGGAGGACTTTTATTTCTGTACCTGGATTTTCCACCTCTGTATAACATTATATATGGGCATTTAGAACATGCTTATCCAGAGCAACTTACACTGGTCATATACACTGCCTGGCCCAAAAAAAATTTGCACACTGTAATATTTCGTTGGACCGCCTTTAGCTTTGATTACGGTGCGCATTCGTCGTGGCATTTTTTCGACAACCTTATGCAATGTAACAACATTTATTTCCATCCAGAGTTGCATTAATTTTTGACTGAGTGCTTGTGTTGACAACAGGAGAGTAGAACGACTCTGTAAAGTCTTCTCCAGCACATCCCAAAAACTTTCAATGAGGTTAAGGTCAGGACTTTCATGTGTGAAAATGATTCCTCATGCTCCCTGAACCACTCTTTCACAATTTGAGCCTGGTGAATCTTGGGATTGTCGTCCTGGAATATGCCCATTGATGGGATAACCTGGTCATTCAGTACATTCAGGTGCTCAGCTGACTTCATTTTATTGCTGCATAACGTTGCTGAGCCTAGACCTGACCAATTGAAGCAACCCCAGATCATAACACTGCCTCCAGAGGCTTGTACAGTGGGCACTATGCATGACGGGTGCAACGGCAACTTTTTTTTTGGCCAGGCAGTGTATTTACATACAGTCAACTTATACAGCTGGATATTCACTGAAGTAATTCAGGTTAAGGACCTTGCTCAAGGATACAATGGCTATGCCCCACCTGGGAATTAAAGTTTCAAGCCCGGTTTTCTAACTGGTATACTACATTGCCACTTGAAACAACTATTATCAGTATACAACAAACTCTGTCATTCACTGGCACAGTGACGTACATCATCCTGTTGTGGAAAATGCAACCTGCAATGATCAGCACAGGCTATAAGACATCACGGATTTCACAGGAAAACTCAAGGGGTCACCTGGACAACACAGCACCCATGGTTTCCAGTGGAAGACATTCACAAGGCGCAATCTTCTCCTCACAGCTGTGGTTCAGAATGGGATGGAACACTGTCACATACAGATACAGACACACCACACACACACACACACACACACACACACACACACACACACACACCCTTGCCATGACCCAACAAATCGCTGTGGGACTCTTCCACGTAATCTTCACGTTAGCCACTTTAGCGTTAGCATCACTTGTGTGAAGAATGCTACAACAGTTTTTGTTGTTGTTTAACCCTCCTGCAGCCCCCCCCCCCCTCCCCCTCCCCCTTTCCAGGCTTATTTTAGCATGTTGCTAAGGTGACGCACTAGTCTGAAGAGCCTTCTGATGACTGCCAGAGTGCTGGCTCTGACGGTGGGGTGTAAAATAAGGTCAATGCACAAAGGCGATAGCTGCCACCTGCCTCCCACAAAATGTGTAGGCACACTGAGAGAGGACCCCCCAACCCCAGGATGTGGGACTTTCATTTTCATACAGTCAACATTTGTAGAACCATAATAAATGAGAGAGAGAGAGAGAGAGAGAGAGAGAGAGAGAGAGAGAGAGAGAGAGAGAGAGGCAGGAGGAGCTAAATGATGCAAATGGAACCAGCAGATGGCTGAACCTATTAATATTTTCTACATTCACTTCTTCATTGCACTTCCACACATACCTGCCATTCCTGTGACTGCTGAACAGTATGTTTTCTGTACAGTTTAATTCTCCAAAGATAAATCTGCTTGCTGTACCAGAAAAACATGTGACCTACCTGCTCAAAAGGAGAGGAATGAAAATTACTCTACAGAACAAACCTATAAAAGAGGGTGCACCAAATTTCCACCGTCTTTGTACATTTCATTCGGATTACTGCACGAAAAATATGTACCATTTGTCTTAGTTACAACATGTAGACCAATATCTTTACTGAAATGTTTTGTGTTGGTGGTCATTTGTTAACTTTTCCATTGCCCAATTTGCAAGAGATCAAGAAATATACACAGCTCTGTATGCACTATATGAAACTGGTTCCCTATTATCAGTTGTAATAGCTATTACTGAGTAACTCAATGCAAAGAAACCCACTAACACAAAGACATTAACACCCTAAAGAACTACTCCTTTTGAGTGTAATCATTAACACGCTGCTTGTCTCTATGATTCCACACTCAAGTGATACTGACCAATCGATCATTTCACGGCTACATTTCGAAAGTCAAATAAAAGAAAGTACCAGAAGAGGAAGTTCAACCTGTGGAACACAAAGTCAGTTAATCACGAGAAAGGTTAGGTGAGGTAAAAAATATTCTCTAATTTATGCACACTGTCAGTTTAAATTGAACAATTTTTTGGTGTGAAATAGAGCACTATGGATGAGTCATTTGAAATCACAGTATCCACAATAGTGAGCATTTTAAAGCAATTGCATGCCACAGATTAGTGGTTCCCTTGGTAGGGGAGCAGATGTGAATCGAGGTCAAAGTCTGGAGGGCGAAGCAGCACCACCAGAGCACAGATAAGACTGCATTAAAGCAGAATGACAGAACACAATCAGGGGGAAGAGATCTTGCAGCGGGCCAGAGGCAGGACCCAACCTTGAAAGGGACAACCTACAGACAACCTGAGGACCAGTCCCAAACATGAGACCAGGAGAGGGGAGAACACTGGGGTGGGGGAGGGACCCCCAAGAGTCCTGGGTCTGGCCCCGAGAGTTTAAGATTCTTCAAAAAATATGGTATGTGATTTCTCCAATCTGTGTTCTCACACAGAAATCCCTACTAATGCATGCAATGTCACTTCATTGTGTTTCTTACTTTACTCATCTGGTTTATCTTAACTGCATCCTGTTTCTAGGTTTCATTTACTGTTAATCAAACCAGGCTGTAAATGTAAATAATAATAATTATTATAACCACATGATGATGATTATTATGATGATTATTATTATTATTATCTTTTTTCCCAGGATGGTAATAATACCCTCCATTCTCTTTTCCACAGCCCTGATTGGTTGAAACGAAAGTGGCCCTCAGTGTTCAGAGTACTGTGGCCTGAATCCTGGAGGTCTCTGGCTCCTCCCCTTCACATTGCAGCTGCCCTGCTGGCTCTGATCATCTATTCCATGACTCATGTGCTCTATGGCTTTATGTGTCAAATTTTCATCACTCAGTACCGATGCCCCTATATGGTGCCCCTCACTTTTGCTCAGGTAAGATCAAAGTGTCAATAAGGACAAGGCACAGCAAGGGTCTCAAATTTCAGTCCTCGAGGGGGTGCTGTGTCTGCCGGTTTAACTCCAGTCCTGGAGGGGGTGCTGTGTCTGCCGGTTTAACTCCAGTCCTGGAGGGGGTGCTGTGTCTGCTGGTTTAACTCCAGTCCTGGAGGGGGTGCTGTGTCTGCTGGTTTAACTCCAGTCCTGGAGGGGGTGCTGTGTCTGCTGGTTTAACTCCAGTCCTGGAGGGGGTGCTGTGTCCGCTGGTTTAACTCCAGTCCTGGAGGGGGTGCTGTGTCTGCTGGTTTAACTCCAGTCCTGGAGGGGGTGCTGTGTCTGCTGGATTAACTCCAGTCCTGGAGGGGTGCAGGGAATGAAGGTTTAACTCCAGTCCTGGAAGGCCGCAGTGTTTGGTTTAATTCCAGACCTAGAGGGCCCCAGTGTTTGCAGATTTAACTCCAGTCTTGGAGGGCCACAGTGTTTGCAGATTTAACTCCAGTCCTGGAAGGCCACAGTGTCTGCAGGTTTAAGTCCAGTCCAGGAGGGCCACAGGTTTTGCAGGTTTAACCACAGTCCTGGAGTTCTGAAGTATCTACTGGTTTTTGTGGTTTTCGTTCAATCAAATTAACCCCCAAAAACCAGGTGTGGACTCTTTAGCCAATCAATGGCTGAAATTAATCACTTTTGTCCTGAACCACACCAAAAACTAGCATACTCTGCAGCACCTGCAGGATTGGAGTTCCTGTGGTATAAAATGACTGGATTTCCCAATAATGTACAGCTTATGTAGAGTATAAGTTATGTGTGCATGCATGTCCTGACAAGCTAAGAATAAGAATGAGGCAACTTATTTAACATGTGATCTGGGCAGCCTGGGTACATACATACTGTCATTTTAATCAAAGAGCAACACGTAATATGATGTCACACACTTTCGTAAGCATGTAAGAAACTGGGACTTTTTGGGAAGAACAGGTCTCTATTGCCTTTAATTTATTTTTTTCATGCATTTACATGCATATGACACTATTCCCTCTTATATGAGAACAACAGGATGTGGATTTATCACTCATCTACATATGAGCCTGCAGAGCATATACTATCTGGCTGTGATTAAGCATTTCAGCTTTATTACTTTTTACATTTAATTTTTCTATTTAAATGCGGATGGTCCTAAAAATATTCTATCTTAGAATATATTATTGCTTTCCTGTCCAAATAAAAAAGGATAACTATTCAAATTCTGTGGGGGTCAATTCCAGTCATTCTATTCCAACTCAATTCGTTATTTTATTGATTTTTATTAATTTTCTAATCTCATCAATTCCAAATTAAGATCAATTCAGCAATTTACTTCCAATTCAACACTCACAAATCCTTGAATTCAATTCTCTCCTTAGTTCACCTCAAATTCCATTCATTCATTCCAGACCACAGTTGACATCAATCATACAATTCAGTCACTTTGGGAAATGAAGTTCAGTTTGTTAATTGAAAAATCCTCACAGAGCATTATGGGCATTTTTATATTAATTAATTATATTTCAGTTTATTACCAAAATTGACTGAATTGAAATGAAATTTAACCCAACCCCAATTCAGACTTCCACAAATGAATTCCTGAATATAAACTTTGGATATATAAAGTTTGGAAATTTGTGTTTGGTCGATCATATCTCTGTTGTCACTGTATTATTAGCATTGTATCTTATATCATTGGAAATGATGTCCCATTTGTAAGGATCATGCATTTGTGGGATGAGCAGCACAGCTGATTATGTGGGTGGGGTCCCAAGTGAAATGTACCAAATTTCCCTGCCAATGTTAAACAGTGTATTCTCTTGTTGGTATTGACTCCATTGTTTTGAGTCTTTTGGGGGATTGGATGATTGAACCCTCTATCAGTAACAAGGAACAAACAAGACATATTGGTAATTTTTATGCTTTATTCATTGAACAAACAGTCAGGAGCCTGCCTTAATTCGGACAGATTCCTACTTCCATGCATTTATTTCATTCTAGACCAAAACTAGAATTTATCTGCATTGTTGTGGTAGATATTTGTTGCCTTAACAAATGGACAAGTAGAACAAACTAGTAACAAATTAAAGAAATTATACATTATAGGAAGGAATATCCCATTTCTTGCATCGTACAAATTGAAAAAAAATTTGTTAAGGTGAAAAATCACAAATCGGAAGTGTAAATCCAAATTCAATTCAAACTTAAAATAATTAAATTCAAAGAATATGAATTCCAATTCATAAATTGAATTTACAAGAACCATTAAGAATTCAAATTGTAATGGATAGATTCAAAACTTTTGAAGATTTGGAATTGTCTCATGAATTTGAATTGATCCCAAATCAGATTACAGCAGCCTACATGCACATATCAGCTAAGAATAGCTATGAATTTATATTTGCAATTGAATTTGTAACTGAATCAGTAACTCTATGATCATTTAAAAATATAATTTGTTTCAATCCATAGCTAAAATGAAAGATTACAGGCTTTTTATTGGGGTAGATAGACTGAGGTGGTAACAAAAGATTTAGATAATAAATCTAAATAATAATAATAATGAACATAAAGCTCTGTGGTATGGATACCTAATACAGAAAGGGTTAAGACCAGTAATAATTGTACATTCTCTGTTAGGTAACCCTGTTAAATAGCTGATATGTTTTTATCAGTTAGTTCCTTATGTCCTTATCTTTTTAGTGATACTTAGAGAAGTAAAACCTTCAGAAACCCTGATTACTAAAAGCTGTGGACCAGAGTTCGATCTGTCCTTTACTACTAGGTCCTAAAAGTGTGTATGTGCACGTGTGTATTTGTGTGCATACTTGTGCTTCTATATATATACTTGTGTGGTGGAACTGATCTGTAACATGCTGTACCGATAGCAAATTCCACCAGCCTGGCTGTGTGGTCATTATCTGAATCTGAATCTGAATGTAATACATGTGTATGTACTGTATGTACATGTACATGTGTCTATATGTTTGTACATGTATGCATGTATAAACTAATAAATACATGTGTTTGTGTGTGTGCATGTGTGTGTGTGCGCGCACATGTGTGCATGTGTATATGTGTGTGTGCATTGTGTATGTGTGTGTGTTCGTCTGTGTGCATGCATGCATGCATGTGGGTGCATGCATACGTGTGTCTGTGTGTATGTGTATATGTGTGTGTGTATGTGTGCATGCATACGTGTGTCTGCGTGTATGTATATATGTGTGTGTGTATGTGTGCATGCATACGTGTGTATGTGTGCGTGTGCGGTTGTGTGCTACGTCCCCGCAGGTCGTGGTGTCCCTTCTGCTTTTGCAGGCTCTCCATGCTTCTGGGCGTGTGACGCTGTTGCCATGCTCCCTGAGGCTAGCTGAGCGCTTGCTGGTGCCCTCTATCTGTGGCGCTATTCAGTCGGTGTTGGCGCTGTGGGCCGAGGTCAACGCCTCCTACGGCCTGTACCCCCTCCTCATGAGTCTGCTGCCTATGCTCTGTGTGGGCTGGACCCACGTCCTGGGCCTGGCACTGCCGCCATCCAAACCCACCACCTTCCTGCTGTCCGTCATCACACTCATATCCCTCACCATCACAGGTACCCACAATGCACCACTGTCCCCTTCACCATCACAGGTACCCACAATGCACCACTGTCCCCTTCACCATCACAGGTACCCACAATGCACCACTGACCCCTTCACCATCACAGGTACCCACAATGCACCACTGACCCCTTCACCATCACAGGTACCCACAATGCACCACTGTCCCCTTCACCATCACAGGTACCCGCAATGCACCACTGACCCCTTCACCATCACAGGTACCCACAATGCACCACTGTCCCCTTCACCATCACAGGTACCCACAATGTGCCACTGTCCCCTTCACCATCACAGGTACCCACAATGCACCACTGTCCCCTTCACCATCACAGGTACCCACAATGCGCCACTGTCCCCTTCACCATCACAGGTACCCGCAATGCACCACTGACCCCTTCACCATCACAGGTACCCACAATGCACCACTGTCCCCTTCACCATCACAGGTACCCACAATGTGCCACTGTCCCCTTCACCATCACAGGTACCCACAATGCACCACTGTCCCCTTCATCACAGGTACCCACAATGCACCACTATCCCCTTCACCATCACAGGTACCCACAATGCACCACTGTCCCCTTCACCATCACAGGTACCCACAATGCACCACTGTCCCCTTCACCATCACAGGTACCCACAATGCACCACTGTCCCCTTCACCATCACAGGTACCCACAATGCACCACTGACCCCTTCACCATCACAGGTACCCACAATGCACCACTGACCCCTTCACCATCACAGGTACCCACAATGCACCACTGTCCCCTTCACCATCACAGGTACCCGCAATGCACCACTGACCCCTTCACCATCACAGGTACCCCACAATGCACCACTGTCCCCTTCACCATCACAGGTACCCACAATGTGCCACTGTCCCCTTCACCATCACAGGTACCCACAATGCACCACTGTCCCCTTCACCATCACAGGTACCCACAATGTGCCACTGTCCCCTTCACCATCACAGGTACCCGCAATGCACCACTGACCCCTTCACCATCACAGGTACCCACAATGCACCACTGTCCCCTTCACCATCACAGGTACCCACAATGTGCCACTGTCCCCTTCACCATCACAGGTACCCACAATGCACCACTGTCCCCTTCATCACAGGTACCCACAATGCACCACTATCCCCTTCACCATCACAGGTACCCACAATGCACCACTGTCCCCTTCACCATCACAGGTACCCACAATGCACCACTGTCCCCTTCACCATCACAGGTACCCACAATGTGCCACTGTCCCCTTCACCATCACAGGTACCCACAATGCACCACTGTCCCCTTCATCACAGGTACCCACAATGCACCACTATCCCCTTCACCATCACAGGTACCCACAATGCACCACTGTCCCCTTCATCACAGGTACCCACAATGCACCACTATCCCCTTCACCATCACAGGTACCCACAATGCACCACTGTCCCCTTCACCATCACAGGTACCCACAATGCACCACTGTCCCCTTCACCATCACAGGTACCCGCAATGCACCACTGACCCCTTCACCATCACAGGTACCCACAATGCACCACTGACCCCTTCACCATCACAGGTACCCACAATGCACCACTGTCCCCTTCACCATCACAGGTACCCGCAATGCACCACTGACCCCTTCACCATCACAGGTACCCACAATGCACCACTGTCCCCTTCACCATCACAGGTACCCACAATGTGCCACTGTCCCCTTCACCATCACAGGTACCCACAATGCACCACTGTCCCCTTCACCATCACAGGTACCCACAATGTGCCACTGTCCCCTTCACCATCACAGGTACCCGCAATGCACCACTGACCCCTTCACCATCACAGGTACCCACAATGCACCACTGTCCCCTTCACCATCACAGGTACCCACAATGTGCCACTGTCCCCTTCACCATCACAGGTACCCACAATGCACCACTGTCCCCTTCATCACAGGTACCCACAATGCACCACTATCCCCTTCACCATCACAGGTACCCACAATGCACCACTGTCCCCTTCACCATCACAGGTACCCACAATGCACCACTGTCCCCTTCACCATCACAGGTACCCACAATGTGCCACTGTCCCCTTCACCATCACAGGTACCCACAATGCACCACTGTCCCCTTCATCACAGGTACCCACAATGCACCACTATCCCCTTCACCATCACAGGTACCCACAATGCACCACTGTCCCCTTCATCACAGGTACCCACAATGC
This sequence comes from Synaphobranchus kaupii, assembly GCA_029718625.1. Lineage (NCBI taxonomy): Eukaryota > Metazoa > Chordata > Actinopteri > Anguilliformes > Synaphobranchidae > Synaphobranchus > Synaphobranchus kaupii. The sequence goes on from CM056380.1 coordinate 62,608,687, forward strand.
ACCACTATCCCCTTCACCATCACAGGTACCCACAATGCACCACTGTCCCCTTCACCATCACAGGTACCCACAATGCACCACTGTCCCCTTCACCATCACAGGTACCCACAATGCACCACTGTCCCCTTCACCATCACAGGTACCCGCAATGCACCACTGAATTTGTCATTGTCAGAGGTACCCACAATGCACCACTGCCTTCTTCACCATCACATGTACCCACAATGCACCTTGAGATTATTTTTGAAAAACCAAGCTAGTCATCACAAGTTACCCCATGTTCTAGCCTTTTCCTCAAATATTTTTACACTTATCAAATGATTATATTTTTATATTAGTTATATTTTTTTGATTTATCATATGCTTTTCAGCATTGCACCATTATTCAGGAGTTCACACAGTAAAATGTTCAGTGTTAAATTAAGTCTTACAGTGTACATACTGTATACAGGGAGTCCCTATTGGACTTCCTATATAAACTGTGCAGCTTTACTGTGCAGCTTGATTGCCTTTCAAGAGGTTAGGGTACATTTCCTGTATTTTCTACAACTGGCTCCCTGGGATTTTCCCTTTGGAAAATTATGTTTGTGAAGCAGTGGGTGACAACCTGCTTATAAATGGTGATTTAAAGTTGGGTCAATTAATTGGACTGGGAACTTAAATGGCTTTCCAAAGTGTCAGTCAGTACCTGCATGCTGTTCCTTCACTGGGAGTTGCGCCCCCTGAATTTACTGCATTTTTATGAGGATGTTGTGTGACGAAGCTGCTTCTCCATTTTGTAATTCAAAGAGCGTGTTCAGTTTAGGAGAAAGGTGAGTTCAGTTTGGGCTCAGCAGAAGAGCTGTGATATTAGCCACCCGTGTCACAGCAATAAATCACTGTGGGTAGAGGTCACAGTGGAACGGGCATCTCATGCAGTAGTCCTACCTAATAAAATTAATGAAAAAGTGCCTTTTATCGTGACATATTTATTACTGGAAAAATACATTGAAATGAATGGGTCTGTTTTAATGGTGCTAATAAAAAAGACCAGATATAAAAATTATGATTGGTGATAAATTTAGTAGCTCAGTTTATCTCACTGGGGTCCTGTTGTAGAAAACACTGCAGGAATATCAGGACCCCACAGCGATCCCTTCCTGAATTGACAATTATTCTGTCTCCTCTGAATCTCTGCTAAGGGATTCACTCTTATTCTGTCTCATCTGAATCTCTGCTGACTGAGGGATTCACACTTATTCGGTCTCCTCTGAATCACTGCTGAGGGATTCACTCTTATTCAGTCTCCTCTGAATCTTTGCTGAGAGATGCTTGTTGAATTGTTGCATCTGTACTCAGTACTCTCCCTGCTAAGAGTCACATCCCCTCCTTTCCAGGTATGAAGGGGGTCCTCATGCCTGAGAGTTTGGGCTTTTTATATGCTCCCCTCAGCCTGCTCCTGCAGAGCGTCTCACTCAGCTGGCTGGCGAAGGTGGCTGAGGATGAAGGGGGCGGGGCCCAGGAGCTGGCATCCCTCCTGGACATCTGCTTCTCCCTGACGGTAAATAAGAGCCTGGTCCTGGGGTTCCTGTGTCTCCTGCACCCCGACGGCTCACGTCTGCTGACCGAGGGCAGCTGGCACAGCGCCCTCTTCCTGGGGTACCTGCTGGGGCTGCTGCTGCTTGGAGCTCTACAGCACCTCCTGCTGGCCATGGCCGCACTACACGTCTCCCCGCTGGCTGCTGCTCTGCTGACCTCAGCGTACGCCCTGGCCATGCCCTTCAGCAACCTACTGTAGCTCAGAATGCCAAAATATTTCCCATGGTGCAACACCCATGTCGGGCGCAGTGCGCAGTGCAAGCCAGTTAAAGGGCTCTGCAGGGCTACATCATGACTAATATAAGTGACATCCAAAAACATTGCTGAAGGAAAACCAGGAAAATCTCTGCGATAGGAAATTTCCTTCTTTGGGGACTTTTGGACTGAGAATCGCTCCAAGCAGAGGTCAGCAAATACCGAAAATCCAAAGAAAAGAAATGCGGCGGTTCAGGTAAAACACAATACCTGTTGTAAGGTATTCAAATCAGATGTTTGCCACACTATATACGCGACAGACTGGACAGAACTGATCTTGTGTTTAACATATTTCAGTAGCCTTTGATTAGTCCCCATCACAGTGGCTGTATTAATAACATAATAAATGTGTAACAACACACAGGTGAATGGGACATAGCTGCTTTGTGCAAGCCCATGGTAGCGCTGATCATAAGCAAACTGAGGACAGGTTTACGATGACAACATGTGTTCCAGACAGCTGCAGTTAGCTTAAAGAACGCAACTGCCAGAAGTGAGGAAGAGGAGAGTGGGAGGAAGAGCCCAAGGAAGAAATTAAACACAATTATCAACATTCAATTCACCGGGAACAAATTAATTTTTTTTCCACAAAATAGTTGCTTTATTACACATTTCATGTGCATCACAGCACAAGCGAATAAATACACTTGGTACACAACACCTTTAAGAGGCCATGATTAGAGCTGAGTACTGCTAGAGTTAGCCTAGCTTTCCCTTGGATTAAAGGTTTTATGCAGGACACAGCTAAGGTATAGAGTGTAAGGTTTCTATGCTCTGAGTGACTCGGAGAGTGTGATATGGAGGCTGGCACGATGCTAAGACCGGGGCTATGAATCTCAGAATGTACTCCATAGGAGCAGACTCTGGTCACTCCTCTCTGTACGAACAGCGTGTGTTGTAGGTCAATGCTGGGTGCAGAGGAAACAGATCTGCCTCAGGTGCACTTTAAATGTACATGACTGAGCCGACTGTTAGAGAGTGAGTGTGTTAAGAGAGTGAGTGAGAGATGTGTATGTATGAAGTGTGTGTGACACTATCTGTCTGCATTTGGCAGCAGGTAGGTGTGTGTGTGTGTGTGTGTGTGTGTGTGTGTGTGTGAGAGAGAGAGATGAGTGTGTATATATGATGTGAGTGTGTGTGTGTGTGTATATATGGGGTGTGTGTGTTGTTCAGTGGTCTGCGTTAGGCGGTAGGTGGATGCCCAGGCTCTGTAGGATGTTGGAGGCGGGTCCAGCCAGGCCAGCCTGGGAGCTGAGTGACTCCAGCAGGTTGGTGACCAGATTCAGATCCAGATCCAGCGGCAGGACCTCTTCCTCACTGCCCCCAGGCCTGGCCGGTCCCTCAGCAGGACACGATCTGTCGCCGCCCTGCTGGCGAGATTTTACAATGACCACTTAGTTTTCTGTATCAGATGACACTCAACCTAAAAAACATTGAAATAAAGAGAACACCGATGTCCCACTCACATTCTGGGTGAAGCTCTGTCCAATATTGGTGTCCTTCAACTCCTCATCCATCTCTTCCATGTATTTTCTGAGACCGCCCAAAGCCTCGACCCCCTCTTCTCCTCCATGTACAGGACCTCCACCCTCAGACTCAACCACACCATCATCATCATCATCATCATCGTCATCATCTTCAAGATCATCTGAATCCAGCTCCTGTTCTGGGCCTCCTGCAGGATCAGTAACAGAGTGAATTTGCAGCAGAACCAAGACCAATTAATATAGTATGAATAGTTGCTATGGAAGCACACAGCCAGTAAAAGTGAGCTTCAGGGTGACATTACCTAGCAGCCTGTCCAGTGCAGTGGCCATGGAATTTGGATCAAAACTGAAGGGTTCTTTTGAATGGGACCTGTAACAAAGAAAAGGTTTAATGCAATAACACACTTTTTTACTTTTATCCATGTTTTAATTCCCCAACCTGCTGTATAAATGAAGAGGGTAACACCTTCCATGCTGCATTTAAAAAAACTCCACAAATCACAGGCAGTGAAGGCCTTAGTCGCCTTCCAGCAGGACACAGGAAGCGAGAGCTGTATGAAGAAGATGGTCCTCTACTATCCCAGCAGTCTCTGCTCCACTCACCAGGGCAGCTCGGCACCCTCGTGTGAGGACATGGTGTTGATGAAGTCCTTCATTCCCTGCGTCACCGCCACCAGGCTATACCCAGGCTCCTCCTGATTGGCTGTCTCTGTGCTGTCGCCCTGGTGCGGTTTTGAGCGGCCCACTCCCCAACCTGTTTTCTCTTCCAATAGACGGTCCAGGTCCTGGGGTGAGAGGTCCAGCCAGCTGTCACCTGTGCACAAACACAGACGGAAAGGGTTACACATACACATTTTAAGAATATTAAAAAACATCTTTTCATGTACTCAGTCTCCATAAGTTATCTAGAATGAGCTTTTCTAGGATGCTGGTTTATATGTGCTGATGAGATGATGAGTGTTAAACAAACTGCTGCAAAATGGCTGCTGTGTATCACAAAGTCTGGTACATGGCAGCTGAGGGGAGTTTGATCCCTGCATTAGGCTGCGATCACACAGGACACGTTTTAACAGCTGGGGGCGCGGTTTTCAAATTATTTTCAATGAGTTTGAAGCATTTTCTGCACTGCTTTTGAGCACCAGGCACCGCGTGTTTATCCACGCCGGGCGCCTCGCTGTTTTTAGAAAACCGCTTGTTGCGCACCTGGATGAAATTATCCCCGAGGAAAAAAGCGCCCTATGTCACTGTCATTCTTTTTTTCTCTGCGGTCCAATTGCATGAAAGTAGAGGCGGGCCTTGATTCTGCCGTTTGGTTCTGTTGTAAACAAAGATGACGGAGGAGAAATTGGTAGTTGCCGTTTCAGCCCACCCGGAGATATATGCTTTCACAAATCGTGAATACCATGATAAAAATAAACGGTCCAAGGCATGGCGACAAATTAGTCATGACCGATGCAGATGGTAAGTTTTTTTCGTGTGAAATTAGTTAGCTAATGCCGTTAAAGACGCCAGCCAAGTGATTGACAGAAGCAGAGTGTGGTTGCCTAGCAACAACAGAAATGATGCCTCCAGCGCCCTTTTCAGAGTAGGCTTCATAAAAATGAAGACCGGTAGTGCGCCTCGCGTTTTCAAGCCTACAAAGCACATCCTGTGTGACCGCAGCCTTACGGTGTTTTTTAAGGTCTGAACCAGCAGTGACTCAGATCTCAAGGGTTTCCAGGATACTTGGAACCCCAGAGAGGGAAGGAGACACTCCAGCGCTTCAACACAGCAGTAAACTATGAATGATGCAGGAGAAAAATAAATCCTGACAGACAAAGCAGACCCCAACACTCTAAAACTGAATGCTTTTTGCTTGTGGTGTTTCATCCAATGAGAATCAGAGCAGGGAGAGGTTCAGCTGCTCTGTACCGACATCAATAACGGCTGTAGTTTCCTGTAGGGTAAGTCATGTAGAGGCATCTTTAGTACACCCGTGCACACACAGCTGTTTATGAGCACACAGAGCAGCAACAGAGGCTAATGGGAGACAGCGAGTCCAGGGTTCCACTCACTGTCCTCTGGAGGGAGGTGTGGCTCCTGTTTCCTGAGCTCCTCCAGGCTGAAGGGACAGTTCTGTAGAACCTGCAGCACGTCCTGCCCCGGAGACCTTACACTGGAGTTACATACACACACGCACAGTCACAAATGTAAACAAAAACAAGCAAACACAGATAGCAAGTGAATCCTTCCTGTTCCTCTTCTTGCCACTGTTGCCTTTGGCTTGCTCTTGTGGGGGTTTAGGCTAGGGTTTTCTGTGAAGCGTATAGTGAAAATTGTTTGTGAAATGCACTACATAAATACATTTTGATCTGATGTGAATCATCCCTCTGCCGGCTACATCAGACGTTGATTATAAACACTGAGGCTCAGAGGCCTGCGTGATGCTCTGCTCCCATCCCGTTACCAAGCACACACACACCAGCAGGGCGGCGCTGCTCACCTCTCAGGAGTGGACACTGACTGCCTGAAGAAGTTCTCTGCTGACGCCATCAGCTCTCTGTAGCGCGAGGATCCCTCCATCTCCCCCTACCAGAGACAAGAGCCGTCAGGACTCAGGGAGTCATTTTGTGAGCGGGAGGCCGCCCAACAATGATCGAGTGGGCGTGTTCTGCACTCGTTTTGCATAAATGGCGGTCACCGGGAGTCGCCGCATTGCCTGCTAAGAACAAAAGGCAAAAAAAAAGCACTCATGAATGACGTCAAACGCCAGCCAGTGGTTCCAAATGAGCCATGCTGGTTCTTGCATCTTTTGGTTTGCTTATAATGCAGTGGGGCGCCCGTTTAGACTCGATTCCGGCAGGGAGCTCCTCCCTCGCCTGCCACGTGATGCGGGATAGCCCAACATGGTAAAACCAAATCCACCCAGGGAGAGGAACAGGAAGCAGGAAACATTAAGAGCAACAGGAAAGCAAAAAATGACACAGGAAGAGAAACAGAAAGACACTGGGAGAGGAACAGGAAGGAAGACACAGGAAGAGAAACAGAAAGAAAGACACTGGGAGAGGAACAGGAAGGAAGACACTGGGAGAGGAACAGGAAGGAAGACACTGGGAGAGGAACAGGAAGGAAGACACTGGGTGGACTCGTTTTGACCATGTTTGGCTATCCCGCATCATGTGATTTTGTGCAAATTGAATGGAGAACACGCCCATTCTGCCATGGTTGGGAGGCCTCCCGCTTGCAAAACGAGCCCCCCCCCCCCCCCCCCCCAGGAGAGGAACAGGAAGGAAGACACTGGGAGAGGAACAGGAAGGAAGACACGTGGAAAAGAACGGGAACTCTCACTCTGAAATAATCGTTCTTCTTCAGACTGTCCAGGAATCCTTTCCAGAGGGGACTGCAGCTAACCGGGACGTCCGGCTCGGTCGAGGGCTGGCGGCACTTTGAGCACAGGATCTCGAACCCATGGGTCTGGAAAGATCCGGAACAGTCACAGACGCGTCAGGAGAGAGGCAGGTTGTTTTATAGCGGGGGTGGGGTGCTCACCAGCTTCATGCCCAGCTCGTGGGCGCGGTACTGGGGGTGGGAAGGAGCGGGAAGGGTGAAGCCGCTACGCCGGTCAGGAGTGAAGCACTGCTGCTGCAGCTGAGCATACAGGCATCTCGTGAACGTCACCTGCAGATACACATGTGCAATGCCTCTTTCACTGATCCCAGAGCAGTTAGTGTACAGGCTTTGTCTGAATACCACCATGAGATACACATACAGATACTCATTTAATTGATCCTAGATCAGTGAATGCACATGCTCAGTCTGAATATGACCTTCAGATACACAGCACACTTAATCAACAAACATAAGTGTGAGGACGGTTACCGTGGCAAGCGCGGTACTGTCAATGTGAGGATGGTTACCGTGGCAAGTGCGAGAGTGTCATTACCATGGTGAGGACGCGGGTCTCCGGAGGGAAAGTTTGGAAGGTGCGGCAGGCCTGCAGGTCCAGGGGGTCTCGCAGGTAAAACGCGGACACAGCCGGAGCCAGGAGGTCTGGTCGTTGGGCCAACACACCCGCGATGCCCGCGGGTACAAAGCAGAGGGCGTGGTGCAGGCTGACCCCGATCCTCCCTGGGTACCTGAAGACACACCCACTGAGCTCCTCCTCCTAACACAAGGGCTTTTCCAGCTCGCTGCCACTCTGCCAATCTGTTACTTAGATACCTTAGATTTATTTTACAGGCTCAAAACCACTCAACGCTATTTCCTACTTCAACATTCCAGGAAAAATGTCACACCACTCCTATCGCTGTGTATTAAAAGTAGAGCCCGACCGATATGGGATTTTTGCGACGGATACCGATACCGATTTTAGAGGGGGGGGGATTCACAGATTACCAATATGGCTGCCGATATAGTAAGTTTTTCAGCAGGAATGAAAATAAACCTTTTTTATGTGAATTGTGCGCCGATTCAGCACCAATATGACAATGCAAATAAATAGCTAAAAGAATACTGACCATTTCAATAAAGAATAAAAATTAAATAAATGGCTAAATAAACATCAGTACCGTGATGTGGGTAGCAAGAAACACTAGATGGATTGCTAGGAGCGCCCACGTATCAGTGTTAAAAAATATATATATACTTTGGTCCTACATATCGGCCACATGTCATCCTTGACTACCGATAGATTCCTTGACTACCGATACAGATATGGTCCAGAAATGCAAATATCGGCCCGATATGTAGCAGACAAGACGGCACGACATGCAGGATATGGATCGTACAACAGCTACAAAATGAACAACAGCCACTGGAAAATCTACTAACATCATATTCAAACCTACAAATTTTAATTGGGCATGGGCAATGACACAATCTCAGGGCAAGCTAGAGTTTAGTATCAGGTGAAATGAGTTGTAGATTAAGGCCTCTTACATACTATACGCCAGGAATGCACACAAGGACGCAAAGAGCAATGCAGGCGTTCTTGCGTAGCAAAATGTTAAGTCCAAAATGTAAATATTGTTCAATCACTGCATAACGAACAACTACACACAAAGAAGTAATCATTTCCGGTGTAAGGTTACTCGCTCCAACCAGATTAGCCTAGGCTGCCAACTAGTGGACAGGGCGAAAAGGTAAACGCGCGTATGGTATGTAAGCAAAGAGCTTGCGCGTGTCCCCAGTCTGCGTTCCTTTGTGTAGAGTATGTACCAGGCCTGTGAGACAGCACCACGCAGCAGTGCCAAACACATTCACAAGCCCTCTCTCATTCTCAGGCGCAGCAGAGGTAACTACCACAGGAGTGCTGCTCTTACCCCTGGAGCCGTTTTGCCACGGAGGAACGGATCCTGTCATTGGCCAGGCAGACTTCTTTGTGGGCGGAGAGGAAAGCGAGGGCTTGGGTCACACTGGGCGTGACATCACGAGGCCAGCCAACATCTCCCGCGCTCGACGGAACAGGCAGGATGTGCAGCTGCCCTCGGTAGAGAAACACCTGACACAGAGCGCAAGGGCCAAAACACAGAGTTACAATTCAGGCCTGTCAAACGCAGTTACGCCACCCACTGTTTCCTATAGAAGACGTTTGGCTCGTTGGGTTGAAGGCGGACATCGTTCACACGAACACACCCTGTTTTCACTGCTCTCTGGGTTCAGCCACTTGGGGAGGTGATCGGCTGCTTCGATTAGAAGGAACTGTCCGTCGTTGTCCTCCACACTGCAAAACAACATGCCAGAGGGATTTAGCATCATCACCATCCCTCATCCAGTCTCAAACCACAATAAGGGGCCATGTCCTTGTGCTAGAACATTTTTGGGTGTTCAGACTTATTCCAGGAAAGATCAAAAAACGAAATGTAAAATTGGCCTGCAGTCAGAATAAAAAATAGGCTTAATTATCCTTTGTCTATATATTTTTTGACAGATATATAACAACATGTCCATCTCTACTGTCCTCAGGCTGCATCTGTGTGAAGCAATGAAACCTGTGGCACTTGAATTGCTCTCTCTTAGCGTTAGCGTGGCTGTACCTGGCTGCCAGCTCAGGGAAGGTGCATGTGATTCGCTGCAAGAGGTACACGATAAACCACTCGTCCTCCACATTGTCCCCGAACTGCGTGGATCCTCCAAGGTGTTCTGGAACGCCCCCTGCAGGCAGCAACATAATAGCACTATTCCAAGGCCTCAGCTTTACTTCGCAATTTTTCCTACATTGTCAGGATTTTGTTTTTTCATCCTGCTGTAAATGAAAATGACTGAATGTCATGGTGGGACACACCATAAAATACAGGATTTGCTGACAGAACTAGATGCGTGGGGGGGAAGCAACAAAATTAATATTTATGTTAAAAAAAAACGTCTTAAGAGTTTTAAGAGTTGAGTTACCTTTCTCAGGATAGTACTTTAAACTGAATGGCTGGTTTTGCCAGATATACTGAACGAGCAGCGGAGCCACCTCTGCCAGGATCTCCTGTACCATAGCCTGCAGGGACTGCTCTCGCTCCTGATCCTCCGATGGATCAGGCTGAACAAGAAACAGACGGTAGGACACCGCATCCTCAAGAACAGCAGGTCTTCTCAGGCCATCCATAGCAAAGGCGGCACGGTGTCCGTGTGCCTGCAACACACGGATGCAACACTAATTTTTACATAAAACACTAGACTGGTAGTAAGCAACCCGCCAGGCTAGATGCCTAACTTGATCCGTGAGCAAGTAAGACTATATTTCAGGTTTAATTTCGAAGTAGATAACTTATAATGGCAAATCATAGTTCCGGTATAAAATGCTGAATTTGTGTTCCGATTCCAAATGTCAACTAACGTTACATTATTGAGTCGAAAGCTAGCTACATGTTGCATGTAAGTGACTAGTAACTAAAGTGTGCTAGTAGCCTACTGATCAAATTAGTTGTAGCAGCTTATAAGCTACTTATTGCTACCTTGCTTGCGCTTCAACCTCACCTCTCGTCCAGGAACTGAACTACCTTCGCTAGTAAGGTAGAAAACACAGAAAATTAGTAAAGTGTTCCTACATAAAAGCAACTGCAAAATCACGTGGAAACGATAGTGGTTTGACGCAGGAAATGTCCGCTCTCTATTTTTGTCCTCCAGGAAGAACACGTTCAAAACGTCTCGACTGGGAAACGGATTTTCTCACCATAGGTTCCGAATTTAGGGGCATGCCCACAGTTCTGTGGACATGACTTAATAATTTTATGAACATCAAAAAAAACAAAAATAAAAAAAAAACTTTCATGAACATGATCTTAATGGGACAATTTCCCAGTTATTATCATAAGGGCATTTGCTATGGCAAATACCAGTCTGTGCAATGAGACATTGAACAGATTAGAATAGTTTATTTCAGAGAAAAGTAACAACAGCTAATGAACATCAAATTTCAAATGTATGTATACATCCTCAGTCTTCTAGAGTTAACATAATGTCTATCAATAAACATACACTTGCACCCCTTAAACCGTGTTATTAGCCTATCTATGTGAGCATAATTTTATGTCATAATATTTATACAGAACATTTAACAGTCTAATGAAGGATTACTACCTGCTAGTTGACGTAAACTACTTAGGGCCCGCTCTGAATCGATTCCCATATCGACAGCCTCATAACAAAAGTGCCTAAGTCATTTTTTGGACATTTTGAGATTTTCTGCCTAAATCACTTGATTTATCATTCGTCAACAGTGTAAAAATGCTCAAGTCACTGCAGGTCGCTGTGCACTTCCTGAACCACTTTATGCTATTCTGCCTAAATCCTCATTGACGTAGAATTGCAGCAGTTTTTGGCCTTTTTCTCAAAACTACAAAAAATGACTTAGGCACTTTTGTTATGAGGCTGTCGATATAATAAACACTACACAAGAGCGACAAATCCGGTAGGACAATCTCATGCACTACATTTCCCGTTATAGCTTTTGGCAATTATGTCCAACGAAGGATGGGATATTGAGTCCTTAACAAAGTCGCTGCTGCTTTTATAACCCAATTATATGAAGACATGACTTTAAAATAAAATACCTCCCCCATGAGCCATTGCGGTGAGAAGTTGCGTATCCATGACAGCCTGGTTGTTGTTGTTGTTGTGGCGCTAATCCTCTATAGAGCTTTACGAATGAAAACATTACAAATTATTTATTTGGTTTGCAGTGAATGAAAAAGAAGCACATTTTATTTACTACAAAGACATCTGTTGTAATTTCAATGTACGTAACTCCGTGCATTTAACATTTGTTTTAGCTATTTTTACTTTAGCAAGTTTGACTTGTCAGATAGGCCTCGGGTTGGCTCAGAATAAATCTATGGTTCGCTTCACTACACAACTAGCTAGCTAAAAGTTACAGCGAACGATGCTTAATCCCCGGCAAAAGAGTAGTCGATGCCGGGGATCAGAAGCAAGCCCGACGAGGGAATGCCCGAAAATAGTGATGTGTCGATGAAAACGGAGCAGTTGCAAGAATGATTTCGCGATACACAAGGCGACCGGTGTCGCACAATCTTGAGATGTGAGTATTCCTCTATTTTACACTCATTCAGTTAGCTAACGCTAGCTACAGTAATGCAGCCTTTCGTGATTACTAGTTCAGTTATCTAGATAACTCCACGTGTTGTCCTTTGCAATATCACCACTATTTTACTTTTCTAAGCCAAATGACGTTAGTCAGATGAGGTTAGCTAAAATAATAGCATAGAGTAAGCAGGGAAGCTAATAGCCAAGAAAATAAAACATCACTATCAGCCAGGCGAGCGGAATTTGATTAAGTTCCATTCTCTATGATCTGACGTTAGATAAAGTTCCAGTTCCATCTCTGCTTGTAAATCATATTCCAATTTCGGCCACAATTCGATCCGTACAATTCCAGTTCCACCCACATGTTCCAGTTCTGATTCAGGGCAAGATATTCCGATTCATTTTCCACGAAGAATTTTGTTCAATAGCACAATAAATACTTATTTTTGCTGTGTATTAATACTGCAGACTACTATATTATTACTACACTATGTGTAACATCGTGTTGTACAGTGGAGAAAGGACTGCAGAAAATAAAAACATGGTTTGATGTTAATAAATTATCTCTTCACCTTGGCAAAACGAAATGCATAATATTTGGAAATCGGGCATCACATTTTCATAGAAATATTAGAATAAATGAAGTTGAAATTGATACAGTGCTAGAAACAAAATTTCTAGGAGTAAAAATTGATAATAAACTAAGCTGGAAATCACACATAAACCATGTTAAAGCCAAAATGTCTAAATCCATTGCAATATTGTATAAAGCTCAAGAGTTCTTATGTCAGAAATCACTGAACACACTATACCATTCACTCATAGTCCCATACATGACTTACTGTGTAGAGGTATGGAGAAACACTTATAAAACAAATACGAACTCTATTTTTTTATTACAAAAGAAAGTCATACGAATTGTAAGTAAAAAACCCTATAGTGAGCCTACCAATCCGTTATTTACTCAGCTAAACATACTTAAATTTATTGATTTAGTAGACTACATTACAATGCAAACCATGTATAAAGCGAAAAATGGACAATTACCATTAAGTATCCAGGGGTTGTTTAAAATGAGGGACAGTCAATATAATTTGAGAGGAACATATATATTTGAAAAACCAAAGATACGAACAAATGTTAAAAATCATTGTCTGTCAGTAAGAGGGGTGACCCTGTGGAATAAATGTACTGAAAATTTTAGAACCTGCAGCACACTGATCAGGTTCAAAACTATTTATAAGAAAAATTTAATCATACAATACACCATTGAAAAATAATGTAAGTATGCTAATGTCTTGTCTAGTAATAACAAATGATAACATTAATAATTCATAAGTGTTTGTTTCTTGCCATGAACATGTTTTCTGTGAATTTTATGCTTTCATGAGGTAAGAGGGGTAGGTGTAAATAAGCTTTAGCTTCAGCCTACACCCTTTTGGTATATATCATAGCATTTAAAAATAATAACTTGTTATTGTGTTTTGTCTATTGTAAATATACCAAATAAATATATTTCATATCATATCATCATATATCATATCATATTATGAAAAATATATGTCCGAGGAAATTACTATATGATCCAAAGTTCATGTGAAACATTTAATGAAACTGGCATCGCAAAACAATATTGTAAAACCGCGTTAACATAAATTAATCTTGTACCATGTAAATATCAGCAGTGCCAAGGATACACCTAATTATCTTAAATACAGAATTTCCATCTTTTAAATGAACTGCATGGCATGCTCCTATACGGCGTGAGTACTTTCCCTGTTCCACTAAAAAGCCTTCCAGTATTATATTAGCCTAAACTACATTTTTTTCTATCAATTCAGTGGCATTTTTGTAGAAGGTTTCTAAGCATTTATTAAGCCTGGTTAGGCATGTAACGGTATCCATGTGTTTTTTTTAATTCGATGCAAATACGTGAACTACAGGTTACAGAAAAAAAGTAAAATTCCATTATTAGCATAAATTAACTTGGCTCTGCTTATTTATGATAAATTATGATTGTTGAATTAGGCAGAAAAGAGGAGCCCCACAACTTAGCGTTCAGCCCAAAATCACATTTTCTACTTGTTCACTAATTTAGTTTTTAAAATCCATAGGCCTTGATGGCATGGATGGGCAGCAAAAATGACCTCTGAGAGTTGTGTCCCTTTGTTTCTGGAGTCGCATCTCGCGGACAAGTCTGGACCATCACCCCCCTTCCTGAGGAGGCAGATGATGAGTATCTACCTCAGCACCTCCTACACGACCTGCAGGAGGCGCTCTCCACCTGCAACAGGTAACCACTGCCGCATGTGCAATATTTCAGCTTTTTACAGCTGAATATAACAAAAATAAATAAAAAAGCATTTTTATTTGCCAAATGCCAAATGCGATGCAAGGGATAATGTAGCCAATCAGAAGTAGGGGGTGATTTGTTGGCCGGATGAAGAGAGCCAGTTTTTGGGAAGGAATGTGCAGGATTGACACTCAGGGTTGGCACACCTGCACTAAAGTGCAATGAGATGGTGGTCTGTTTAACATGCACAGTGAGTCAAGACATTTCCCTCCACAAATCGCCCACAGCTCAGAGACGTCTGGGGCTTCCGGGGAGGTCGGGCTGCCCCACTGTCACCAGCGGCGACACGGGAAGATCGTGGTCTGGTATTAACAGCTACACGGGAACGGGTGTCTCCACAGAGCGAAGCTCTGTCTTCTCCTGGGGTTATGACGTGAGTCCCGCCTGCATACACACACTGAAAGTCTAGCATACCAACGAATAATGTGGTTGCCAGGTAAAAATGGTATTTGTAGTGTTTAAATGATAGTACAAGAGGGGAAAAGGAGGGTCTTTCATAAACAGGCTGGTTATATTGCATACAGGTTTATTTAGCCACTACCCAAGAGAGTGTAATAAATGTGTGAATACTTTAGTAGGTTAAGCAGTAGAGTAGAGTAGAACCATTGAAATGGTGATGAAAAAAATCTAGAAAGTCAGAAATAGCATCACTGTCTGTGATTAAGTCACTGCCTCTGTTCAGATACTCAGAATTAAACCTTCAATGGACAACATTCCATGCCTTTAACAGCTACACCGTTAGCATATGAAAGGACAGTCGAGACATTTCATAAAGCACAGTGTTTTATGTGTCTGTGGGGGTGTCTGTTACCCCGTCACTGTGCTGTAGAGTCTTTGAACTGTTGTTGTTGTGCTGTGTTTCATAGCTTTAGTCGCCAAGATGCATCAGCAGCTTTTTTTACCCCCTAAATCCAACATATACCCTCTGATTTATTTACAAATAACTGTGTCCTTGTGCTGCCTTTTAAAATCTCACATGCTGGGAGTTGTGGGAATTGATCATGGAACTGGCCTTCGGTGAAAAGCAGCTGCTAATAATTGATCAGAGCTTTGGAAGGTGGAGCTGTGCACTGTGTGTGTGCGTGTGCGTGTGCGTGTGTGTGCGTGAGAGAGGGAGAGGGAGAGAGGGCTAGAAACAGACAGAAACAGGTTGTCAGAAAGCAGACCATAGACAGGGAGAAGCATAGCGGTGGGCGGGATCAAGGGTGTGCGGGTGTGGTTATGGGTTGGAGCAGACACGGGGGCATGGCCAGGGGGTGTGGTCAGCTCTCACACTGCCTCTGTCCCTGCTGCAGGAGTTCGACAAGGCGGCCTCTCGGCAGGTCCAGCAGATGTTCGAGGAGATCGAGGAGGAGCTGTACGAGGGGCGGGGCGGGGCGCAGCTTCGGGGGCTCCAGGAGGAGTGTCAGCAGTGGGCCTCCAGGTTCCCACACCTGCGGTACGGCGCCCCGTGTTTTTCATACCTGGCCTTTTTTATTTTCAAACCGCGACTTTTGACCTGTGTGCGTCTCTGTGTCCCAGGATTCTGGGGTCTCAGCTTGTTTATCCTACTGATGAGGGCTTCCAGTGGTTCGCCACCACAAGCAAAGGAACAGCCACTAGCGCACCAGTCAAGGACAGCAAGGACAGGGCCAGCCCTGAGTGAGTGCTGCTCTCTGTCTCTGTCGATACACACCCTCCCTTTATCCTTCAAACAGTCAGACAATAACTATGGGTCTGGGTCTAACTTCACATAAAATGACATGGTGGCTGGTTTGTGAAGAAAAAATCTCTAATGTAATAATAATAATAATAATTGATAGCATTTATATAGTATTCTTATGATTTGGGAAACCAGGTTTAGTGTTTTAGTGTAGAACTGTGTGTGCGTTTGTACGCTGGTTGGTTATTTTAGTGTTGAAGTGTGTGTTTGTACAATGGTTGGTTATTTTAGTGCAGTAGTGTGTGTGTGTGTGTGTCCGTGACCAGGTTGAGTGTTCAGGGTCGGAAGGCAGTGATGTCCAGGCCTTGCTTGGAGGTTGATCCGCGGCCCGGCTCCCCCGGCGGCTCCGGGTTCGAGGACACGCCCAGAGTGATAGAAGCTGAAGGACTGATGGAGGAGTACCTGGCCTTCGACTGTCGCGACTTGTGAGCTTTTCCTTTCCCTTTTCTTCACTCTGTAACTGAATGTACTCATCATCTCATCAGATAGGAATTTCACTTGGAGAGAAATGGACGTAAAATGTAAATTAATTACGATTTTCCACAACAGACATTCCTAACTTCCACTTCTCTCTGCGAGCGGCTGAAATTCTTCTGTCCTGATTTTTGTCTCTCTTCATGCCCCCCGGTAGACCTGCAAGGTAGCAAAATATTATCTAGTGTTATCAGCTCCTCTAACAGGTGTGTGTGTTTGTGTGTGTATGAGTGTGCGCATGTGTGCCTATGTGTGGTGTGTGTGTGAGAATTTGTGTGTGTGTGTGTGCGCGTGTGGATCGAGTCAAGTTCATTTTTAAAGCACATTTAAAATGACTATAATGGCAATAATACACAAGAATACTCATAAACAAAGATGGACCTTAAGTGGAATTAAAAGCAAAGGGAAAAAGATGGGATTTAAGATGAGATTTATATGCGTTTGTGGAGGGCGCAGACCTAATGAAAAAAGACAAACTTCCAAAATGGCCCGGTCACCCTTTAACTCAGCTTTAACTGAGACTGGGGAACAGAAAGCAACAGTTGGGTGGAGGACCTTAGTGACCTGGGTAGGGGTGAAGAAGATCAAAAATATAGGAAGGTTTCAAACCATTTAGTGCTTAAAATCAAAAAAATCAATTCTAAAACTAACCGTAAGCCAGTGCAGGGAAGCAAGAATAGGTGTGAAGTGGTCTCTTTTTTGTACCTGTTAAAAGAGCAGCAGCATTTTGTACTTGCTTAAGCCAGCGAAGGGATGACTGACTGAGACCTAGGTACAGGGAATTGCAGCAGTCGAGGCGAGATGAGATGAAGGCGTGGATCACTATTTCCAGGTTGTGAAATGATGGGAAAGGATAGGCTTTGGCTATGGCTCTGAGTTGAAAGAAACTGGCTTTTACAACGGAAATAACTTGTTTATCAAATTTGAGAGCGGAATCAAAAATGACCCCATGAGATTTGACATAGCTGGACAGCGGCCCTACGTCATTAGCAAAACCTCTGATAGAGTCAGGCGAGCTCAATAGAATTACCTCAGTCTTGCTTTCAGTTAACTGTGTGTGTTTTGGTGTGTGTTGCAGGGATGAGGAATGGGTGGGCACCCAGGTCGGACGGCATCGCCGCTGCCTCCCTCCCGTCTCTCCGTATCGCTGCCGGCAGCAGGCCGTTCTGGACCTGCTGTTTGATGACGTGTGGCACGAGCTGATTGGCTGGATGGAGGAGCTGGTTCGACGTCACTGGGAGGGCTGTGTCTCCGGTAGGCCCCCGGCCCCGCCCCAGGAGAACAGCGTCGCCATGGCGCCCGGACACAGCAGGGCCCTCAGCAGAGGAATGGGCCTGTAACCAGAATGTTACAGGGTCAGATAGCATTGGTGATGTTGATTGACACAATACCAGTTAGTGTTTTAACGTGTCCAGCGCTCCCATAATTACAAAAATGCCAAGGTTAGCATTGACAGAGCTGTGTCTATAGCAGGCGGACAAGTGCCAATTCGGGAGAGTAGATATCCACGGTTCTCCTCCGAAACTCGTGGTGTCACCAGCTGCTTCTTTTCACGTGGTGGCAGACTACAGCTAAGCTCGCATAGAGCGGAGTCGGGGAAGGGACCTTTCAAATGCGGCTTTGACTGCAATCTTCGGGCCGACCAGCAGGGGTTGCTAGATATCACTGCACATGGAAACGTATCCGTCTGAACCCTCCCATTTCGCCTTATGGAGCTACCGGCCACAGTCGGCACTGGCACGGTCCGGATTCGATCTGAGGCTGTGAGGCTCATCCATGCACCGCAGGGTGGTGCCTTAACCGAATGAGCCATCCAGCAGCCCAAATGGGAAAACATTTAAGAAAGAATTTAACATCTTTGCAAGTGAGTGGCTTTCCACACTTTAACAAGGTAGAGTACTTATGCTGAAGCTTAATTATCATAACCTGTATAAATGGCTCAAATTTCAAAACTAAGCTGTTGTATTTGCACACCAGTCTGCAAGCAATCGGTGTAACAGGATAACAGATTAAAGGGACGAGAGAGAGAGCTGGGGGAGAGCATTATAAACTCAAATTACAACCAATTTACCAGGTGGTTAAACCTGAGTTGGACAGCCCTACACCACAGAAGTGTATGTCAACTGGAACGACTGGTCCTTATCTCACAAATTAAGTAGGTGGTCAGTTCTCATGCAGGCCTGTGGTCTAGAGATTGGTCACTGCTGGGATTCCGGTGACTTGAAGTGTGTGTTTTTCTTGAACAGACGAGGAGAAAAACGCTGCCGCCCACAGCCCTGCCCACCCCGACCCACACAACCCCTTCCTGCTGCTCTCCACCCTGCCCGCTGTCCTGCCCCGGCTGGGCCACACGAGGGCGCCACAGCTAACGTCCTCTATCCTGCAGCCGCAGGTCAGTGGAGAAGGGCAGGGTAGGGCTTGGGGGGGTTGGTCAGGTCTCCATGGCGACACGGCTGCCACATTTTCACTCTTTTCACAATCTTATCATAAGTGACACTCTTAGGAGGCTAATGAATTCAAATGCGTTAGCGTGAAGCTCATAGGAATCCTATTAGCGCATCAGCATGCTCTGCAGGGCTGTGGGAAGACTGTTAGCATATCAGCGTGGTTTGCAGGGCTGGGGGAAGACTGTTGGCACATCTGTGTGGTCTGCAGGGCTGGGGGAAGACTGTTAGCATATCAGTATGCTCTGCAGGGCTGGGGGAAGACTGCTAGCATATCAAAATGGTCTGCAGGGCTGGGGGAAGACTGTTAGCGCATTAGCGTGGTTTGCAGGCCTGGGGAAAGACTGTTAGTGCATTAGCGTGGTTTGCAGGCCTGGGGAAAGACTGTTAGAGCATTAGCGTGGTTTGCAGGCCTGGGGAAAGACTGTTAGAGCATTAGCGTGGTTTGCAGGCCTGGGAGAAGACTGTCAGCACATCAGCGTGCTCTGCAGGGCTGGGGGAAGACTGTTGGTGCATTTGCATGCTCTCCAGGTATGAAGTCAACTCAACCAGTTTAGGAAATGAACTGAAATTCAACAGAGAAATTGCTCATCGGATTCAATTTTCATGAATTTCCTGAAACGATTAAATGTAAATGGAATTGAGTCGAACCGTGATGATGCGTTCTGCACCCAGAAGGGCTGTGTGGCGATTCCAACCCAGCTCGACATGCCGTCCAATCAGACGTAAGCCCTGGGCGGCGCGCTTGCTGATGGCAAACAGTTTCCCGAGCTTTCTGCTCTCAATGTTTCTTTTCTGTTCTTTCTGCTTCTCCAGGCTTTAAGATTCATTAACTTCTCCTTCTTTCTTCTCTTTCTTCTTTTTTTCCTTCCCTTCTCTCTTCTCCCCCCTGGTCTACTCCTCTCCCGCCATACCGCTTTCCTTATATCTGTCCTCCTCTCCCTCGTTCCTTGTCTTTTTTTCCAAAGAGCGCAAAGTCGAGGGGTTCAAAGCACAAGTCCAGGCGGAAATCCAAAAAACAGAGAAAGCCGTCTACTGTATGTAAATATGAGTGGCTAGTGGGGATATCTCACTCAGAAATGCCGTTCGCCAGCATGTTATCCGGGCATCCTCAAACGAGCCTGTGCCTGATAATTAATACAGAGTATCTCTTTTTAACAGGAATGCTTTTTTTAAATTTTTAAATTTTTTTTTATACATACTTCTTTTCTCTGTTACAAAGTAAAGAAAAAAGAAAAGAAAATTGTAACTTTTTCTGTTTTCTGCTATAAGACAGTAAGACGTGGCATCAGGGGGTTATTTCACAAAGTGGGTTTAAGGAGCTAAGCCAGCTAACTTTTGGAAATGTCTCGAATCAGATAAAAATCTGACTGGCTGAAAGCCATAGATCTTTCAGAATATTTGTGGAAAATATGTGGCTAACTCCTTAAACCTGCCTTTTGAAAAACATTCTGAGGACAGAAGAGGTGAAGTCCTCTAAAATGGTCTATATGAAGATAGGAAATGCTCAATTAACACATTTCCTCAGCTGATTAAGATGTAGAGTCAGTGACATTGTGAATAACATTGCATTAGATGGGACCAGCTCAACTGACAACTGTCTCTATCTCTCTCTCTCTATGATGTCACAGTCCAGTCGGGTTCCAGTGGGCGGGGCTGTGACGCATCAAAACCTCAATGACCTCATTGTGATCCACGGCATCCCCCTTCAACAGAGGAACCTGGGAGTACCTGACAAAACGCAGTAAGGGCATGTTAATAATGCATTATTACATAATAACAGCAACTAAAACACAGTATAAACATGTTAATAAAGCCTTATTACATAATAACAGCAACCAAAGCACAGTATGAGCGTGGTAATAAAGCATATTGTGGGGTCCCTTGTGGTGACTTGTAATTCAGCTACAGACTCCTGCACAGATGTAAAGTTTGGGGGAACCCCTCTACCTGTTTTTGCCCCCCTCTTATTAGGGACACTGAGGAGCGGGGGTCCCATCGGCCGGGTTCCAGCGTGGCTCCCTCCAGTAGGCCCCGCCCGCGTCGCACCCTGGAGCACAGTTCCTCCTCTCTGTCCCGCCCCCCACAGTCGGCCCGCCGCCGTAACCCGCCCCCCCCGCACCCTCCTCCCCCTGGTGCCCAGCCCCGCCCAGTCCAGCACCGCCGGGTCCATGGACGAGGTCATTCGCGGCACTCGTCTGTGAGCTATCCCGCCTGTCTGGGGGGGATTAGGTGTAACTGGAAGATTCTCAAAATTCTATAAACTCTAAGTTTGGTGAAAGAGTTTATAGAACTCTTTGCCGTAGAGCAAAAAAAGAAAATGACACGTTTGATTTGAATTCATGCTTCATGGCCCCAGGTTGAACAGATATGAGGTGAGCTGAATTCAGAGGAGTGAAAATCAACTCAAAGAAGCCAAGGCGGTTACCTCTGTGTGAACCCTTATAACTGTGAACTGGAGCTGGGAAGTGCACTTGCATATGGCAGGGCCTAATGTAGTGCACTAGTGTAGGGCAGGGCCTAATGTAGTGCACTAGTGTAGGGCAGGGCCTAATGAAGTGCACTAGTGTAGGGCAGGGCCTAATGTAGTGCACTAGTGTAGGGCAGGGCCTAATGTAGTGCACTAGTGTAGGGCAGGGCCTAATGAAGTGCACTAGTGTAGGGCAGGTCCTAATGAAGTGCACTAGTGTAGGGCAGGGCCTAATGTAGTGCACTTGTGTAGGGCAGGGCCTAATGTAGTGCACTAGTGTAGGGCAGGGCCTAATGTAGTGCACTAGTGTAGGGCAGGGCCTAATGTAGTGCACTAGTGTAGGGCAGGGCGTAATGTAGTGCACTAGTGTAGGGCAGGGCCTAATGTAGTGCACTAGTGTAGGGCAGGGTCTAATGTAGTGCACTAGTGTAGGGCAGGGCCTAATGTAGTGCAATAGCATATGGCAGGGCCTAATGAAGTGCACTAGTGTAGGGCAGGGCCTAATGTAGTGCACTAGTGTAGGGCAGGGCCTAATGAAGCGCACTAGTGTAGGGCAGGTCCTAATGAAGTGCACTAGTGTATGGCAGGGTCTAATGTAGTGCACTAGTGTAGGGCAGGGCCTAATGTAGTGCACTAGTGTAGGGCAGGGCCTAATGTAGTGCACTAGTGTAGGGCAGGGCCTAATGTAGTGCACTAGTGTAGGGCAGGGCCTAATGTAGTGCAGTAGTGTAGGGCAGGGCCTAATGTAGTGCACTAGTGTAGGGCAGGGCCTAATGTAGTGCACTAGTGTAGGGCAGGGCCTAATGTAGTGCAGTAGTGTAGGGCAGGGCCTAATGTAGTGCACTAGTGTAGGGCAGGGCCTAATGTAGTGCAGTAGTGTAGGGCAGGGTCTAATGTAGTGCGGTAGTTTAGGGCAGGTTAAAGGTGGCTTCCTATGCGCAGCGCCTCGTATGGGTCTGACTGTATCTGCCCTTCCCCCCGCCAGGCCGACTGCAAGTGACCGTCTGGCCTCTCCACCCATTCCTCTGAGCCGAAACACCCTCCTCCCTCCCATCGGTGCGGGAGACATGGAGCCCCCGCACACAGGACTGCACCCCCGACCTGCACAGGTAGCTCTGTGTGTGTGCGTGTACGTATATGTGTGTGCGTGTGGAGCAGCATCAGTGTCTAGTGGCTATACTGTGTTTCTGGGGTGTATCAGTGTCCCTGGTGACTGTTTTGTGTATTTGGGGTGCAGTTTCTCTGGTGACTGTTTTGTGTATTTGGGGTGTATAAGTGTTCCTGGTGACTGTTTTGTATATTTGGGGTGTATCAGTGTCCCTGGTGACTGTACTGTGTTTTTGGGCCACAGCGGCAAAGGGGACCCTCCAGCCGGGCTCACAGCGCAGTGACGGACGAAGCAGGCAGCCTGCAACCCAGGGACAGGCTACACCTGCTGGACGTGTTCTCCCGCCCTAACACCACCCACACCTTCAGAGTAAGAACTGACAGCTTGCTCCTGCTCTACACCGCCCACAGCTTCAGACTAACTTTCCACACCTTACTCCTGCTCTCTACTGCCCACACCTTCAGAGTAAGAACTGACAGCTTACTCCTGCTCTACACCGCCCACAGCTTCAGACTAACAACCCACACCTTAGTCCCACCCCAACACCACCCACACCTTTAGGATCCACAGGTTGGGCTGCTGAGTGTCTGTGTTGAGAGACTGTTTGCCTTTACGCAGTACTGTTGTAAAGCCACAGGTTGGGCTGCTGAGTGTCTGTGTTGAGAGAGTGTTTGCCTTTACGCAGTACTGTTGTAAAGCCACAGGTTGGGCTGCTGAGTGTCTGTGTTGAGAGAGTGTTTGCCTTTACGCAGTACTGTTGTAAAGCCACAGGTTGGGCTGCTGAGTGTCTGTGTTGAGAGAGTGTTTGCCTTTACGCAGTACTGTTGTAAAGAGTGCCATTATCAGCATGTCTCTGTCTGTGTTTCAGTCCGACACGCCGTATCGCCGCTCGTTCACGGTGCTGGATAACATTGCGCAGGGCCGTCCCGGGCGAGCGTCAGTCGGCACAGGTGGGTTTACACTCACCTGCTTTGTGTTACCTTTGTTTAAGATGATTAACACGTAAGCTTTGAAGGTGTTATACTCAAGTACTGAGAGCAGCTAATATAGGCGTTGGAAACAAAGTGTGTGGACTCTTTTAGTGACTTAGATGAATCGGTTAAGTGCTGAAACGCACAAAGCCTTCCATGGCACACGCTCTGAAGTGCGCCCCCTGGGACTAAAGTATGCCCATGTTCCCTGGCAGACTCTCTGGGCATCGGGGTGACGGGCATCAGCCTCGGTATCTGCAGCTCCTCTTTCCTCGACTCGTTCACTCATCACACGCTCGGCCACTCGCCCATCGAGGACGAGGAGGAGCCTGACACACAGGCTCCGCCTCCAGGTGAGCAGGATCCCTGATTGGACGAGCCTTTGTCCTTAAACATTTGTTAAAAAAAAAAGAGGTCTGGTACAGATTCTCAGTTATTTGGTTGTCGGGGGAAAAATTATTTTGCCCCAGGATGCAGATGATTAAGTAATTATATTTAATGAGATTTTTATTTATATTTAATGAGGGTTTCATGCATATGTATACCTTTGTAAAAAAAAAAACTGATTTTCCCTGTTTTTTGTTGTGTCTGCTCCTCCCCTCCAGCACTCCTGGTGCCTCTGTCTGTTCCCTCTCGGTCCCATAGCCGAGGGGGACTCACCTCGCGGAGCAGCCGACCGGGGCTATAACACCTCCACCCCCCCAACCAAACACCTCAGCTACAGCACACCTCCGAGCCAAGCCATTAGCGTGGGGCTCCCTCCTTCCAGAGCCCACACGCTTCATACTGAAGCTTTTATACACCCACCGTTTGGCCATCCATTCATTTTATTAGATTTTATTTTTAGAGACCTTTTTTTGTATGTCGAGTTACAGCTTAAGCGGCTGCCAAAGACAATTTGCTGTCTCACACTTCCACGCCCCCTCTCTATTATACTCGGACCATCTCCTCCTCAGACCAGCCCCCTTCCCTTTACACTCTGACCTGCCCCCTCCCCTTTACACTCGGACCTGCCCCCTCCCCATTACACTCGGACCTGCCCCCTCCCCTTTACACTCGGACCTGCCCCCTCCCCATTACACTCGGACCCACCCTGCTCCCTTCCGATACACTCTGACCCGCCTCCTCCCCATTACACTCGGACCCACCCTGCTCCCCTCCGATACACTCTGACCCGCCTCCTCCCCGTTACACTCAGACCCACCCTGCTCCCCTCCGATACACTCTGACCCGCCTCCTCCCCGTTACACTCAGACCCACCCTGCTCCCCTCCGATACACTCTGACCCGCCTCCTCCCCGTTACACTCGGACCCACCCTGCTCCCTTCCGATACACTCTGACCCGCCTCCTCCCCGTTACACTCAGACCCACCCTGCTCCCCTCCGATACACTCTGACCCGCCTCCTCCCCGTTACACTCAGACCCACCCTGCTCCCCTCCGATACACTCTGACCCGCCTCCTCCCCATTACACTCGGACCCACCCTGCTCCCTTCCGATACACTCTGACCCGCCTCCTCCCCGTTACACTCAGACCCACCCTGCTCCCCTCCGATACACTCTGACCCGCCTCCTCCCCGTTACACTCAGACCCACCCTGTTCCCCTCCGATACACTTGGACCCGCCTCCCCCCCGTTACACTCGGACTGTGGCCCTGCTCTGCAGCCATTTGGGTGAAGAATAACCCAATTGAGCAGGCCGTTAAAAAAGAGTCATCGTTTCCATACCCACAAGACACGTTAGCCTCCTATCCTGTTTCCAGGTAACGATAAGCACACAACTTTGCACAAGACTAGCACAACTTAACAGAACCAGCAGATAGCGAGCGAACGTTGGTTCCGTTGGAAGAAATGCCTTTTATGACTGAATCCGTGCCCCTACGCACAAGCGGGAGAACCGCAACAGTGTTGGGCTGGTCTAATCCTCACCACTGCACACAAGAGAGACTTCAGTGCTTCATCCTCTTAACTAATCTTTCTAATAAATGAATGATAGCAAATTATTATTGCAGTCATTGAGCTAAACAAAGACTCAGCACAAACACTTGCTTTATTGTAAACTTGCAGTTGACGAAAATGCCCTTTATGTATTTTGTAAAAACAAATAAACGTGTATAAACATTACTTGAGTAAATCACATTATTTTTATTTAAAGTTTTCAGGGTTAAACGTGACAGATAGTAACATAAAATTAAAAACAATCAAGTACACTCGAAATACATGGGAATGTTTGTATTTACATATTTAACGGCTTTATGATAGAGGTGGCAGGTAACTATAAAACATAAAAACGAATACACTGAAAAGTACATTGTACAAAAAAGTGCAATACAAATATTACAAACATATTTTTGTATAAAATATTTAACAAATTATTTTGGAGTATTTATAGAAAAAAATCCTCAATAACATAATTGTGTGACAGTTCTATACTCAATCCTGCACATTTAACCTTTCAGCTAGATCAAATAATCCCCCCCCAAAGTGTGGACTACCTTTTTCAAATTAAATGAAGGGTGCAAAATGTAATGCAGCTTCATATGCAAAGAGCTCTGAGCAGGAAAGATTCACTGATAAGTAATATACTTCTTGTCTTTGCTCATTTTCACTCAGTGACATGTTTGTAAAAATCCCCGAATGCAAACATGCAATCCTACCTGGGCATGTATACCTGTAATGGCACCCCAATGAAACACAACTAGACTGGAGAATGGTGGTATTTAACTGCAGCACAACACATTAAAATACTTTCATAAGTTGTTCTGAATACTTCTGTCTGAAGTGCATAATTGTCTTGGGATGACTCTGGGCTGAATGAACATTTAATGCTGATAAATATTTAACGGTTCAATCCAGAACATTCCGCTGGCAGATTGCAGCCAAGGGGTGACAAGAGGTTTCTTAATGTGAAACTGGTGAATTATTCACAAAATCAAGCCTTTCTTCTTCACTTCTTCCTTCTCTTTCTCATACTGGCCTTCCCTCCATTTCTGGAGTATTTTGCCTCCAGGTCAGACAGGAATGCGTCAAACCCCTGCTCTCTGGACCTCTGCCTTTGCTGAAATCGGGGAGGAATAGTATTATATAAAGTGTTGAAAGCCCCCCCTCTTATAGAGAATGTCAGTTTCTCACCTTCAACATCTGCACCAGGCTGTCCGTAGCATTTGTCCCCATCTCCTGCACTTCCTCAGCCTCCCGTCGCTCTCTGTCGGCCTGGCAACACAAGCAGCGCATGAGAAACACTTTCATTCTTCCGAAGCTGGTAAAACCTGAGAGAACTCCTGCCTACCAGAGAGTTCTGTTATCAATGAACCAATGAACTACCAACTAAAACATACAATGTCATGAGTAAAATTGGACATTTTGTTGCCTTTGCATAGCGTCTCCTGCTCTGTCCTGTTTGAAAGATTTGACTGCACTGGATGAAGAGAGCTTTCTTTTACACTTGCCAGTAATCTGCAGGAAGTTTACTGGTGTTGAAAGCGTTTGCAACATTTCAAATGATTGTTTCCACAGAAATGCACCATGCAGTTTTTGCATACTGATATAAACATGTGACTTCAGAGAGCTTCACATGTAGCATGAGAGAATAAGCCTATGGGGGCTGAGTTTGGGTTGAGTACCTGCCCATGGGGGCTGAATTTGGATTGAGTATCTGCCCATGGGGACTGAGTTTGGGTTGAGTACCTGCCCATGGGGGCTGAGTCTGTGTTGAGTACCTGTCCATGGGGGCTGAGTTTGGGATGAGTGCCTATCTATGGAGGCTGACTTTTGGGTTGAGTACCTGCACATGGGGGCTGAGTTTGGGATGAGTATCTGCCTATGGAGGCTGAGTTTGGGGTTGGGTACCTGTCCATGGGGGCTGAGTTTGAGGTTGGGTACCTTCCCATTGGGGCTGTGTTTGGGGATGGGCACCTGCCCATTGGGGCTGAGTTTGGGGTTGGGTACGTGCCCATGGGGACTGAATTTTGGATGAGTACCTGCCCATGGGGGCTGAGTTTGGGGATGGGTATGATGGGTATGTGCCCATGGGCACTGAGTTTGGTATGAATATCTGCCTATGGGGGCTGAGTTTGGGATGAGCACCTGCCTATTGGGCTGAATTTGGGATGGGTACCTGCCCATAGGGGCTGAGTTTGGGGATGGGTATGTGCCCATGGGGACTGAGTTTGGGATGAATATCTGCCTATGGGGGCTGAGTTTGGGATGGTACCTTCTGTCTGCGTGGGCGCTTCTTGTCACTCTAGTCGGTGAAGGTGGGGAAACCAGGCAGTTTGCGGTCAGGCTGGTGACGCACGGTTCATCCTCCTGGCCGCAGCACAGCGCCGACGTCATGATGACGTCCATGTCTCCCCCGTGCTGCAGGTAGAGTGTGCTCTCATGTTAACATACCTTAAACTTATAGCTTGCTGCACCTAAGCATATTCCTGCCTAGCTAGATTGTTTAGGTATACAAAATCTGTAACATAGCCAAATATTTTACATTAACGTTACAATACCAATTCCATACTACTTGTTTCCTGTTTTTTGCTTGTTTTCTATTTTAACTTGTGTTTTTTGTTATTTTATAGTTCAGAACGTATAGCTGTGTGTACTATATTCAGTGTGTGTATGTTATTGTACGTCACCTTGGAAAAAAGCGTCTGCCAAATGATTGTTATGTAATGTAACAATATACGACATACCAATACGGTGTCCTTGGAAACAAGCAACTACTACCTAATTCTTCCTATAGAAATTTTGACACGCCACTGTCTGAATTTGGCGCGATGCATGATTTTGTAGTGAAGAGCGTTGCCATGTAGAAATATTTTGGGGCAACAGGACCCTGTATTCAAGTTTCATTATGGAAGATGACAAAATGATAGTTTGCTAGTAAGAGGGAGAACTTTTCTTTATTTAATGAATACCACAAGATAATAGATAAAATATCTTAATGTTTATTGCATTATGTCTTCATGTAAAATCTAGTTTAAACGTACCTGATCTTGCGTACAATACAATCTGTGCTTGCTGCTGTTAGTCTTTGATCTTGTTTCATTTCTACCTTATTTTTGTGGATTTCCCCTTAAGACAATAGATGTTTCCTATTCAGCCTTTGTTCCAGAATAGAACTGTCTCATTTGCTAAAGTAAATCACGGTTCTGTTATGTGCCCTAGGGGAGAAAAAAACCCTGCAGGCCAAAAAATGAAATAAAATGAAATGCACTGTTAAAGCAATGATGTTCAATGAATTTTACATGTCATGTCCTTATGCTGCTTACAAATCAGTTCAACGTTATAACAGATGTGTCTGTTTTTGTTCACAGGGGAGATGCATAACAGTATCATTGAAAGTGCATGACAAAGTCACTAATAAAAAAGCTACCATAGTTCTGTTGTATTTATATTTAATAGGAAGGACCAAGGGGCTTTACAGACACACAGACACATCCTGTGCAATTTAACAGAACAGGATACAGGTCAATAAGCATATCTGAATAAAGCCATACTAAAAGCTAAAACTATGAACTTAATTATAATGAAGAATAAATGTACAGGGACATTACATGAACAATTACTTTTCTTAAAATAAGAAAATAACTCGTAAATATCCTAGTACAGATGTTGGCACATCTACTGAACAAGTTAACATAATGGCAGTAATAGCATCATGCATTCAATTCATGGTTTATATTTGCCCATTGATATTTGACTTTCAAAAGGTGAGATGTATTACAGTTTTCTAATGTAATGATATCTATGTAATGTACTAGACTTTAATATAACATACTGTATGTTTGTATCATGTCACATTTTCTTTATTATAGCCTGTATTTACAAAGTTTTTTCACATTGTAATGAGATAAAACAAAGGAAATATCAGTTATGCAGAGGACTTTAGCTTATCTCTCAGTAAATGTTTGAATTTACTTTATAAAAAATCTTGATTGTGGTTTGCCCGACATGTTGGAATGTAAATGATGTGTTTTATTGGTGTACTAAAGTTTAATGCAACGATCGACGGCAGTAAAGCAAATGACTGTCTCTCCTGCTCTACCACATGCTAAAGCAGAACAGAGAACACGTACTGACTTTCCACTGGGGTCATAACTCTACATCAGTACTTTGTATCGCGACCTTGGTTCATCCATGATACGTGTGGTAATAAAATCATGTCTCGTGTCTGCAGGGATGTCGCCCTCCTATATGAGCTCTCGTTTGTCTTATCAACGGTTGAGAATGTGCTTTAGCATCTGTGGCACACAGCCTCTCGCAAATTTACACTGAGCAACTCAAACATTCTCTTTGTTGGTTCAGACAGCTGGGGCACGAACATAAAAACTGCAACAATAATGCACGCCAATGACAACAACAAAAGAAATTAACGGTCCACTGTGTCAGGGTGGCTGATGCTGTTGTTCTCCGCTCCTTACGGTTTCGGTGTCGTTGACGTGGAAGCGGGCCAAAACTGGGCCCGGAAAATAAAAACGAAAACAGTCATGAGAAGTCACCACTTTTCCGTGGCATCAATTTGCTTGTTGAGTCCGTTGTTTGATGAGACTGCGATGGGAGGTGCTCAGCAGTCCTTTCTTGTACGCACTGTTTTGCTGTGGTATTTGATTGGGATCCCCCAGCGTCTCATCAGGTACACATCGAACACGTAGGCCACCCCGGGCTCCAGGCCTGCGATGACAGCTGTGGTGACCGCTCTTCGAGGGTTCAGCTCCTGGAAGTACTTGCAGAGGACCTTCTCCGCGTCGCTCCGTGACTCCGGCCCCAGGCACCTGTCTGCTTGGGTACGCTCCCCGTCGCCCAGCTTGCGGCGGTAGACGCAGTACAGGCTCCGCTCCTCGGTGCCCAGCCAGGCCAGCGTCACCGACCTGCAGCCACGCAGCCTGCTGAAGGACTTGATCTGCAGGGTGGGTGGAAGGGAGGGTGGGGCCTGCCGATGGTAGGCCGAGGAGGCCTGCAGTTTGACGGTGGGCCCGGGCGAAGCCGAGCTCGACGGGGCGGGGGTCCCGCCCTCCAGGTGTATCAGGTACGAGGGCTTCCCCTGGAGCCAGACCTGCGCCACCTCCTGGCCGACGGGCTGCGAGGCTAGGATCTGCCCCTTGCTGGAGACGGTGAGCTGGACGTCCTGGGCCCCGCAGGTCTGCAGGGTGAGCAGGGCACTCCGCTGCCAGCCCTGGGGGTGGAAGCTGAACAGGGGGCCACCCTGCCGCCCCTCACCCTGGAGTGGGACCCACCTGAGCTCGCCGTCCCTCAGCTGGGCGACCGCAGGCCGGGCCTCCTCGTGTGTGCGGGCGAAGGTGCCCGTGTACGCTGAGCTGGTGCTGTTCCGCGCGTCTGTCACAAACACGTCGAAGTAGTACTGGGTGTCCGGGGTGAGCTCGGACACCGTGCACACGCTCTCCGTGCCTTCACACACGCACTGAAGCTCGGTGGGGGGGTCCAGCGGGGGAGCGACACCCTCCCCTTCCTCAAAGGAGTCCC
This sequence comes from Synaphobranchus kaupii, assembly GCA_029718625.1. Lineage (NCBI taxonomy): Eukaryota > Metazoa > Chordata > Actinopteri > Anguilliformes > Synaphobranchidae > Synaphobranchus > Synaphobranchus kaupii. The sequence goes on from CM056380.1 coordinate 62,639,516, forward strand.
ACTGCTGCCACCACCACTCCTTGAGGATGGGCCACACCGTCACCTTCTTCCCCCTCTTCCTCTCCTTGGCGGCCTCCTCGGCGGCACAAAGGCTCTTGTAGTTGTGCTGGCGGTTGACGAGTACACAGTAGCGGTAGCCGCGGCCGCCCGGCGGGAGCCTCAGTACCGAGTTGCTAGGCGACCAGCTGAGGGTGACGCTGGTCATGCCCACCCCCACTGTGTGGACGCGGGGGTCGGGGGGCAGCTCCGGGAAGGCCCCCATGGGCCCGGCCCCTTCCTGCAGGTACACGGAGGCCCTGGTGTCCTGTTCCCTAGATCGGAGCCTGAGGATGTAGATAGACACTGGGGTGTAGGGTGCGCCTCTGAAAGTTTCCACCGCATTGCCGGTGTAGCGGTGCATCTTCACCTCCATCCCAGGTCCCCTCCACCACACCTCCGGCATACTCTTCTTGGAGCTCCCTGTTGGGAGAGAGCAGTGTTTACTCACAGAACATTCTCAAAAAGCCTCCCTTGAATAATCCTCGCTGGGATTATCCGAGGCACTCACATTTTGATTTTGCTTCAAACACACGAGGTATCACTCAACCAAAACCAAACGTTACGCAATCAAAGTGAATTATTGATACTGCTAATGGGGACATTCTGCACCCTGAAAGATTTATGTCACCATAACACTGTTTTTTTTCTGAGGAGTTTATCCCCCTCAAAATCTCTTTGGAGTAAATGTGTGACTTGGCTTATAATGAGATATTTATGCAGATAAATCCATTGTGCAATAAAGCGCTTTGTGGGGGTTTTTCTCCCTGCTTTCTAATTACCGCTTAGATGGTTAAGCAGGTAAATCGCATGCCAAGTGGTGCCAAATCTTGGTGGCTCAAGCCCTACAACGGTCTAAAGTTTTCAGTGGGACGTGGGACAAGACTAGAAGGCTTATGGTGCGCAACACATCCACCATCACTAAGTGTTAACAATAAAAACGGAAAACAGACCCGTGAATAAGGCAGGAAACCTCGGCCTTTCGTTAATCTGATGGATGCTTCAAAAACGTGGTAAAAACTTATCTCGTTATGTTGAAACATTCCAGTGAGACCTTGGCATTTGGAAAACTAAGTGGTTTGTCTCTGAAGCCGGATATTAGTGAATACTGTGTAATGGAAGAGCTTCCACATCCTAACCAACCGCAGTGGAAGTCTTCAGTCACTAATCCATGGAGAGCTGAAGTGGAGTTGCTTGTGAAAGAAGAGACTCTTTTAATGTGTTGAGTGGCAGGTTAAGTCCAGGACTTTATAGGACCTTATTGTTTGGCCACTCCTGTTGGACTGAAGGAGATCCAGATATAAAAGTGTGGTAAATAGAAGTGAAAGCTGCAATGTGATGGAGAGTCTTTAGTAATTTCTGTGCATCATGGCCTCTCTCTCCAGTCATAGCGTAGGTGTCATGGCCACCCTCTCCAGTCATAGGGTGCATCCCAATACTAGAAAAATGCACCCTCCGTTCCTCCACTACCACCTCCTCTTCTCTGTGCCCCGGAAACGTATCTTTGTGTTTTAATCTAATACTGCTGATTACATCTTAATTACGTATTAATGGTTACATATTAATTAATGTCTCAACGCAAACCGCAATGTCAGGTACATTGTATACTGTACGTGCAAATACTTGTACTCGAAACATGCATGCAGTTTTGCATACTTCCGGGTAGGAGAGGAGTGGTAGTGGGGGAGTGGAGGAAAGGAGGTGGGGAGTGAAGAATATTGGGACGCAGCCATAGTGTAGGTGTCATGGCCTCTCTCTCCAGTCATAGTGTAGGTGTCATGGCCGCCCTCTCCAGTCATAGTGTAGGTGTCATGGCCGCCCTCTCCAGTCATAGTGAAGGTGTCATAGCCTCTCTCTCCAGTCATAGTGTAGGTGTCATGGCCGCCCTCTCCAGTCATAGTGTAGGTGTCATGGCCGCCCTCTCCAGTCATAGTGAAGGTGTCATAGCCTCTCTCTCCAGTCATAGTGTAGGTGTCATGGCCTCTCTCTCCAGTCATAGTGTAGGTGTCATGGCCGCCCTCTCCAGTCATAGTGTAGGTGTCATGGTCACCCTCTCCAGTCAGTGTAGGTGTCATGGCCGTGCTCTCCAGTCATAGCGTAGGTGTCATGGCCGCCCTTTCCACTCACAGTGAAGGTTCTTTGAGGGCTTGTCCTTCAGTGTCCTGGCACTCAAAGTCCACTCGATGGGCACGTCACAGGGGCTGACGGTCACCGACATCATGGGGGTCTTCTTCTTCAGGGTGAAATACAACCTGCGGCGCAACACGCAAATCAGAACAGGATGGTGAGGCTTCAATGTGAGGGAACTGTGAGCTTCACTAACACTGACATTGTGCGTAGCTAGATCCCAGAAATCTAGGCTGAGACACCCTGGGAGGCCCTGGACTGATCCCTGGTAAGACCTGTCAATCTGTTCAGCTGATTAAATCCCAGTGGACTGAGATCATGTCTGGATCAACAATAAAGAGGTCATCTGTCTCAGCTCATGGGGTTGCACTCCTCACATTAACACGCTGACACTATCGAATTACCCTCTTACATGAGCTGTTTGATTTCCTAACTCAGTTACAGTTCTATAGTCCCAAGTGCAGTAGGAATGGGGTCCATTCATCCAATACAGGAAATTCATTCGTAGAGCATTTTGGTCTTATTAAAATTCAGGAATTGAACTGCATTTCTGTCTCATAAAAGGCAGGCATATAAAAGGCATCGGCTCCCATGATAGGCTTAATCTATAAAAGTTGTTTTGATGGTTGCATTCTTAACCTAAACCTCACTGCCTCAAAGGTGACAACACATGAATTAGATACAGCTTGTACAACTCTGTTCTGATTTGGTCAATTTTTACCTATCATTCTATATTATCCATATAGGGCCTGATTTACTAAGACCTTTAGCACGTACAAAACCTTTTTAGCACACACAAAACTAATAACACAACCAATGATTCGTGCAAAACAAATACCATTACCAATCATTGGTCATATTATTGGTTTTGCGTGTGCTAAAATGTTTGCACAGTGCACGCTAAAGTTCTTAATAAATTTAGCCTATAAAGTACATTATTACCTTAATCCATTAACTCATTGCCATGAAGAAATACAGATGTTTATTTACAAATTCTGCATCGTCTTCATATGATTTTTTGTTTTTGCTTTTGTTACCAGTCACTCTTTTCATATTGGAATTTATGGGATGTTATATCATAATTCAGGTAAACAACCTCACTAGGGGATACCTGTGCCTGTCTAGTCCAGTCCGATTCAGTCCGGTCCATCTTTACCTGCCCACCCATTCTGCTGTATTTGTGATCCCTTACCTCCGAGTCCGGTCCTTGGGAAGATGAATGGAAGTTACCTGGGAGTCAGGTAACCAGGAAGTGGCCCTGAGCGGCACCTCATTTTCGGGGGACAGAGCCGGGCCGCTCAGAGCCCAGGCCGGCCCACAGAAGAGGGCAGTGGCCAGGAAGTGGCACCAGGACAGAGCCATCCCGTTACCTGCCAGAGAGTAACACACAGGTGAGCACAGGACAGAGCCATCCCCGTTACCTGCCAGAGAGTAACACACAGGTGAGCACAGGACAGAGCCATCCCCGTTACCTGCCAGAGAGTAACACACAGGTGAGCACAGGACAGAGCCATCCCCGTTACCTGCCAGAGAGTAACACACAGGTGAGCACAGGACAGAGCCATCCCCGTTACCTGCCAGAGAGTAACACACAGGTGAGCACAGGACAGAGCCATCCCCGTTACCTGCCAGAGAGTAACACACAGGTGAGCACAGGACAGAGCCATCCCCGTTACCTGCCAGAGAGTAACACACAGGTGAGCACAGGACAGAGCCATCCCCGTTACCTGCCAGAGAGTAACACACAGGTGAGCACAGGACAGAGCCATCCCCGTTACCTGCCAGAGAAGAGTAACACACAGGTGAGCACAGGACAGAGCCATCCCGTTACCTGCCAGAGAGTAACACACAGGTGAGCACAGGACAGAGCCATCCCCGTTACCTGCCAGAGAGTAACACACAGGTGAGCACAGGACAGAGCCATCCCCGTTACCTGCCAGAGAGTAACACACAGGTGAGCACAGGACAGAGCCATCCCCGTTACCTGCCAGAGAGTAACACACAGGTGAGCACAGGACAGAGCCATCCCCGTTACCTGCCAGAGAGTAACACACAGTTGAGCACAGGACAGAGCCATCCCCGTTACCTGCCAGAGAGTAACACACAGGTGAGGCGAGGGAGGTAAAGACACGGCTGAATCCTCAGCGCTGGCTTCACACAACGTCACAATCCCAACACATCACCTCCTGTCTGGGGCCCAATGGAGACTCATCTCCAGCTGGTGATTCGCTCATATGAGAAAACGCTTCTTTTTATTCAGAGAGAATTATTCATGCGGGGAATAAATTGCTACATTTCTCTAGGATCTTCATAACATAGCTTGGCAGTTGGAGAGACTTACTCACAAGACAACTTTCAAAGAGAGCCAAGCGGGTGAAATATCACTCAGGAGTAAATTCCTTTGAAAATAAATCTATTTACAGCAGTGGAGTTCAACATGGTTTGTACTCAATGCAACTTTTTTCCCCGGCTGCGTTCAAGTCAGCAATTCTCCTTATCAGAGCAAAGTATGCTCTTTTTATTTGAAAAAGAAAGATGCCAGATTTAATACAAACAGATCTGATACCCTGACAGAAGACTCAGTCCTGGGTTTCCAAAGACAAGAAAAACCCTGTGTAGTTTCCTTTCAAAAGACTGTTGCAGGTTTATGATGCAAATTTCCATAGAGGACACGGGTTCAAAGTCACAGACATCACATCACGCCGCCACTCCCCCCACTCCCACACCCAACCCAGCCGTGTGCTCACGGGTTAAACAAATTGTCCAATGGCAGTAACAGTAATAGAGGCATAGCTTCATTGCCTCGGGTTCAAGTTTAAGTTCACAGCTCCGCAGCTGTGATTACAAGTTATAGAGCATATCATTATCCTTGAAAGGATGATGCCAGAGCAACAGAGAGAGAGAGGGAGGAGAGAGTGAGAGGAGAAAGAGAGCAACTTTGAGTGGCTGTGTAAGTAAAAAGAAAGGTAGAAAAGCAAACAAACACAGCTGATTAGTATTTATCTCCAACCTGCAGGGAACGGGTCCTTAAACACCACACACACACAGACACACACACACACACACACACACACACACACACACACACACACACACACACACACACACACACACACACACACACACACACACACACACACACACACACACACACGTGTTGCCGAAGGAATGAGAGAGGTCTGCGTATTTACCCTCAATGAAGAGAAACCGCCACAATTCTGAGTCACGGTTTATTTTTATTTTTTTTAAACGCGCCTCGCATTAAATATGCACAAGGCTCCCGAGTAATTACAGCCGATTGAATTTTCATAAGCCGAAGACCCAGCTGTAGGCTTACTTAACTTAAACAACAGTCTATAAATAACCCACTTTCTGAAGCGTGGCGGGAGCCGCGAGTGTGTGTATCACTGGGGCCCTTCCATTAGAGAGCCTCGCTTCATCAGCACGTATGAAGCTTGTCGATATTTTCTTTGGATATGGCCGCACGGGAAAGGGGGGTGTCAAGTTGCGCACAGTCCTCAAAGGCATCCCATCTGCCCCCCCCTCATGAGTGCCATGGAGAGATTAAATGCTATGAAGAAAGCCCCATCCCAACGGGATTTAGCTCAGCCCTATCACACTTCAGTCCTACCTTCTCAAGAACTTGAGAGAGCGGCGAGCGCAGAAAGAGCGGGCGCTGTTGAGTCTTTATGGGATTTGGTACGCCTGATTTACTCCCGTTTTTCACAGTGTCTCAGGTTTTCAGTCCTTCTCTCTCTCTGTCTCTCTTTTTCTCTCTCTCTTTCCCCCCTGCCTATTCACTCACTCTTTCAGCCTCACAGTCCACAGAACAGCAAGAAGAGAGAGAGCGAGAGAAAGAGGGTGAGAGAGAGAGATGGAGAGAGGGCGAGTGAAAGAGAGAGTGAGATACAGAGCAGAGGAGAGGCAAAGATGAAATGAGAAAAGAAAAAAAGGCAGAAGAAACTATGGAGTTTGGAAGGGCATAGACAATGTCATCAGAAAAAAACCCCACTTCCATCCACTTTAAGACTTTACTAACAAACTGTCCTTGCACACAGCTCGATAAAAAAACAACAACATCCCAACAAGATAAAAATACGACTGCACACACACACACACACACACACACACACACACACACACACACACACACACACACATAAAAGTACACTCACACATGTAAGCACAGACACACACACACACAGACACACACACACACACACACACACACACACACACACACACACACACACACACACACACACACACACACACACACACACACACACACACACACACACACACACACACACACACACACGTGCACCCGCACACAGGAAACTGCAAACAACTTAAAATAGAGACATCAGAGAAGTAAAGCAGGCTTTAGAAGAGCAGCAGTGGTTTCATTACCTGGTGGGACAATCGTCCAATGCAGAGCAGAAAAAAGAGGCTGCAGAGGGTCCCGGGCGGCTGGTATTGGGTGAGTGTACGCAGCCACGGGGAGGACGTCCCGAGCAGGAGCTGAAGTGACTGTGGGAGCTGTACTGACTGCCTGTCCGGCCTTCAGCTCAGATCAGAGCAGTCTGGGGAGTGAGCCGGAGAATCAAACAGAGAGAGGCGCGTGTGTGCGCGAGAGAGAGAGAGAGGAGGAGAGCAGTGTGAGTGACTGAGTGAGCGAGTGCGTGAATGACTGAGTGAGTGGGTAAGCAAGCGAGTGAGTGAGTGAGTGACTGATTGAGTGAGTGGGAGGTTGGGGATAGAAAGAGGAGGAGAGGTGGGCTCCTTGTTAGAAATGGTAACATTAGATCGGGAGGGGGTCTTGGTGTACTGAACTCGCTGCTTGCTCTCCGTGCTTGTGGGGGCCAGAACTGGGCAGGAACTAGGACCCCGGGGCATGGGGGCGGGGCTTTCTTCCCTCATACACTTGCCATTGGCTGTGAATTTTACACATGCATCCATCTGGTGTCCTGTCACTCAATGGAGGCTGACATGTGAGAGAGAAGAGTGAAGACAGGGTAGGTCTGTGCCTATGCATGTGAGTCTGCGAGCCCCCCTGATACCCCCCCCCTCCCCCCCTATCTGAACCCTGACTCAGAGTAATTAATTAATTAATTTAATTCATGTATTTTGGTTTGGGGGGGGGGGGGGTTGTGGATTCCATGTCGCAATCCTGATCAGGAGTGCAAGGGGCACGGGGCAATCAATATCACCCCCCCCCCCCCCCCCATCTGAAATTTCTGTAGGTCAAGTCAACCTGAGTGACCACATTCATTTATCAGCACGTGCTTCTACCTTCTCTCTGCTCTGAGAGACTTAGTGTAAAACTAAATATTCTAAGTAATTAAGGCTTTATTTGAACGCAAATTACTATTTTCGTTCATTCATTTAAAAGAACATCTTATTTATTTAGTTCCTTTAGTTGAAAGATACAATGTACTAAATCAGAGGTTTCTGATTGCTAAAGTTTCATCCAATGTTTCTTTGTCTGTTCTAGTGAAACTCTACGACCGAGCGCAAGATCCTTAGCAGCCAGCCTGACAGGAACTGCTCAAACGGCCGGATTGGACCCGACGTTCGTTTAAAAGACTTCAGCTCTGTCCCACTTGGCAACATCCGCAAAGTTTGCAAGGGTTTATTAAGCTATCAAACCGTGATGCCCTGAAAGAGGAATGCTAATTAACTGCTGCTTTTGTTGGGCTTTTTTTTTGCAACCAAAACAACTAGAACATTCCCGTATATTTTGCCGATGAGTCGTGAGAGAAGCTGTTGCATCCAACTCACCCCCCTTTCCCCTCCAAATCTGTCGTCATTCAGGTATCTCACACCCGTAAAATAAATATTTATCATGCCCCCTCTTGGCCTTTGGGTGTCCCGGACATGACTGAAAGCCTCTCTTCTTCGCTGTTCATTCTGTGACATCAAAGATGGCCTGGATATGTCTTTTGATTGCGCTGCGTCTCCTCTCTTGTGCTATCGTTAATAATTAATAAGCGAACGGTTACTGGACGCCTCCAATCTCTGAGGAAGAAAGAGCAAATTTAATTTAAATAATTGCATGAAAGAAATTCCGAAATTACCCGTTTATTCATAATTTATAGCATGTTACATTGCATGCATAATGCAGAGGTCGTCGTTATTATTATCATGTATTAAATATCATGTTTTCCAGGCGAGATCTCAGGCGAATGCAAGCAGAGTATCTTTGTTGTATTTTTTTATTTATTTGGATCGGCGGTTTCCTACGACACGGCGGTCACTTTTGCGCAGAGAAGAGAGAGAGAGAGAGAGAGAGAGAGAGAGAAAACGAGCGCTCTTTTGAGAGCTAGGGACCCGTGTTTCTCCCTGGCCGACAAAGGGTTAAGAGAAATCTTTATTTTTAACAGCATATCATCAGCAGCAGCCCATCTGCTCCTGAGCTGCCTGCTTGTCTCCCGGGACACCGCATAGCACAATATCTCACCATCTCAGGGCGGGGGGGGGGGGGGGGGGGGGGGGGGGGGGGGGGGGGCGTGGAGGAAGGATGGTGTGTGTGTGTGTGTGTGTGTGTGTGTGTGTGTGCTTCGGTGTGTGTGTGTGTGTGTGTTTGAGGAGGGGGTAGCTGGCTGGTGGCTGAATGATCCTACTGAGGATTGAGGTATTGGGGGATTGCGGGTGGGGGGGTTGGGGTGTCCCAGGGAAATGAATGTGAATCTATTAACAGGAGGGAGGAAGAGTCATCAGGGGTGACCTCTGAGGGACGCCCCCCCCCCCCCCCCCCCCACCCCCAGGTCCGAGGAGGCTTAATATTCAGAGCCCTTCCCAACAGACACCCCGCTCCCACAGGCTGTGCAAACAGCTTGCTCCGCGAGTCGCTCGTTAGCCAAATACCGCACACCCGCTGCGTGCCATCCTCGCCAGGACCCACCGGGCTGCCTCTCTATCGGGCCCGGAACCCCCCGCATGCGGGACGGGGGGGGGGTTGAGGGGGTCTGGTGCGCGACCGGACAGTGGACTGAGGCTGAGGGGCACCTGGACAAGGGGGGGAGCGGCGCGACCGAACGGAGGGGCGAGGGCGGCTCGTAAAACGCAAACGCTCCCCGGATCCGCTCTCTGACGCTCCGCAGTTAGTGCATGTATCTCTGAGGCAGAGTCATGCTGCATATTCAGACGCTCTTTAACGCTCTGCCCCTGGCAAGGACAGTGCCGGGGCTAATGAGATGCACTTCGAACCCAACACCCAGCTTCCCCTAGCCACGTCTGCCACTTTAGCTTTACACAGAATGAGGTGGAGTACGGAGTCAGTTTACTTGTGGGTAGGCATACTGGGGATAAGGACTCAAATTGTTTGTGTCTTGTGCACCAGTTTTAGGTAAAGTGATATTTCACAGTATCCACACACTGCTATTAGTCTGTGTGAAGATGTTACTGTGCAACTGAGCTGTGTGGAGGTGTGCTTCTTCTGTACCAGCTTCTTTATCACTGATACATTGTAATCATTTTGGATGTGTGTACTGTGCCCTCTTTGTAATTGATACATTGTAATCATTTTGGATGTGTGTACCATGTTTTGTCATTGATACCTTTTAGTAATTCTGGATGTGGGTACCATGTTTTGTCATCGATACCTTTTGGTAATTTTGGATGTGGGTACCATGTTTTGTCATTGATACTTTTTAGTCATTTTGGATGTGTGTACCATGTTTTGTCATTGATACTTTTTAGTCATTTTGGATGTGTGTACCATGTTTTGTCATTGATACTTTTTAATCATTTTGGATGTGGGTACCATGTTTTGTCATTGATACTTTTTAGTCATTTTGGATGTGTGTACCATGTTTTGTCATTGATACTTTTTAATCATTTTGGATGTGGGTACCATGTTTTGTCATTGATACTTTTTAGTCATTTTGGATGTGTGTACCATGTTTTGTCATTGATACTTTTTAGTCATTTTGGATGTGGGTACTGTCCTGAGTAAACCGATCTCCCGCCACATTGCTGCTGCTCACGCCTGCCACTCCTCTCTCCTCAATGCTTTATGAGTTACTCTGACATTGCCCCCCGCCTCGCTCACGCCCATTTAGAGTGCATTACCATGTCCTCCCTCAGTCACAGCCTGCTGTCGCTCCTTCACTTCTCCTTCCTTCCATTTACTGCCCCGCTCACATCCCTCACTCTTGTAGCACTCTCTCTGCCCCCTTTGGCTGTCATGTGTGTGGGGCTCTCGCTGTGCTAATGTTACAATGCAATAGGGGGTTGCAGGCTCAAGTCCTTGGTGGGAGACCGCTGTTGTAATTAGCTTATTCAGTGAAATAACAAGCTGCATAAATATGTAAAACTGAGGTGAGGTAAGCGTTCCTGAATAAGAGCGTCTGGTGTGTAAATTAATCATGTATCTACAGCAAGTCCCTTTAAATGCCCCTCCCCTCCCCCAGTTCAACACACTTTTGAGTGTGTAATCTCAGCAGTGTGCTCCTGCTTTCAGTGAACCCCAGGAAAAACAGACACTGACAGTCAGTTACAGGAAGAAGGCCAGGCAGACATTTATTAGAAAAATAAAGGTGCTTACAGCAGCTATACACAGAAAGCGAAATGCTGTCAACATGCAATAACATGTAGTACTTTACATATCCCCCAGCAGGTGCCTCGCTTGCCATAGTGACTTGTGAGATTGTCGACGGCTTCAGCTTGTAAAAGATGGCAGACGGGAATGACAAGCAGGTGATCTTCGCTGGAGGTTAAAGGCGAGGTTGTGAGACAGGACACAGCTGATGGGACCCCATCTTCACGGCTGTGAAAGAAGAGACAGATTTATCTGTGAACGCTCGCTAAAATGCGGGCGTAAATACGTCTGAAAAAGGGTAATGATGTATATCTAATATTTCACAGAAGATTAAAATGGCCAATCAAATTTGATTGCGGTTGCGGTCACTGATGTGTGAATGGCGGACTGAGGCGCGTGTCGCCTGACTGAGGGAGTTAGCAGCCGACGCTCACACATGAAATCCTGGAACCAGATTTCTGACCGGTCCACAAGACAGGCAGTCCATTCCTGCAGGGTCACCTTCCTGCTCCTGTCAGTGTCACAGGACCTGAACACACACACACACACACACACACACACACACACACACACACACACACACACACACACACACACACACACACACACACACACACACGCACAATAAAGTGCCCACCCGGAAAAAAAACAACATTTACTTCTTTTCTGTTCTCATTACATCTTTTCTACTCTCTTGCCATGTATTCAGTTCTGTTCATTCTGTGCTCCTTCCCGTTTTAATTAAGGATTCCGTTTGGCTAAAAGCGGGGAGCAGCGAGACGACAGGTGATAAATATGGGGGTCATTAAGCAAGACGTGACATCGTGACATTCAGGCTCGTGCAGACATGAAGCTCGCCAGTGTAAGCTTGTAACTGTGGAGACGGCGGAGCTTTACGACTGTGGCGGGTGGGGGGAGGTGGGTGGGTGGGTTGAGGCGGGGGGTGGGTGGGGTGTACTGGTGGTTGGGGGGTTTAGGGGGGTGCAGTGGGGGACTCACTGGAGGAACCGCCGGGCGCATCGCTCCAGGGGCATCCGTTTGTAGCGTAGCTTCCTCAGGTCCCGGCGGCTAAGCTCCCCGTCCCGGTTCCGATCCAACTGGGCGAACCACCGCTGGGGGGGGGTGGGGTGGGTGGCAGGTTTGGAGAGAGAGAATAAAGAGGTGTTAACGAAGCGGTACACTGTTGTGGAGAGGGAGGGGAGAGCCTGGCAGAAACGTGGCTGTGTTCACCTCCATCACCCTGGTGGGGTAATCAGGAAGCCACAGCAGCAGACTGCACCCCCACTATTTCTGTCATCTGTAAAAGCAGATGTCATGTCGCCATGGTGAGAATGTCTGGCTCCTGCAACAGATAGAACACCAGGCGCTTGGAGATGACCCGCGCCCCCATACCTCGGCGAGGGTCCTGCGTTGGGCGTGGCTCAGACAGCTCTGGGGAGGGGGGGGCGAGTGGTAGGACCCCCCCATACGGCTCAGCAGCAGAAACCAGTCCAGCAGTCTGTAGGGGAACTGGCCCAACTCCACATCTGAGCACACTGACCTGGGTACTGAGAGACGCAGGACAGCAAATTCGTAATCACATCCAACAGCACATCTGTAATCACATCCGTAAGCACATCCAACAGCACATCTGTAATCACATCCCTAATCACATCCAACAGCACATCCGTAATCGCATACAACAGCACATCTGTATGCACATCCAAAAACACGTCCGTAAGCACAGCCAACAGCACATCCGTAGGCACAGGCAACAGTGCATCCGTAAGCACATCCGACAGCACATCCGTAATAATAACATACAACAGTACATCCGTAAGCACAAATCCGACAGCACATCCGTAATAATAACATACAACAGCAAATCCGTAAGCACATCCAACAGCACATCCTGTAAGCACAGCTACCATCACATTCGTAAGCACAGACAACAGCGCAGCCAACAGCACCAATGGCAAAAATTACATTGAAAATAAGCTCCAGTGTTCTGTGATGGGAACTAGCCACCTATATGGGACACTGCCATTGCAGCTCTCAGTAGCTAAGCCCAATTGCATCAGTAAGGATCTACTGTGAATGAGAATATTTGCCAAATGGCCATAATGCCGTGGTGGTGGGTGAGCTGAAAATTAGAGGGGCGGAACACTGTCCTTTAAACTCATCATCGGTCTCAATCTGTTTTCATTCATTTTCCTTGATTAGCAAGAGTGCCAATGATCTGAACAATCAATTGGCAGGTAAAACACAGCATCTTCACATCATGTTATGGACATTACACAATACATTCAACTTATAAAAATCAGCTTTACTCACTAAAAGTAAATATACGGATAAAAGATACACCACTCTGTTAAACCAAACTACCACGTTAGCTTTCAGTATTACCTGCAATAAAGGCTAACTAACAAAACCTGCGCTTCAAGATCATTTCAATTACACATTGTCTGCACATTGCAAATCTTTCCCATGAATATTCTCAGAGTGTGAGTGCGGAGAACGACAAGTAACCTGCATGTATCCACAATTTAAAATAATAAATGTGCACAATTTTGTGATGCAAATAACAATTATTGTATTTCTCGCCTAATAGCCTAATTGAGGAGAACTGGCTCACCAATGCCACTGCAATAATGTTACATAGACATGTAAAGACTAAGAAAAACTGACCAGAATTGTCAACCAAACAAGGAGTACAATCAAATTTCAACAAAAAACACTTGCAGCTTTTTATCTCTAACAGTCAGAAACCATGGCCCTCAGGGTGGCATTTTAAGGGCCTCCAGGCAACCAAAAAAAAGCAGAGATTTAAAAGGCCTTATACCCCCTTCAGTTTGGGTGACAGTGTGCAGGGAGGGGAGTCCATACCTATGCAGGGACCCATGTGAGCCAGCCCAGTACGATGTCTCTTCCGACAGGACTCTTTGTGCAGTAGGCATTCGTTGCCATAGGTCTTCCCCAGTACACTGCAGACCGGCGCCCTCTTGCTGCAGACAGGTGAACAAACATGCCTGCACGTGATTTAAAAGATTTCATGCATGCATAAAATGCTTACATTTCTTTTTTTTTGTTTAAAACTGAAATATTATTTTATGGTTTATGCAGTGCACAATGTGCTAATTATTATTTATGGACAAAAAATAAATGTGTCTCAATACTCCAGAGCATTTAAATGTCAAATTATAACATTATTAATAAATGTAATGTTTTTATAGTTTTCTGCAACATAAAAGTGTCTTGTAATATATCACTGCCATTATTATTTTGGAATGTTTCATATTTTCCTTTTTTTCCTTTCAAATTATGCACTGTGTGAGAGATTATAAATCTTTCTGTATATTCTGGAATTTGCAATCGTCTATTTATATTTATCAGTTGTTAAAATATGCAAAGCCTTAATTATTCTGTTTGAATGAATTAATTTTTCAATCGACGAATAATGGATATTTCTCTCTATGTATATGCTGTATATTTTCATACATGCAGAAACTCTCATACAGTTCTGCTGCTAAATCACAATCATGTTAAAGCTTCTGTATGGTCACTTATTTTATTTTAGATCATTGTATTCCAGTGTGAACGACAGCACAGCTGCCATCAATGGGCCTCATTCACCAACCATTCTACGAACAAATTTGTTCTTAAGACTTTTGTTAAAATGTTTTTATGAACATTCTGGCATTCACCAATCTTATTTGGGATATTTTCTTGAGCAGAACGGAAGCTCAGAAGGCAAACATCAGTTAATCCTGAAATGTTTGTAAAACATTTTAAAGAAAGACAGGGTTCTTTATGTTCCTGTGAAGGTTAAATAGGACATAAATTCTTTGTGTATCTGTGAAGGTGGGTGTGGAAATGGGATAGGGTTCTTTATGTTCCTACGAAGGTGGATGTGGAAATGGGACAGCGTTCTTCATGTTCCTGTGAAGGGTGTGGAAATAGGACAGGGTTCTTCATGTTCCTATGAAGGTGGAATGGGACAGGGTTGTTTGTGTATCTGTGAAGGGCGTGGAAATAGGACAGGGTTATTCATGTTCCTATGAAGGAGGATGTGGAAATGGAACAGGGTACTTTATGTTCCTATGAAGGTAGATGTGGAAATGGAACAGGCTCTTTATGTTCCTGTGAAGGTGGATGTGGAAATGGGACAGGGTTCTTTATGTTCCTATGAAGGTGGATGTGGAAATGGGATAGGGTTCTTTATGTTCCTATGAAGGTGGATGTGGAAATGGGGCAGGGTTCTTTATGTTCCTGTGAAGGTGGATGTGGAAATGGGACAGGGTTCTTTATGTTCCTGTGAAGGAGGATGTAGAAATGGGACAGGGTTCTTTATGTTCCTATGAAGGTGGATGTGGAAATGGAACAGGGTTCTTCATGTTCCTATGAAGGAGGATGTAGAAATGGGACAGGGTTCTTTATGTTCCTATGAAGGTAGATGTGGAAATGGAACAGGGTTGTTCATGTTCCTATGAAGGAGGATGTGGAAATGGGACAGGGGTTCTTTATGTTCCCATAAAGGTAGATGTGGAAATGGAACAGGGCTCTTTACGTTCCTGTGAAGGTGTCATGCTTTATGACCCTTTTTCCCTTGCGGTCGTGTTCCTCGGTCGCCACACGTGGGCGCTGCTCTGTTAGTGGAGTTTTGGCTCTGTCTCATCTTTTCGCGGAGAAGTCTCATCAGCGTTCACAGGTGTGCGTGTTTGTCGGTGAGCTATATAAGCACATGTTCCCTTCCTTCTGGGCTTCTATATTGATTGTTTGTTGATTTGTATTGTGGTGTATTGTCTGGCATTATTTGTGCTGTTTAGTGTGCGGTATTATTTTGCCCTTTGATTGCTTAGCCAGTACGATTTTGTGTAGGTTTTTTAGGAGACCATTTTTGCTCCAGAGTGTTTCATTGGAGTAATGCGGGACTTGCCTTTGTGGATATATTAGGACTCTTCCCCCCTGGCTCTTTTCTGTCTCCGCTTTCTGGTTTTTCCTTTCTTCCGTTGCCTAGACCCTTTTGCCTTCTCTGTTTCTTCCTCCTCTCTCTGTCTGCTTTATTCTGTGAAGGCGAGAGGAGTCTTTGTCTGTTTGTGGATGTATTTGTATAGTAATTTCTTACTAAGAGACCGGCGTTTTTATCATACTGACAAGCAGGGCTTTATTTATATTAAGAGGCAGGGCGTTTATTTTCTATTAATCTCGCGTTAGTCTTATAGCCGGTAAATGGCCAGTGCACCTGTCCTGCTCGTCCTTCAGGTACCTGTCTCCGTACATGGAGCTTTTGGCGATTATGGCTCGGAACTGTAGTTCTGTTTCGTCATTTCGGTACATGTCTTCCTATAGGGAAGACTGGGCGATGTTATTGACATGTTTGCGTTTGACTGTGAGTCTATGAAAGTAGCCTTAGAACGTTAGCTCTCTGTTTTTTTCGCCTCGTTACATTTCCCTTTGCTGAGAGGCTAGGGCGTTCTACTAAGCTTGTGTTAGTCAGTGTGTTATTAAAGTTATGGGACGGCGGTGCAGCCTGCCCTGTTCGTTCCTTTCGGTACCGGTCTCCGTACCTGGAGCTTTTGACGATTTTGTTCGGAACTGTAGTTCTGTTTCGTCCTTCGGTACATGTCTTCCTATAGGGAGGATTGGGCGATGTTGTGGAAATGTTTGTGTGTGACTGCGAGTCTGAGAGTAGCCTTGGAACGTTAGATCTTTGTTCCTTTCGCCTCCTCGTATACTATCTCTTATTATTTTGCAGGGTTTGTTGGTTGTGTGTTTTATTTGTACCATTTATGCTACTCGCCTGTTCTTATGCGTCTCGTTACCGAGACAGGGCGTTTATTATTGCTGGCTCTTTAGTTACTTAGCTCGTAGAGGTATGTGACCGCAGATCTTTGTCCCATTAGCCTTATTTGGTTTTCTTACCGAGAAACCTGGCGTTTGCGCTTCTACTCATTGGTGTGTGACAGTGAGTTAGTAGCTTTGTTACGTGTGTTCCCTGTCTTGTCTCCCTTCCTTAACTGCGGGGTTTCCCGCCTTAGTGGCCTTAGGGCTTAATGAATCCCCTTGCTGCGTTTGGCGCCTCCTACCTCACACGTCACGCCACCTTTACAGAAGGTGGATGTGGAAATTGGAAAGGGTTCTTTATGTTCCTGTGAAGTAGGATGTGGAAATGGAACAGGCTTCTTTATGTTCATGTGAAGGTGGATGTGGAAATGGAACAGGGTTCTTCATGTTCTTATGGAGGTGGATGTGGAAATGGGACAGGGTTCTTTATGTTCCTGTGAAGGTGGGTGTGGAAATGGGACAGGGTTCTTTATGTTCCTGTGAAGGTAGATGTGGATAGGGAAAGGGTTCTTTATGTTCCTGTGAAGGGAGATGTGGAAATGGGACATGGTTCTTTTTGCAGGAAGGCGGATGTGGAAATGGGACATGGTTCTTTTTGCAGGAAGGCGGATGTGGAAATGGGACATGGTTCTTTTTGCAGGAAGGCGGATGTGGAAATGGGACATGGTTCTTTTGGCAGGAAGGCGGATGTGGAAATGGGACAGGGTTCTTCTGGCAGGAAGGCGGATGTGGAAATGGGACATGGTTCTTTTGGCAGGAAGGCGGATGTGGAAATGGGACAGGGTTCTTCTGGCAAGAAGGGGTGGAGGAATGTGGGGTCTCACCGAGGACACGTGCGAGGACACACACACTTAGGGGCCAGGACACCGCCGCCATCGCTGACCACCTGACACCAGGAGCCAATGGGACTGTGACACTTCAACAAATCACACAGGTCCTCTGAGAGAGAGAGAGAGAGAGAGAGAGAGAGAGAGAGAGAGAGAGAGAGCATTTTCTGTGTGTTTTAGATTTATATTAGGAAAAGCACACAGCACATATTTTTGTAACAGAAAAAAGATGATCAGAAGCTAACTTCAGTTCAACAGTAGAATTCCTATGACACAAACAAACACACAGATATCGTTTATTTCATCAGCCATCCTTCAATCAGCAGTGGTGTCTGCTCACAGAACAGAAGAAGAGTTTGTTGAATGGTACATACAGCCAATGCACAGAAAATGCAGTAGCCAGTTCTTTCACTGTCAGAAACTCCTAGCACTGAAATGTGGAGTACAATTAGGCCAATTAGCATCCAAAATAGGGTCAGTAAATTGTGGATCGACCTATAAAACTGACCCCCCACTTCTATCAAACACATGGTAGTAAAATCCCAAGAAATGAGCCCATGAATGTTGTTGTTAGTCCACACAATCAGGGAACACTGATACAAACTAGCTTTAGGACAGCTCCAATTCAACACAGAGAATCCATTAAACTACTTCATATGGTAAGGAAAAGAACATGACATCCTCCACTGGGAGGCAATCCCAACAGTACAAAATAAACATGAGTGTAAGGAGACACATTAAAATATGGCAGACTATGGCTTCTGCGCTAACTATAAAATACAGCATATTTAACATTTAACTGTAAGTTGCTCTGGATAAGAGCATTTGCTAAATGCCTAAATGTCTCAACATCACATCTGATAAAGGGTAGAATGACATTAAAAACAAACGGACACAGACCAGACAGAGATGCACCACAAAATGTGAGAGACACATGCTTTCCAAAAACAACACAAGCCACACAAATTCACCCATAATTCCCTGCTCTTCAGGACACAGATAATTTCCCCATAATCCTCAGACAGGCCCAGAGGTGTGTGGAGCTGGCATCTTAACATGTTGTGAGATAAAACTTTATCTGGGGAATGTTGGGTGACAGACCAAAAAAAAAAAAAAAAAAAATCATAATACAAACTTTAAAGATGTAAGGACTCAAATGATTAATATATTAAAACCTTTGATTTAGTTATCCTTATTGTGAAAGTTTAGTAATCACTAAATGTATTCTAATATCTTATATTATTGTATTTATTTAGCTATATGTACGCTCACTTCATTGGAAATGGACATTGACATATTGAAACAAAAAAAAAATCGGTTTGAACCTACCTAGCATACCTGTACACCCCCTCCCTGCAACCATTTCTCCCATTCAGCTTTAATATAGAAGTGCCACTCAAAAAAACATTATTTCTTCATGTAAGGTGCAGGGAAACAGATGAATATGTGATGTATTAATATCAGTCAGTCTGTGCGCTTGAATGCTAATGTCACACAGTGAGTGATATCCGATCTCACCTGGACTGACCCGACCCAGGTATGGACGCAACTTGTCTTCAGCCAATCGTTGCTTCCGCTTGGCTCTGCCTCCCTGAAATGCACAGCGTCAACACATGCTCACTCCAGAAAATGGTATTTACTTCAAATGTTTTTGGATGGATTTGACCCAAGACATACTCTCTCTCTCTCTCCCTCACACACACACACATATACAGTAATTTACACACATACACATGCATATACACAGACGTACACACATACACGTGCATCAACAAACATATGCTTCTGTACACATAAACCATCTACTTTTGGTCATCTTGGACCTATAAAAACCCTATTAGAGTCCCTCGGTGTATTGCTTTTGTTTATTTCACCACACCGGTTTCTAACATGCTTCTATTTGTGCTTGGCCTCATTTCTGTTCCACTGGAATGCAATGGGCTGTCCCGCTGCGCTCTTCCTCCACTGGAATGGTTGCGCTCTACACCCTGTCTGCTTTGTAGTCTTTGCCAGGCCCACATCTGTCCTGGACCAGCTATACAGTGATGAAAAACAGACCCTTTCTGACCTGCTATGAGGGGGACTGTTAGCTCTGCTTTATATAGACTTTACTGCCACCACATACCTCCTTTCAGTAACTGCAGGGCTTGTTTTAAAAGAGCTTAAATCACGGCTAATATGAGATTTATGTACGCGCGTATAGAGACAAAGAGACCCCTGCTGTTGTTTTCTGCCCTTCAGTTCTGTTTCAGCTGTTGGGTCGACCGCAGTTTGTTGCCTGTTCCTGAGTGTTTGCACCTGTTTGCGGACAGCTCACAGAGCGAATTAAATATGATCGCAGGTTTTCGCAGTCCATACAGCACTGCTGTAGTGTTGATCACACCCAGCGGGGGCAGGAACCACTATGCTGAGCTATTGCCAGGGCAGCGCCTGTGTCTTCCATCTGTAGTACCTGCTACTGCCTAGGCATGCTGGGAAGGGATGGACCTCCCTTCCTTTCTCCTGGCTGCCTTTTCACAGCGTGAATCCAACAGGCATGAGGAGATGACAGAGTCAACATTTTATCTGGCTTTACCTGGCTGGATAGGTTGGGCGGAGTTGCATTTAACTTATGGGAGGGTTGCGGTAAAAATATGGGGAGGTTGCAGTTAAAATATGCGTGGAGTTGAGATTAAAATATGGGAGAGTTGCGGGTAAAACATGGGCGGGGGTTTCGTGTGGTTAAAATATGGGCAGGGCTGTGGTTAAAATATGAGTGGGTTTGTGGTTAAAACATGGGTGGTGTGGTTAAAATATGGGCAGGGCTGTGGTTAAAATATGAGTGGGTTTGTGGTTAAAACATGGGTGGTGTGGTTAAAATATGGGCGGGGTTGTGGGTAAAATATGGGCCGACTTGCGTTTATAATGTGCAGGGGTTGCGGTTAAAATATAGGGGGGGTCGTGTTTAAAATATGGACGGGGTTGCCTTTAAAATATGGGCCGGGTTGCAGTTCTCACCATGCCCGTCTCAGGGTGCAGTGCCAATGTCATGAGGATCGCCAAGCGCATGATACAGGGCATCTCTCAGCACAACCTCTGGCTCCCAGGCAATCCTGCAGAGGGAATACAGGACTGTGTATAGAGAACCTGGGAATCCATAATTACATTGTTTCAAGCCGATGGCTCGAGCTCGACCGTCACCATCATCATCTTCATCTTCACATCGTCACCATCATCATCATCGTCATCATCTTCACACCGTCATCATCATCATCTTCACACCGTCATCATCATCATCGCCACCGTCATCTTCATCATCATCACCATCATCATCATCACCACCACCACCACCATCATCATCATCATTATCATCAACGTCATCGTCACCATCACATGTTTTAAGCAGTCCAGTTACTCGACTCAATTAGCTTTTGGGACGCCATAATTTTATGAATTTTTTTAAATTTCCAAACACGGGATTGAATTAAACATATTAATACAGCCAATTAAAACTGGCAAAACTAAATGTAAATTAGTCCCGAGGAAAAACATTTAAATTGAATTTGCCTGTGGTAACAATTTTAGGAATTGATTCAAAACAGGTTAAATGAGAATTTCACGTACAGAATTTCTTTCGTCGGCTTTTATGCTTTTATTAAATCAGTAATAATAGATATTATATTAATGTATTCATGAGATACTGTAACACGATGATCATTGAAACAGTTATTCAGTATGAAAGACAGGAGGATATCACACTAACTGGGGTTGGACTGGTCAGTTTTGGAAAAGTAAACAGTCTTACAGGGGACACTTACCCTGAGTTTCTCTCACTTCTTCCGTCTGTTTCTTTCTCTCTTTTGTCTCTCTTCTCTCCTTTTTATTCCAAACTCACATATTTTCCTCCTTTTGTGCCTGCTCCTGTTATCGCTCCCTCTTTTGTTTGAGTGACAAGTCTTGCTGTCTCTTGATTTTTGTTTTTTATTTTTTCATTACATTTTTCCATGTCCTCACGTCTCCTCTCCCAGTCTGTTCACTCCACAGTAGACCCGTGTTGATTTATTCCTTTACCTCTCCCCCCATACTCCTCAAACACAGAGAAAGCCAGGAAAGCTCACGCTTTCACACTTACGCAGTGCAGATAAAAAACGTGTACGGTCTGAAAGAGGATCACATAGGACAGATGAAGTAAAGACCTGTTGTGTTTTTTTTTCCCTGCGGGAAGGAGGGAATTGGGACTGTTTTGCCGAGCTCATGTGCTCTTCTTGGCTAGTAAGTTAGAGCCTGTGGAACAGTGCCAGCCTCAATGTGAAGCAGCTCCTCTTTTGACCAAGAACGAAAGGAAAGGAGAAAGGCTGTGCTGTGCGGAGATGGGAGAGGGTTCACCTGAGCTTTCAGCTCTCCTGCCGTAGATATGAGAGGAATCCCCTGATGTTTCACACTCACATTTATCAGACTTCTGCACAACCTTGGTGGAATCGTGCAATATAGTAGTGATAGCAAAGCCAGCACCTAAAATAACTTCAGTGGTAGTACTAATGAAGATG
The DNA here is from genome assembly GCA_029718625.1 of Synaphobranchus kaupii. NCBI lineage: Eukaryota > Metazoa > Chordata > Actinopteri > Anguilliformes > Synaphobranchidae > Synaphobranchus > Synaphobranchus kaupii. The sequence continues at coordinate 62,661,400 of CM056380.1, forward strand.
TAGCAGGGGAAAAATATTTTGCAGTTTTGTGAGGTAAAATTTTGATAGATCTATATATTTATGCATGCATTATTGATAAAAGGAAATATGTAATTCCCCTCATTGTAATATTTGCTTTGCGTTCACGTCGCTTCTCTGGAAAGGGAACACGCAGACCAAAATAATGTATGCATTAGAACAAAAACAATAACACACACACAAACCCACTAGACCTACTGCGCGACTTGCTGGGGCTGGAAAGTTAAACACTGCCACCTTGTGGTCTTGAAAATGTCAACAAATATGAGTACACATTACATGAGAAAAACAGAATATGAAGGTTGGCTCCAATTAACTTTTTTTTCTCCATCTTGCTTTTGTCAGTATACTTATACATCTCATCCTTAAATACCCCATCACTCTTAAAAAAACCTCCTCTCCTCTTATTTTGGATAAGATTCTCTTTCTTCCTCAGTCTGCTTTTCCCTCGGCACAGAGACGAAAGCTCTCAAGTTTCTCTCATGATTAAAATTTCATAGCCTGCTGTCAGACCGTCTCCCGGACCAGAGCAGATTAGTGCACAGGAGACTGCGTGGGTGTATATGTGGCCCAAGTGTTAGGGCTGGGGGGCAATGGGACTTGGTCCTTCTTTGCCCTGGTTTTTAAGTTGTTTTTGTAACAAGATGTTTCATTGAAGAACATCAAAAGCCAACCCCTCTCTCTCTCTCTCTCTCTCTCTCTCTCTCTCTCTCTCTCTCTCTCTCTCTCTCTCCCTCTCTATGTCTCTCTTTCTGCGTGCATCTGCTTGTGTGTCTGTGGTGAGAGAGTGAATAAGATTAATATTTCTGCATACTTTGCCAATAATAACTTTGTGTATTAAGTTAATAATTAAATTTAATGAGATGAATAGACAGCTGAGGTCTATATTGTATTGGGATTAATGTAAGTATGTTGAGTATGAATACCGAATCTGTAAAATAATGTTGTATCAGAAAATAATAAACATTAACATAACATTTTGTTAACATCAGGCTGAAGACTGAAATAATAATTGTATCATCTAAAACCATGTATTCTGATCATACACATAGACTTCAAAGCCCTATACATTCATTTACACACATACACATGCATATACACAGACTTCAAATGCAAATAATGAATGTGGATAATAATAATAATAATAATAATAATAATAATAATAATAATAATAGTTTGAAGTGTCTTTGGGTGGAAAGAGGGGTCAGGGTTTAGGATTCTGAGCCTAGTGTAAGGCCACCCGATGGCCTCCATTATCTGAAAGCCTCTGGCTCTGTGCTCATCACCCATCAGAACCAAACAGTTGATTTACTGCATATTCACTTTAGCTGTTTGAGTGAGGTATTGGTGATATTACAATCCAACTGGCTGGTACGTGTGACTCAGATCCACTCTTGACCCTTATTTTCCGACGTAAAGTTGGAAAGCTGAGCAATTATTTTGGGTATGTGACAAAGAAAACAATTCAGAAAAAAATTACTGAATTAAATCCAAAGCTCCAATATACTAAAGGGTATATGTTTATGTGTGGCTCCCATTGTTTCATCCTTTGTGTGGCTCTGATTTCTTTCTACCCAGTTCCAATGTCACAGTAATGTCCTTTCCCTGCATCAATAAAACAAAATTAAAAATCGATGCAATTTAAAAGCCTTTTAAAGACTTGCTTTGTATTAAACCGATTTCTCCCAAACCAACAGTTCCTTCAACAACCCTCCCTGTGAATGCAGCAATTGGTATTGATCTGTGTGCAGGAACTGAGAGAATAGATGAGAAAGTACCAGGTTTTGTATTTTAGTACAGTTTAGTGCAGAGCAGCACATGTATGGAATGCTTTCTATTCTATTATAAAGATGGAGGGATATATCCAAATACATTGTTACTTTCCTATATTGCATATTAACAAACTAATGGATACAAGTGTTTACTGTTACCAATTTAACTTCCCAATGTATACAACTAGCATTCAATAAATTAAGGATTTAATTACGTGCGCGTAAGTGTGAGCAAAGTGGACGCGCACGTTCCAGTGGGGCGGAAGCATGTTATTGCTGCGACGTCAGCGACTCAGCGTCAGCTGGGGTTGTGTGTGAATGACTGAGAGGTGGATGGATGGGTAGCCTACACCGGTACAAGGCGGAGGAAAGATTATGAACATGTATTTACCTGGAATGTTGTGATTATTGTGAAGGTTGTCATAGGCAAAGGACTTAAGACAAGTTTGACATTTCAGTGATCAGCGCCAAAAAAACATACAAACTATGGAGCAAACTAGTTAGCTGTGTACCGTATTGGAGGAATGAAGAGGCTGATGCAGGTGATGCTGACTGCTCCGCCCTGTGGTGAGGTTAGCTAGCGCTAGCAGCTAGCGCTATTACTGTCAGAGAGGAAGAGGACGTTGGAACTGGGCAGTTTACTCTATTGCCGTGTGATCTGATTATTGGGACTATATACGTTTATTCCCTCTGATGTCGAACAAAACAGAAAATGGATCTTAGTTGTGTCTTCACATTTATCATTGTGCCTGTCCACCATAAAGATCGTACTATTATTATGTATGTGGCTGTGTAGCTACAGCGAGTGTGTGCTAGATTGTTTAGCGAGTTAACGGTAACGGTAGCGAGTAAGTTCGCGACTCGAGGCTGTTTTTCCGCTTTATGTAGCCAGATAACGTTAGCCGAAAACAGTTGCATTGTGGACAGAAAACTGCCTGACAGGTTGTATGGCCTCAGAATATGAGGTGCCTTTTGCTGACCTTTTCGTTAGCTGGATAGGCTAGCTTGCTGAACTGAAGACGAATGTAACATAACCTTACTGTTGCTGGACTGCTAACCGCTAACGCTAGCCCCCTCTGGGATGTGATGAGCACGATTATCGGCAAATAATTTATCGAGGTAAGCCGCTGTATTTCTTAAATGGGATATTACATCTGTAGTCCATGTGATGTCATACGGTTTCTAGCGATGGTTATATAATGCAAAAGGCAAGCGAGTAAGAGGACTTTGCGCTGTGTTAATTACCCTGTGATTCTGTAAAACAACTTTATGCAGGCCTTCATGTCAATGTTTGCTGTATCATACACCACACACTCACTGCTCTGTGGCTCTCGCTACATAGATAGTTGGCGTTGTTAATCATACTTTCTAAACTATAGAAAACCCTTGTTGGTACAAAAAGGTAGGTTAAATTTAGTGAAGTTGGCTGCTGGCTATGCAACTATAGATATTAATCACCAACTACTGTTTAATCTGCGGTATGTGTCATTATTTCACAGTTGCAGTATGGTTGGATTTAAATGAATAGCAAACAAACACAACACGTTATGATGACACATTTGTGCCAGTGCATTTTTCACTGCTGGTAAAGCTGCTGAGTTTTTTAATAGTTACAGTATGTGGGGTTTTCCTGTTTCTTTTTGGAAACATTGTTTATTTTCTGGCACATTAGTCAATTTTAAAAGGGGGAACTTGGATGATGTGTGTTGTGCAGTGTTTGGTGTAGTAAATACGCCTTCTAACGGCTCTCTTAATACCGACTCTGCCGTTCATAAACGGCCTGTAGGCTACCACATTATGCGGAAGGTTTTTAATCGGATAGTTTTAAGAGCGTCACCATGACTTAATGTCTGACTGGCATCTCACTGTATGTAACGGTGAAAGCCTGTGGGGACGTGATTCAGAGTCTGGAAATGGATTGGTGTCAATGCCAATGTTTATTCCCTGTGATTTAAGCCTAAAGGCCCTATAATAACAATACAAACTTTCAAGTTATGCAACCATAATGTTAGCTACTGAACTAAACGCTATTTGAGTTCGACGTCTTTTAACACAATGCAAATTTCCTGTCATAAGTATGTCAAGGTGTGGTTTGCATAAATGGAAGCCTGGTCAAACCTGTTAGAGAGGTAGGTAAATTTGAGAATCTTAACCCATTGCATTCTGTTCATCCTGCATTTTTTCAGTCTAGCCTTATCAGTATTCGATCTGTGCTGAACTTTCTGAGCTGACTAATTTTGGTTAAGTATCCCTTCGTAACAAACGTGTTACATGTAGATACATATCATACATTCAGCCTGTATGGTCTCACAATGGACTGTGTGTTTGTGTTTGCTTATGTAACAGAGGTGGGGTCTTCTGCCGGCTTCAAATGCAACAACGGATATTACCTTGCTGAGCTAAAGACCAAGGCTCCCAGCCAGAAGAGCTGATCTCACTCATTTCTTATGCAGGGGTGATGTTCATTTTCTAACTGGCATCCCCAAACTCTTCCTGGCATGAATGCTTTAGAGTGGCAGTCTTTAAAAGCTGCTGACTCACCCTCCCTAGGCGGTTTCAGGTGATGGTTGTTCACTTGTCCCTCTGCAGGTTGTAGGCCTGCATTCTCCAAGTGTCTTTATGAAGGGCTCTCATCTGTGTGGTTTATATTTCACAATTATTATCAAATATTTTACACGTGTGCATAACCTGTAGCACACTGTGTGTTGTGTGCCTGAACACGCTCTCGTAACGGTAACCTGGCCAAAGTGCACTGCACCTGTAGGCCTGTGTCACGCAGGGAACCCATCAGTATGCTGCCTGAGGCCAGGGTATTAACACTGATACAGTGTGTGCTGTATCTCTGCAGGGATGGGTGTGTGAGGGCTGGCTTGAGTAAACCTTCCCTGCTGACTTGGCAATCACTAATTCATAGCTTTAAGCTCAAGGAAGCTGAGAGCTATTGCTGCAGTGTGGTCCCGACTGTGTAGGTCTGTAGGGTTTGTGTCTCAGTGTGACAGCTCTTTCTCTCTCTCTCGCTCTCCTCTCTCTCTCTCTCTCCTCTCTCTCTCTCTCCTCTCTCTCTCTCTCTCTCTCTCTCTCTCTCTCTCTCTCTCTCTCTCTCTCTCTCTCTCTCTCTCTCTCTCTCTCTCCTCTCTCTCTCTCTCTCTCTCTCTGTTTCTCTCTCTCTGTCACACACACACACACACACACACACACACACACACACACACACACACACACACACACACACACACACACACACAATAGCAGTCACGGTGGCAGACAGAAGCCGATGCATGTAATTATGCAGCTGTGCACAGTTGGAAGCTGGCAGTTTCGGGACAGTTTGACACTAGATATGCTGAATGTCCATTTTTACACCACTGTGATTACTGGGGACACGTTTACCGCAGCTGTCAAACTGCCTACCTGCTTCGCCCACACTGCACAGTTACTGACTATAACGAATGGGAAAGCTATATTTGTGTTTATTTTATTTAACGCTCTATAGCTACCTAATGCTAGGGTGTACTGACCAGCTTGTTAGACTAACAATGTTAATGTCATTTAGCCCAGTAGAAAGCTAACAGCCAGCGCTGTGCGCCAGTTTATCACACTTTATTAGTTTAAGATCTTCCTTAAAAAGTGACGAGAGGCCTTTTTAATGATGTTAACGGGCAGATTGTGGTGTAGTGATGTAAACAGGGGCAGTTTGTGGGGCAGTAATAGTCACAGGGGCAGTTAGTGGAGTAGTGATGGTAACAGGGGCAGATTGTGGGGCAGTTAGTGGAGTAGTGATGGTAACAGGTGTAGTTTATGGGGCAGTAATAGTCACAGGGGCAGATTATGGTGGTGATGTTAACAGGGTCAGTAATAGTCACAGGGGCAGATTGTGGTGTAGTGTTGTAAACCGGGGCAGTTTGCGGAGCAGTAATAGTCGCAGGGGTGGTTTAATGCCAGGCAGTCATTTGTGTGAATGATAATCTGTGTGCAAGTGGTGGTATCTGGATAGCTGTATGGGGGATGGACAGATTAAGCCTGCTGTTTGGCTGTAAATCAGTGGGGAAATGTGATTAGCTGTCTCACCATGTCTGTTAATGAGATTGATAATTAGCTGCTGCTTAAGTGAACTGTCACTTTTAACACTGATCCTGTTTCAGTCAAGTGTGACAAGGGGCAGGTCCCCTGAGTGTGTGTGTGTGTGTGTATGTGTGTATGTGTGTGTGTACACAGATGCTCGCACCTGCATGTGGTCATGCGTGCTGTACGGGGGGGGGCGGGACTGTTTTGTTAGCGCAGCATTGAGTTTCTGTTTGCAGTCACCTGTATTACTGTAAGAATGGATGGGGGCTGGTGTGCGCAGGTGACTGTTCAAAAGTAGACTGACAATTGACCAATCAGAGTTGAAAGGCGTGGCTGACAGGTTCATTAAACTGTCAGTGTCCCCTGGCAGAGAGATGGAAATCATATTTAAATCTGTAGGCTCATTATAGGCTCAGCCAGCCTCAGGATTCCCAGGGTAGGCTTCACACTGCGTCCCAATATTCTTCACTCCCCACCTCCTTTCCTCCACTCCCCCACTGCCACTCCTCTCCTACCCGAAAGTATGCAAAACTGCCTGAACGTTTCGAGTACAAGTATTTGCATGTGCAGTATACAATGTACCTGACATTGCGGTTTGCGCCGAGACATTAATTAACATGGAACAATTAATACGTAATTATGATGTAATCAGCAACATTAGATTAAAACACAAAGATCAGTTTCCGCCGGGGCACGGAGGAGAGGAGGTGGTAGTGGAGGAAAGGAGGGTGCATTTTTCGAGTATTGGGACGCACCCATGGAACGGTTTGGTGAGAGGCTAGCTGAAGAGGGTCAACAATACCAGCACCTCTACAAATTGTCAAGCAAAGAATTTATAGACTTTGTTCCATAAATGTTTACGGAATTTATGGGTGTTGTTCAATACGCCGCCATCTAATTAAGAAATTAATTACGCAGCCTTCACAACCTGTGCAACACGGTGCACAATTATAAATGCTCTGCCTGTTCGGCAGTGCCGCAAATCACGTAAATCACGTCGCAAACTACGCAGACTATGCAGAAGTATAAAACAGCCTTAAGTGTTAGTCTGGGCGGTAGCAACGGTCTGAAATACGCAGTGTCTAGAAAGTGATTTGGTTGTCCGGAAAATAACAGTGAGTCCACTGTGACTGGGAGTCCAGCTTTCTCAGGTTACCACTGCTTCAGTTCAATTAATAAAAAACAAAACAAACGGTGCACGTTGTGGTAGTGCTGATGTGGTATCCCCTGTGCCTGGTTTCTGTGGAAGATGCACTGGTAAGAACATGCAATAGCCTGGATATATTAAAAGGCAGCCATTTCACAACATTTGAGAACTTTAGCTGGTTTGACCTTTAGCTTCATGTGTGAGTTTATGTGCCTCGTGATCCTCCGTGTAGAAAGCACAGGGCATTCCTGCTAAAGTGGATTCAGCATGCAGCTTTCATCCACTGACTGATAAGGGAGGAATCCCCCCAAGGCTGGGCTGGCCGCATGTCCTCAGGCCTGTCGAGACCCCATCCCAATGTCTGAAAGGGATTTCTGATAAAATCGCCCAGTGCTGACTACTGAGAAGCCTTCCTGTCATTATTGATGTAATATTTTCTTCATTTTCTGTCAGGTCTATGGAATTGATTACGTATAAAAAAGGGTGTGAAATTGACACCTGCTACCAGCCAAATGCTTGTGAAATTTTGATCGTGGCTGGTAAGATTTTCTACTCTAGCAGCCACTTTGGCAGGTAACCAACCAGGTTGTGTTACATTGTAAAAGGTCATGTGGCTGGTAAAATGTTGAAAATGGCTGGTGATTTTTAGAATACACAAGCCACTCTGGCCAGTGATTTCATGCCCTGATTAAAAACACAAAAAAAAAAATATATTTTTTGACCACGAATGAGGCATAAATGTGTGCAGAGATATTGATGGAATGGGAAAGCTGATGTCACACAGCTGCTAACATTGCTGCATAGATTTTATGGATCTGTGCTGGAGTTTGTTATAGGGCTCAGACAGCAGAATGGACAGAGTGTTCCATTGTGAGTTTGTAGCTCAGCGTTTCTCTCTGTCTTTGCACACTGTGCCTGTTTCCCCCTCGCAGTGCAGGGGTGTCCGTGTGCGTTCGCTCCTCTCGCTGCTCTTCACTTTTCAGATACTGCTGACCGGAGCTGAATCAAATGATTATTTTAAATACTTTAACCCTAACATTAACACCAGCTAAATTCCTGCTGAATTAACAACACTTAACAAAACCTATGTTTTAACTGGTATTAATAACAGTGCTTCAGTCATGTGGTCATTTGTTTGGGTTACTAACCAATTTCTTGGTAAATTTTCAGGGGATCTTCAGTTTTTTTTACATTTTTTTTAAAGATTTTAGCAGTATCTAAAGAGTGAAAGTGTTTATAATGGACTGGCTGTACATGCAGGAGGACTGTGTATCTCCAGTGATGCAGAGCCAGGTCACTGAGCTCCAGAAACTCCCGTTAGAGAACCGTACAGGTTGGAGGGAGGAGCTCCTGTCAGCAGCGTTGCTGGGGGAGTATGGCTGCTCCACCCTCCATTCTCTCAGACCTGCTCAGCCCTGCCCTGTACTCTCTCAGGCTTCTCAAACCTGCCCTGCCCTTCCCTGCCCTTCCCTGCCCTGCACTCTCTCAGACCTACTCAGCCCCACCCCACCCTGCTACGCTCAGCATGCCCGCCAGACGACCAGATTGACACCCCATCACCCCCCGACAGCCTCTCGGCCTATCAGAGGCCAGCATTGGGCGGTCAGTGTGTAACAGCAGGAGTACTTGTACACAGCATGGCGGATTGGGCAAGGTGCCAGACGGCAGAGGAAAGGGTAGCCAGATCTGCTAACCCCCGATAACCTGCCATTGTAGTTTCCTGAGCTCTTAACAGGCCTGGGAGCTTTTTAAACCAAATACCCACAATGCTTTCTGCTTCCTCGTGCTCCTGTGTTTGTTCCAGAGTTATTGTGTGCCTCGGTGAATGAGGAAATGTAGAGGTGAGTGATCATGTCCAAGCCTTTATGCCTGGTAGAGAAGCCATATTTCACTGATTGCTGGCCTTTCTTTTATTTTCTAAAGCGGTTTTCTTGCTTCAACACCCTAAAAACTTGGAATCTGTCAAGCATTTCAATGCTGAATATCTTCAGGTGTGATACCTGAGATTTTATAACAAGCTTAAGAGACATAATGAGGTAAATGAGTGGAAATGTCAGTTATGTATTAGATGGTATCTAGGGCACTGATCAGTATTTTAACGTGCTTATTGACATTGTGTCACACTTTGTTGACAGTGAAAGCTCACTCAGGGTTACAGTATATGCCATGTAATGTTCAATTAATCTACTAGCCTAATTAAAATGTTTTCAAGCTAGTTTTTACAGTATCAAGACAAATTTTAGGCCATGAAATCTGGATTCATGTGGTTCCTTATTTTTAATGAATTGGTACATCGTGTACACCGGGACATACTTTGTTTTGTGAACACTTGCCCTCGACTCATTAGTTTGTTCAATTTGTTCCAGCGATCGGCACAATAAACTCACCAGACTGTGTTTGTGATGAAAAGTAGTGAAGGCTGGATTAGTGTGAGTAAAATTTAAAGTAAAATTTTCGTTGAATCCAGGCAACTATCGGCATATGTGACAGGGCACTTTAAGACCCAAGCATGTTGTGATATGTATTGTGATAGCTGTGTGTACAGTTGTGATATGTATCGTGATTGTTGCTTGGACAGTTGTGATATGGATTGTGATAGCTCGGTGTGCAGTTGTGATATGTATCATGATAGCTATGTGTACAGTTTTTGCAATATGCATTGTTATCATGATGCATATCACAACAACTGTACATACGGCTATCTGTGTGTACAGTTTTTGCAATATGCATTGTTGTGATAGCCGTGTGTACAGTTGTTGTTATCTGTATCGTGTTGGCTGTGTATACAGTTGTTGTGATATATATTGTGATGGCTGTGTATACAGTAGTTGTGATATGTATTGTGATAGCCTAGTGTATAATGGACCGGGCACTGTAACAGTGTACAGGTGCAGAAGAGAAGAAGACCTACTTGCTACAGAGCTGAGATCGATCACTATAACCGCCCCCTCGTATCGATCCATATCCCCAGTGGAGCTGTGTCGGGGGGGGGCGGGGGGGGGGGGGGGGCTCATATCAATAACAGTTCTGCCTCACATCTCCCTGTCATTCTTCCACACAAACCAGCCCAGTTCCACCCCCGCATTCTGAGGTCAGGAGGAGTTCACTCACTAAGGCAGGAATCAATGAGAAATTATGCTTTTAAAAACATTTTCAGAAGTGAACAAAAATTAAACAGAAAAGTATTGAGATATGCACTCATGAATCAAAAGTATTTAAAAGTCTAAACAGAGAATGCAGTTAGGAAAAGTGGGCGTGACTCATCTGCAGAGAATTGTTCTGGATATATTTAGGGAAGCATGACAGCACGGATCATATCTGTATCGGCCGATAATGGCTTACAGCAAATATATCAGCATCAGCTGGTGCTAAGATTATGCCCCTACATAACATCGGCCTCTGGTCTGAGGCTTCCATGCCCCTCTGTAACACCGGCCTTAGGTCTGAGGCTTCCATGCCCCTCTGTAACACCGGCCTTAGGTCTGAGGCTTCCATGCCCCTCTGTAACACCGGCCTCTGGTCTGAGGCTTCCATGCCCCTCTGTAACACCGGCCTTAGGTCTGAGGCTTCCATGCCCCTCTGTAACACCGGCCTTAGGTCTGAGGCTTCCATGCCCCTCTGTAACACCGGCCTTAGGTCTGGGGCTTCCATGCCCCTCTGTAACACCGGCCTTAGGTCTGGGGCTTCCATGCCCCTCTGTAACACCGGCCTTAGGTCTGAGGCTTCCATGCCCCTCTGTAACACCGGCCTTAGGTCTGGGGCTTCCATGCCCCTCTGTAACATCAGTCTCTGGTCTGGGGCTTCCATGCCCCTCTGTAACATCCCTCACCGGTCTCTATGAGGGGGGCTGTGTGCCCCAGCCCTTGCCCCCCACAGCAAGGACGGGGGCCTAGACGGAGACCAGTGGGGTCCCATGAAATATTAATGGCCCATCGCTGTGCTAAACGGCTCCAGGTTTTACCCATGGGGAGTGCTGGGGGTTTGTGCATTTAGGCGATGGGGGATTCGCAGTCTAGCAAGGGGACGCTCATGCTGTGAGAGGAAGCTGAAAGCCCCGGTGCCGTCCAGCCATTTGTTTCTCTCTTCCTGTTCTTATGTAAGTAGCATTAGCCAATGAGCTGCATGGGGTCTGTCCTATAACAGCACAGGAGACCGCTTTAGGCAGCGTGCCTCTGTTAAGGATGGAAACTACACTCTGTAGCCCAAGCCCTTTACAAGGGGATGCTGCTTATTCAGTTGGCACCAGTGAGCACCGGGATGCTAACTACACTTTGCAACCAAAGCCCTGTACAGGGGGATGCCGCTAATTTCATTAGCACCAGAGAGCACCAGGATGCAAACTGCACTCTGCAGCCCAAGTGTTTTACAGAGCGAGGCTGCTAATCCTGTTAGCACCAGGATGCCTTCACGCGCTTCCTGGAGCAGGACGGGCCGGGGTGTTCCTCTCAGCTGTAAGGTTCAAGTGAATTTTGGCAGAATGTGTTCTCACTGGAACAGGTAGCCTATTCTTAACTGTGGATTGTTTTATTTGTTGTATTACTTTGTCTTCTTTCTGTGCTGTACAGAAAAGCAGCATCTGCTACAGTTTTCCTTGCTTTTATGATGAATTATGACCAATTGATTTTCAGGAAAAATATGGTGTAGAAAACCGAATGGTTGAAACAGAAGAGGGCTATGTTATTGGAAAAGGGGAGGGGTCAGTGCTACTGCCTCATTTGTCAGTGGGTGGGGTTCCTGGCCAGGAAAGCGGTTCGGGAGGTGCTGCTGTATCATGTGACAGGCAGTGTGGGTGTGTGTGGATGCATGCACACACACACACCCACCTCAGGGCTGTGTTAATGTGAGGAGGTGGAAGTTGAATCTGAGGTTACATTTTACCCTCACTCACTTGCACGCCACAGGTGTGGAATATTCCTCCTGAGCCAAACGGGGGAAAACGGGAGAATGATTCCCTTACTCCAGGAAAAGGCAGATGTGGGAGTTCCTTGAAAACTGAATAAAAGAACACAGCGGAATGTGTGTGTCAGAGGGGTGAGAGGAGAGGTGGACAGAAATCGCACAATTGGCGGCGGTCTGCTGTGGCACCGCTCCTGCGGACGCTTCTGGAAGCCTGTTGTTAGGAGTCGCAAGGCACTCCTGGGGACTAAAAGGCCTCCCTGTGATGAGAGCTCGCTCTGCGTGCCGGAACATTCTCAGCCTGGCAGGCCCCAGGGGTCAGAGAGGCGTGGCCTGAGCCCTTGTCTAATGGTGCAGCGTTGCCCATGGGGTCACAACCCCCCATCACAGTTCATTTACCCCCACTTTTCTGCATGGCACACTGACTGGTGGCTTCCAGTTAACATGATTTGACCAATACTTTCTCCACAAAATGTCTGTCTTGTCAGGATGTAATGGATGGCTTCTGCTGAAGAGAGACTAATCAGCCTATTTGCATTTTCCAGTGCGTCTCTCGCAAGCACACATACATGCACGCACACATGAGTGGGTTGGCTACCGTCTGCAGTAATACGTTTTTGGTAAGGAGAATAATAACATATTTTGATATCACTGTAATGTTAGTGAAGTGACCATGTATGATACTGGCAGTAGGCCATAATCTCTGCTGTTTGATGAGAGATTTACTGAAGTTCTGCACTTACTGCACAGTACGTCTCTGTCTCTTGGTCTTTGCAGAAAGGCATTGTTGGAAGGAATGTGAGGTCTGGCAGTGGAGTTGCATTGGTGTTTTCTTGTGGATTGGAAAGCATACGATTGGCTCCTGAATCATGTCATGCTATTAGTCAACTAACACATGCACCATTATTTAACTAATTTCTACAAGACTTACTGTGGATTCTATTATTTCTTAGTGATTAAATATCAGTTAAAACCCGGATGATATTTAAGTAAATTAAATGGCTTTGTGAGGTCACCTTATTGGAGCAGATGTTTGTATTTTTACTGATTATTGGTAAATGATCAAGTTTGTGTTCAGGAGTGTGCTGCGCGGTCGCGGTTGAAACGTGAGCACTGGAGCTCAGACCGCGTTGGTTAGAGAGGATTAAAGCGGATGACCTGATTATCCGCAGTGGTGGAGGATCAGCGGGGCTCTGCTGGGGGTGGTTGCGGTGTGGTTTCCTGGCCTCTCATTGGCTCCAGGCGGCAGGACAGCCTGGCAGGATGTGGGTCAGCGTGGCGCACAGATGGCGGGCCCCAGCTGTGTACGCCAGGAGCGACGCTTGGGGTTAAAGCGCAGCGGGGTTCCTCCCCAGTCACCAGTCCAACACCAGCACCTATAAAGGGACATGAGAAGCATTGCTGTGCTCAATGAACTTAGTGAAGAGAGAAGAAAAACACAGAAAAGTGCTTAGTGCCAAGTCAACTCTGACAGAGTACATTTTACATTGACCAGAGTACATTGTACACTGGTAGAGTACATTTGAGTCCTATTTGGGCACAAACACAGTAGACACTGTTATTCTTGAATTAGGCCTGTCACTAAACATATTTTTGAATGCAAGCTTTAACTTGGGTCTAGTGCACTGATTGAAAAATGGTATAAAAAAGGCCAGAGTAAGGATTATTATTTTAACACATTAAGCATAGACTCTGCCTGAACTGCCTTTATCCACTAGAGACAGAGACATCTTCACAGAGGGTGATGATTTTGGAGCTCATGTATAGATTATGAAGGAGGGATTGCTGTTTAATCACATTGTTTTCATTAATAACTTCATGTTAATGTTTTGACTGGCTGAGTGATGGACAGTTATGAGGGCAAGAGAGGATCGGGGAACAAAGGTGCGGCTTGCTCACAAGACTGTTTGCACTGCATTCCCACAATGCATTGCTCTACATAGAAAACAAATCCATCAATTTGCATCGTCTGTTCCAGTCCTTTAAATAGAAACATGTTTTTATAAATCTGCTGCTGCCACTCAGAAATGCGTTAAGCTGACTGATGGTTGACTGATCTGCAAAGTTTGGGCTTAAGTATGAAACTGCATGGAGTTTCACTGGACCAGTCCCAAACTCTTTTACTTACTGTCACCACCCAGCCGTAACACAGACGTGTTCTGTGACCCTGTCCAGCTGGAACATCAGAGACAATGGAGTTTAGAGTTTGCCATGTCATCTTAGGTACCTAAACCCCACAGCATTCCCTCCAGCAAAAAGTGTTTATTGTTGAATTGCAAATCGCTGCATTTACAATTAAGCAGTCAGCAGATGCTTTCATTCAGAGCTACTTCTAAAATCGACTCCATCCACAGAAACTGTTTTTGCTGTATTTTTTGTGCTGTTGGAAGCGTTGGAGATCAGACACAGAGTTTCCTGGGGCTGACTCCATTTCAGACAGCATGGCCTTTTTACCTCAGGTCTCTGCATGTAAATGAATTCCAGTCTGTCTCAGTCACTCGATCACACGCTGGTTAGGTTAGGGTGAAGTTGGGGTCCCTGTTGTTCATGTGGGGGATTGTCTGGTGTAATCCATTCCCTGCACAAAACTTCATTTTTCGCCCAGTTTCCCAACCTTGCGCATGCCAACATTCTGGACTTTTTACGTGAGCTCTAAATTTATACGACATCTAAAATACTGCTGTGTGAAGTTTAGCTAGCTCGCTGCTACTATTTTGTACTTTGAAATGGAGTTTGGAATGACATGCAAAGATGGTCTGTCTTAAGTGTTTTAGTCTTATAATGAGACTTAAAATCAAATTTTTAAGTTGTAATTTTTTTATATTGGCTTTTCTTAAGTTACCCGTTCGCTTGACAAGTGAAATTTTCTTACCCCATTGGAAAATCTTGAAATGAGTCAAGCTGTCTAACCTCATTGGCAATATTTTTGTCTTATTTGGCAAAAAAGTAATGAAATAAGATTTTAAGTCTGAATATAAGACTAAAATACTTTGACTCATTTTTTGGTTTTTGCAGTGTAGGGAATTGTGTTTCTGAGCATGTGTCAGTTCGGTGTTTTTCCCGTTCATGACGGTTACTGTGTCCAAATGATCATGTTTATAGATGCCATTATGAAAAGGTAATGGGCGAGACAGCGTCCATCAGAACAGTTTTCTCAAAGCAGTGGTTGCATGAAATTCTCATTATTTGGTAGTGAGCGGCACAGCTAACCACAGGGCTGCCACAGGCTAATCAGCGCTGTGATCACCTTCTGCTTCTCAGATTGCCTCAAGGCTGCTCTGAGGTTGGTAGTAACTCTATCGCAGGGGTCCTCGAACCCTGATCCTCAGAGAACCACAAGATCTACCTTAAAATCATCAAACAGTTCAGACTGAAGAAGCCCGGTGAGGCTTCTGTGTAATTAGCCCACTTGATTGATTGTTTGGGAATTGGTAAGGACAGCATTGAGGATGCTGTTTTTGGGTTATGAGGGGTAGAGTAGGAGCTTGTGGCTGGCTGGCCTGGAACCGACCCTCTCTCCTCTCTCTGTAAAAGAGCTTGTGATTGGCTGGTCTGTAACACGCCCTCTCTCCTCTCTCTGTAAAAGAGCTTATGATTGGCTGGTCTGTAACACGCCCACTCTCCTTTCGCTGTAGAGGAGCTTCTGATTGGCTGGTCTGTAACACACCCTCTCTCTTTTCTGTCGAGGAGCTTGTGATTGGCTGGTTTGTAACACAACCACTCTCCTTTCTCTGTAGAGGAGCTTCTGATTGGCTGGTCTGTAACACGCCCTCTCTCCTCTCTGTAGCTCCAGCGCCGAGCCCATCCATGACCCTACTGGAGGCTCATGGATGAGAAGGCCTTCACCAAGCCCGCCATGGTCTCCAGGCTGCCGAAATTTGGTGCCCGCCCCCAGGGTGGGGCATTCCCCGTGGCCAATGGGTCGGTCCGGCCTGGCCCTGCGCCTGAGGGAAAGGGTGCCCCCCAGGGGGAGCAGAACGGGATGGTACGCCTCTCGTCCTTCTCCATGAAGTGGAGGAAAGACAACAGGAGCTTCGCTGCCCCACCCAGTCCTGGGGAGGGGGCGGGGCCTGCTGCTGATGGCTCCGCCCCCCATCGCCAGCGGCAACAGTCGCCAGCAGCGAGGGAGATCAAAAAGCCCTCCACCCCCACCATCAGGACAGGGAGATTTGCCTCCACCACAGCCCCCACCAGCCCCAAGCCTGTCAGCCAGACCCTGAAATCCTCCCCTCGAGGGGCCGTCAAACCGGGGCAGAGCTCCCCCTGCACCTCCAAGTCGGCGTTGAACGGGCTAGACGGGGCCGGGGCTGCCGGGCGGTTCGGCTTGGGACTCTCCCGCCCCCGGGTGGTATCCGGCTCCACCCCCAGTGGCCTGTCCCAGTCGCAGGACAGCCTGAAGTCCTTGTCACTGGACAATATGGTGCGCTCACAGAGTTTGACTCATTTCAGGCAGCTGCCCTCTCCCACCGGCCTGCCCATCCCCCGCTCCTACTCCTTTAACAAGGCGGTGGAGCTCGCCAAGCCGCTGGCCAACACCCAGCTGCGCACCGCACCGCCCGTCTTCAAGCCCCCGCTGCTCCCGGGTGGAGCTAGGCCGGGTGTGGTCCCCGGGTGCTCCACCCCCCCCAGTCCCATAAAGAAGCTGCTCGTACCCAACTGCGTTCTGAGCAAGCCCTCTTCGCTAGGATACAGACTGAGCCGGCCTACTCTGGGGAAGCTGCCTCGCCCAATCGCCACGGGACGGCTCTCGGGTCAGTCGCCCGTCACGTTGGACCCTCTGAGCAACAGCGATAGAGACCAGGGGGATCTGGGGCCCATTACCATGGTGACAGGCCCTGCCCCTTTGCGGTGCCTGGGGGAGGGACTGGATGATATGTCAGTCTCCTCCGCCTCTTCGCTGGACAGGAACGACACCAGCGAGGATTACCTGGACGACTTTGACAATCTGGGGGACGGGGGCGGGATCGTGCTGCTTTCTGCCCACCATGGGGAGGAGCTACTCAGGCCACGCCCCCTGGACGATGACATCATCCCCGATAACAGAAAGCAGGGCACACCCACCCAGACGGACCTGGACGAGTTCCTGGTGGACGATATGGACTGGGCGGGGTTCAGTTTGTCAGGTGAGACTGTCCAGGGGTTTGGCTGTAGGCGGGGCTAACTGGCGGCTACTGACAGAGAGACGACAGAGTGTGTGTGAGAGAGGCTACAGGGTTGTGTGTGAGAGAGAGACTATACAGTTGTGAGAGAGAGACCACAGGGTTTTGTTGAGAGAGAGAGAGAGAGAGAGAGAGAGACAGACAGACAGACTCCAGTCGCTCCCCCAGGCACCACAAAAGGGTGTGATTTATAAATTGCATGGCACAGAAAGGGTTTATAATGGGTGATGAATGCACTTGTGTTGTGGATCAGGGAGTGTGAGCAGCATGCATGTTGTTTAGTCCGCAGGTGGTCTCTCCTTTCTCTAACTTACCTCTTTCCCCCTCCATCTCTCTCCCCCTCCCTCCCTCCCTCTCTCCATCTCACGCAGGCTGCAGGGATGACCACGGTCCTCTGGCCCAGTCCCCGGAGGTGGACTTTCCTCACGGCTCCTCCCTGGAGCTCTCCCCTTCCAACAGTTCGGGGGGCACCTACATGTGGGACGAAGAAGGTCTGGAGCCCCTGTGTCACTCCCACCCCTGTGGAAGCTACGACTCGGACATGAACAGCACGGTGAGCCGCCCGGCGGTGTGAGAAAGCTAACCTCTGCCTGGACAGGGCTGGGGACAGGGCTGGGTTACGTCATGGGCTATTTAACCTCTGCCTGGACAGGGCTGGGTTACGTCATGGGCTATTTAACCTCTGCCTGTACAGGGCTGGCTTCTGTCATGGGCTATTTAACCTCTGCCTGGACAGGGCTGGGTTACGTCATGGGCTATTTAACCTCTGCCTGTACAGGGCTGGCTTCCGTCATGGGCTATTTAACCTCTGCCTGGACAGGGCTGGGTTACGTCATGGGCTATTTAACCTCTGCCTGTACAGGGCTGCGTTACGTCATGGGCTATTTAACCTCTGCCTGTACAGGGCTGGCTTCCGTCATGGGCTATTGCTATATTGACTGACCACAGGAGGCTCTGGTTAGGAACACCTTTAGAAACTACTGTGATTTTTCACAAGGTGCATCACATTATAATGTTTGAGCTAGGGCTGGGCGATATACAACATCGATAATAATTATCGAATGCAATAACGCCCATTGCCACCGTGTGGGGCGCCTTTCTTTTCGTCTTTTTTTCTTTAAGTATACCCAACTTACGGCAGTAAACATCCAAACTTCAGAGGCCGCGTGAAATCACCGCTGATATCTATTGAGTGTTGATAAGACAGCCAACCAGCAGCAAGGTCGTACAGCTTTCACATGATCGTGATGTGTTTTTGTCAATCGCATGAAAGGTTGCAACGCCTTTCTGTGATTGTCCGTCTTATCAACACGCTAGTAGACAGTGATGACATTTTTTTCCCCGGAAGAATTTCACACGGGTTTTGAAGTTTCGATTACTACCGCATCAGGTATAATTAAAGAAAAAAAAGACGAAAAGAAGGCAATACCCCACATGCTGGCAACGACTCAATTACGACTTACCCATGATGTAGTTGATTGATGGAAACCATTTTCAGATAATTCCATGCTGTCCCTTCTTTTGGACATACACACATTGCTAATGCTAGCGCAACTCGTAGGAAACTAGTAGCATCCACTACCAAACACACTTAAACACTCCAAGGTGCACCCAAAGCAAATAAAATACGACGACAGTCTATCGGGGTTCTTTTCAGTGATTATACCATAATTTTTCAAGTCCAAACTATCGTTGAATCCTTTACTTTGTTGCTCACCTAAATTCTCAGTGGAAGTAAGGCGTTAGTTTAGTAGTAGGCGGTTAACGTAAAGTAGCCTATAGCTCTGCTGGCCAAAAACAATATCGCGTGTGTGAAAGAATCAGACTCGTAGTATTGTTAGCTAACGTTCAGGTAAGATGGTATTTCGGTGTGTATTTCAAGGTTGTTCAAATCATGCAAAAAAAATGGGCACCACAAAGTTTTCACCGATTTCCAGTGGAAGATCAACACAGAAAACAGCTGTGGCTTCTTGCTGCTCGCATGGATGTCACCAATTGAGACTCTAAAAAGGTTTGTAGTGACCATTTCATGGAGGATGTCTATGTGAAAATCAAAAAAGGACGGGCGGGACACCCTCTACTGAAGGAGACTGCTGTGCCATCACCTGTTTTTCTTCATGCACCGAAAACAACTGACGAGCAGGGTAACTAATAAATGATTGCATGCGTGATCTATCTATTCAGCTAGCTAGCTAGCTAGTGCCACGATTGGGAAGTCATGGAAGTGGTCAAACTTTTCCTGCAAATTGGTAGCCAGTATGCTTGCTTGTATATGCCTGTGTTATTCTGTAGCATGTTTGTGTTTAGCTGACTTGTTGTCTACCAAATATGTAACTTTACGGCAAAACGGATTGTGTCGGCAACTGTGGAGTACAGCAGATAGCCTACAGGCAGATACCCTGGCTAATCTACAGCTAGCTCCGCCGCCGTACTTCCATCTGAAAATTTAGGTGAGCACAAAGTAAAGGATTCAACGATAGTTTGACTTGAAAAAATGATGGGTATAATCAACTGAAAATAACCCCGATACACTGTCGTCGTATTTTATTTGCTTTGGGTGCACTGTGGAGTGTTTAAGTGCGTTTGGTAGTGGATGCTACTAGTTTCCTACGAGTTGCGCTAGCATTAGTAATGTGTGGGTAACATCATGGGTAAGTCGTAATTGAGACATTATGTCCAAAATTCCGAACTAACCCTTTAATGCGGTTGAGGTTTTTTAATTTCAGTTAATGTCCTAAACCCTGGGTTTTTGAACAGGGGGGTCTTTGAAGGTACTTTAGGAGGTCCACTCACTGGCCAGATTCGTCATGCAATGATGATGCATAGATTTGGGAACATATGAGTATAGAGCTTTTTGTTAAATGTAACCTGTTTTAATTTATGATGGGGTCCCTTGGATTGAGCCTGGGAGGGGGGTCCCCCAGAAAAGGTTGAAAACCCCCTGTCTTAAACTGAACTGACAGAACTAAAGTAGAGCTGACTCCAGCCCTGTTGCTTGCTGAGAGCCAGCTTGAAAGAAAGGCTATGTGTCTGCTGTTGGCTGTCTGCTAGCGAACACTAGCTAATCCTCCCTGGCACAGCACAGTGCCAACAGAGAGTGTGTTTGCAGGTGTCCTCCTCTTCCGCCAGTGTCGTACCATTGCTTCCTCGCAGCAGGTCTCCTGTTATTCTCTTAATAATAACACCGCCGCTAACGAGGGATTAGCGAGAACAAAAGCTCCCGAGTGGGGGAGTGGGGTGGGAGATTGGGGGGATTGGGGGGGAGTGGGGGAGTCGGGGGGTGGGGGATTGGGAGAGTGGGGGATTGGGGGGGTGGGGGGGGGGGTGGCGGTTTGGGGGGAGTGGGGGGATTGGGGGGGGGGGGGAGGGTGGGGGGGAGTGGGGGGATTGGGGGGGAGGAGGGTGGCATTCTTTGTGTCTGTGTTGTTTTACAGTCCGTCTCTCTGCCTGCCTTTCTCTCTGTCTGTGTGTTATTGTTATTTTGCTTTGCCGACCCTCGACCAGTGAGTGAGACTTACGAAGGTTACATTTTTGGATGCATTTCCATTTGTACAGCTGTAAGTAATGTATCTGTATGTGGAGTCTCCAGTGTTTGAGCACTGCCAGGGCTGTGCCTACTGTCCAAACCTTCTGTGTTTGCTCTGAGACTCCTGCCCAGGTGTTATATTTACATCACTTTGCTGCAGAGCCCCTCCCCTTTAGAGAAAATCATTTTGACTGGATTCATTTTGGATTCCGATCTTTGTACGGGGGACTGCTGCCGCGTCTTAAGCCCGGTCTATGGTCTTAAGCCAGATGAATCGGTTTGAAAGTGTTTCCACTGATCCCATCTGTAGAATGTGGCCGACGTTGGCCCAGTTCACAT
Source organism: Synaphobranchus kaupii (assembly GCA_029718625.1). Taxonomy (NCBI): domain Eukaryota; kingdom Metazoa; phylum Chordata; class Actinopteri; order Anguilliformes; family Synaphobranchidae; genus Synaphobranchus; species Synaphobranchus kaupii. The sequence goes on from CM056380.1 coordinate 62,682,322, forward strand.
TTCTCAATTCAGTAGAGCTAATTATTGGCATGTTGTCTAGAGACTGCCTTTTGACCGGACTACACGGTTTCTGCACACCGTCTGTACCAGGGGTGTGACTTCTAAATGTTTAATCGGTAAACGTTAAGAAAAATGCTAAACATTTAGGAAAATCTCTAAAACGATTCAACGTTATTCAACTTTTTATTAAAATTTATTATCATTTCCTGTTACAGTGTCCTATTCTCATTGTGATTGTCGTAGGCTTGTGTTTAAAAGTATTCGTGCTGATTTGGTGTCGGTTTTGACAATTGAGTGAGGTTGTGATATGGACATGGGAAATGTGTACTTTGATACGCTTCTCAAGTGATAACGTAGGCGTCTGCTTGCCCGTATGGCGAAAATCAAACTGGCATTCTTCAAAATGCTTCGCAAAGAACGGAAGAGGAAAATGTGCCATTTGGTCTCACTTTGAGCAGATTTGAGAAAATAAAGTCAAAAGTAAACATCAACTTCAGTGAACATACTCCAGCACTGGAACACAAAATCATGTAAGCTATAAACACTCGACAGTGTGAATGACTAGCGTGTAGCAGCCGCGCTGTCAGCTCGAGCCCAGCCGCATCCAATTCTCAGCATACATCAATGACAGCAAAAAAGGTGCTACAAATCAAGGCAAGAAAATGTGACCAGTGGAGTTCCTGTTCTTTTAAAAGAAGCTTTCTTGACTTTTTCTTTGTTGTTACTTATATAAAAAATATTAAGTTAATATTTTTCCTTTTTTTATTTTGTAGAAAATATATATATTTTTTTAAAAGATTCAGCAAACTTGACACCTTATTTCTGTTGTATCCTCTCACCGCATTTTCCCCCATTCCTAGTCTGCATGGTCTTTACTCACTGCCTATACACTGTGCACAAGTGCAAACTGGTGCATCTCAGATGTCACTGTAGCGTTTGACCTAATGTGGTTCAGCTCTGTAACAGGTTTTCTCCATGTTTCACAGTCCTGTAATGGACCTTTAATGGATCCTAATGTTTCTCTTCCTGGTCGTTGAGATCCTGTTTAGAAGCAATTCCCTGTTGTTTTCCCCTCTCACCTGCTGTCTGTTTGCAGGACGCTGTACAGCGCAGAAACTCTGGTTCTGTAGGGAGCTTTCACAGATCCTGTACCTCAGTGCCGGAACTCACTGGTTCTGTAGGGAGCTTTCACAGATCCTGTACCTCAGTGCCGGGAACTCACTGGTTCTGTAGGGAGCTTTCAGAGATTCTGTAACCCAGTGTGGGATCTAACTGGTTCTGTAGGGAGCTTTCAGAGATCTTATAGGCCCAGTGTAGGATCTAACTGGTTCTGTAGGGAGCTTTCAGAGACTGAGGTCAGTGCAGGGGGGGGGGGGGGGGGGGGGGTGGTCATCGATCAGCTGTTGGAATGTAGTCAGAGAAATGAACGGACGTTTTTTTGACTGACCGTCATTACAGCGAATCATATCCCTGCTCAAGGGAATTGCATCCACTGGCGTGTCTCTGAGGGCGGGACGCAGACACTGCCATCACAGCGGGGAGAGGGAGCTGCGGTGGTCTTCCTCTCTTTCTCTTCTGTGGAACACGTTGACCTTGGGACGGCATGTCTGAACCTTGCTCTGCTTCCACAGCGAGATTACTGCCGCAGTCACGCAGCCCATCTGCTGCTGCAGGAGGTGGGTGAATGCATGTCCGTGCCTCCGTGTCAGCCAGGCCTTCCGAATGGCCCCAACACAACGTCCTCTCTCTGCAGCCTTCCCTCAGCACAGATGTTTCTGTTGGGGAGAGTAAATATTACACCCCCCCCTCCCTTCACATTGACCTAGAGTCTCACTGATCTGATTTTTGTTGAGGTGGGGAGGGAAACTGACAGGAGAGGCAGCTGAATGTAAGGAACAGTCAGCCACTCCTGAGCCATTGGCGCCCCCTTGTGGAAAGACCCACATGCAGCAGGCCAACTATAGGTGGTGCCGAGAAGGAGAGAATCGAGTCCTTCAATGCCACGCTCGTGTGCTCACGCAGTGTGTCACTTAAGCGCGACGGAGATGAAAGAAATAGTGTAGGTGAAGATAAAGTAACCTCGGGGGAGAGGGAGGTAGTTTCAGGGTCCGCCCGAGAAACGCTGACCCAAGAGACTTCAGGGGACTCGCTGCTAACAGGAGCAATAAAACCAGCCACGAATCGATAAAAGGCGATAAATTTTAACGGCTTCATTGATTTTGTCATTGTTCAGGATCAATGGCTGTGATTTAGGGATGGCAGGGTGGGAGGGGGGGCTCGGCAGACGGCTGTAGAGCTTTCTGCAGCGTTGTTTATACGCTGCTGACAAAGCTCTCCTCTCATGTGTCCTTCCCCTGTGCACATTTCTGCTGCCATCTGTTGGACCATTTTATTTTTATTTAAGCAGCAACACAGTTTACAAAGTAAATAATAACAATTTACACAACAGCACAATACATGTAGTATATACCACACAAGAACACGCAATACCACACTAAATATATTACTATAAAGGTAATACCACACTAAATATATTACCATTAAGGCGAGTACTGCACTAAGGGCCTGATTTACGAAGACCTTTAGCATGTACAAAACATTTTAGCGCATGCAAAACCAATAACATGACCAATGATTGGTCAGGGTATTTGTTTTGCACCAATCATTGGTTGTGTTATTAGTTTTGCGTGTGCTAAAATGTTTTGCACATGCTAAAGGTCTTCGTAAATCAGGCCCTCCAATATATTTCAGTAAAGGCAATACTATACTAAATATATTACAATAAAGTCACCCACGTTATACCCATACCCTCCCACATGCTCCCCAAATCCTGCCCCACCCTGTCCATTCCTCCTCACGGTGCCGGGCTCTCAGGATGTACCCAGGAGGCGGGGGGGGGGGGGGGGGGGGGGGGGGGGGGGGGGGGGGGGGGGGGGGGGGGGGGTACTCACCCCTCACATGCGTTTAGTCAGCCTCTATGGAGTTAGCCCCATGGGGACCAGTTGATAAGAGCCCTGCTGTGGAAACCTACATTTTCAGGCCACATTGCAGCAAGGCTCACAAACCGTGATCTGCTTGTATAATTCCAGTTCTGTCATCTGAAGGTGTGTATTTATGTCACACTTTGAGTTTCATTAGACGTGCTTTTCTAATACCCCTCGCTAGAGGACAGCTAGCAAGCAAATATGACAAGGCATATCTGTCCCTTCAAGTCTGCGTTCATGGATTTGATGTTATTTGCACTCCTCTCTGGCTTTAGTCTTTGTGTTGGTGATATTGCATCCATAAGTAGCATGCACAGATCTGTACCTACAAACTTCTGCACCTGCACCTAAAATAACTTCTGACAGGGATTGTTTATATATTTTTTAGAAGAATGTTGACTGTTTTTTCCCTGACAATTTTTGTCTACAACAATCAAACTTTAAGAAACTGAAGTTTCTTCTTTTTATTTGACCTACGGAGATTTAGTTTTAGTTATGCAGTCATGGGGTATACTTTGTAGTAGGGAAAATAAATGTATATTTTATAATTTTAATAATAAAAAATAAGGGTTTGCTGGGGTCCCAAACTGGTCCTGGAGAGCCACTGGTTCTCATTGTCACTCAGCACTAATTTGATCAGTTGATTATGCAGTTAATCTGGTTTCTTGGGTCTAAATGTACTGCTGATTTAATGGTGAAGGGGGTCAGGAGTGGGAGGTCTTGTGTTTCGTGAAAATAAACTTCTTTATACCAGGTCAGTGAAGTAGAGGAGTGGTGTTTAGCAGTAGGCTACTGACGCCTGGTAGCAGTTGACAAATATGACTCGCCTCTTGTCAAATGCGGTCATATTTGATCGCTTAATCCCGTCCACACCCTTGTGTAGCCAAGTAATTAGCACCCTCGTCTCCATGCCTTGAAAATGGTTATAACACCCTTTCCATTACAAAAAAAAACACTGCATGCGATTTTTGCATGAATAAGTAGTTCCATGTGTTGTCCACCAGTGGCAGCGTGTCTCCACTGTCGTGGCTGAGAGTCTGTTTTTAGCCTGGAGAGGTAGGCATCGCCCTGTGCTGCGCTCCATCCTCAGGGCTCCCTCTCTCCCTATGTCTCATCCAATAAGCTCCTGTCTCCCTCCACACATGGCCCTCCGGTGTTCCTGCTCCAGCTGTGGTGGCCGTAGCTGATGCTGCTGGACTCTACTGGTGTTTAGTTAATGACTGCATGAGTCAGCGATAAAATTGTTACTTATGAATATGGAATATGGGGTGAGTAATGCAGTACATAAGGATAACAGGGTTCTCTGGATAAGGGTGTCTGCATTGCCAAAATAAAACAAAAAAAACATGACCGTTTCACCAGCTGCAGGAGTGGTTTAATGTTGGGCCACTGGGTCCTCCTGAATGGTATTTTATTGATTTTGCAGTGCCTTGCATCATCGCTGTTTTCTCAAGTCTGAACACAGGAAGCTCTGAAGCTCTCCTTTAGCCTACACACACACTCTCAGATTATACACACGCACACACACGAGCACACATACACATCCTCCCTATATAAAACACACACACACACACACACACACACACACACACACACACACACACACACACACATCCTCCCGTATAAAACACACACACACACACACACACACACACACACACACACACCACACACACACACACACACACACACTTATTTGATTCCAGTTTAAGCCATCATTTTGAGAGCCTGGTCATTAGCTCTGCTCATTCGCCTTTACGCTGCACTGTTCGGCAGGTGTAGAGCAGTCCTGGTGACTTGGTCCTCCTCGCAGTGCCTTTCTAACCTCTGCATGATCCCTCCATAGGGGCTGCAGTGCACACAGTCACAGTTTGTGCTCAGTAAAACATGGTAAAAAAAACATGCAAATTTCATTCCGGTTGCTAAGCCTTCTGGGGGAGTCCCTTTATTCTATAATGCAGTCAAAAGGTTGTTGAAAGTTATTCTGCATTTCTTCACTGTTAAGTTTCAATGCAGAAATTTGTTTTTAAAAAGGCAGGAACAAACTGCCAACTCTGTGGCATGGTTTTAAATTTTAACTGATTCAATTTGAATTGGTTTTCATTTTCAGCTATTTGTGTATGCAAATAGTGTTATTAAATGCACGCCTTTACAAAGAGTGAGTAATTCTGTGGAGTATCCTGGTGAGATCCAGAATTCAGAGCATGGCCTGCCTCTGCCGTTAGACACATTTAGAAGTGCTGTTTTGAAGAAGCTATAAAAGTGGTTTTAGTTGATGGTGAGATCCCATTGAAATGGTTATTATTATTTTGTGGCTCATGCTGCTGTGAATGATGGCTTATATTTGATCTGTAAGCAGTGTTGAGATGGGGCAGATAAAGCCAGGTGTCCATTGAACTGGTGTTAGAATAATCCTTTCAGGCTGCTATTAAAAGCCCGCTGAGATGGCTCAATGTCGACCATGAATGTAGTAGAGGCCGTGCAGGCGGCGCATAAAAGCTCAATATTTTTCTCAATCTTTTTTTGAAAATGTATTGTACGCTGGAAGGTTTTGCAGCTCATAAAAATCCAGATATTTATGTACCTCTTTTTCTGGTTATGATTATTAGTTTATTTATTTATGCATTGTGTGTAATGGGCGTTTTAAATGCAGCCCTTGCTAGCGTCCTGCAGCCTTGCTTTAATGTGAGGTCTCTCCCTGGGTGATGTTTTTGGTGCGTGGCAGTATGTAAAATTTCCCATGCAGTGTGTCGCGGGCATGTGTAGTGGGTGTGGTAGAGTGTAATGGGTGTGGTAGTATTTAATGGGTGTGGTAGTTTGTAGTGTGTGCAGTAGTGTGTAATGGGTGCGGTAGTGTGTAATGCGTGTGGTATTTAGTGGTTGTGGTAGTGTGTAATGGGTGTGGTATTTAGTGGTTGTGGTAGTGTGTAATGGGTGCGGTAGTGTGTAGTGGGTGCGGTAGTATTTAATGGGTGTGGTAGTGTGTAGTGGGTGTGGTAGTGTGTAATGGGTGTGGTAGTATTTAATGGGTGTGGTAGTGTGTAGTGGGTGCGGTAGTGTGTAATGGGTGTGGTATTTAGTGGTTGTGGTTGTGGTAGTGTGTAGTGGGTGCGGTAGTGTGTAATGGGTGCGGTAGTGTGTAATGGGTGCGGTAGTGTGTAGTGGGTGTGGTATTTAGTGGTTGTGGTAGTGTGTAGTGGGTGCGGTAGTGTGTAGTGGGTGTGGTAGTGTGTAATGGGTGTGGTAGTGTGTAATGGGTGTGGTAGTGTGTAGTGGGTGTGGTAGTGTGTAGTGGGTGTGGTATTTAGTGGGTGTGGTAGTGTGTAGTGGGTGTGGTAGTGTGTAGTGGGTGCGGTAGTGTGTAGTGGGTGCGGTAGTGTGTAGTGGGTGTGGTATTTAGTGGTTGTGGTAGTGTGTAGTGGGTGCGGTAGTGTGTAGTGGGTGTGGTAGTGTGTAATGGGTGTGGTAGTGTGTAGTGGGTGTGGTAGTGTGTAGTGGGTGCGGTAGTGTAGTGGGTGCGGTACTGTGTAATGGGTGTGGTAGTGTGTAGTGGGTGTGGTATTTAGTGGGTGTGGTAGTGTGTAATGGGTGTGGTAGTGTGTAGTGGGTGCGGTAGTGTGTAGTGGGTGTGGTAGTGTGTAATGGGTGCGGTAGTGTGTAGTGGGTGCGGTAGTGTCTAGTGGGTGCTGTAGTGTCTAGTAGGTGCGGTAGTGTGTAGTGGGTGTGGTAGTGTGTAGTGGGTGCGGTAGTGTGTAGTGGGTGCGGTAGTGTGTAGTGGGTGCGGTAGTGTGTAGTGGGTGCGGTAGTGTGTAGTGGGTGCGGTAGTGTGTAGTGGGTGCCGTAGTGTGTAATGGGTGCGGTAGTGTGTAGTGGGTGCGGTAGTGTGTAGTGGGTGCGGTAGTGTCTAGTGGGTGCTGTAGTGTCTAGTAGGTGCGGTAGTGTGTAGTGGGTGTGGTAGTGTGTAGTGGGTGCGGTAGTGTGTAGTGGGTGCGGTAGTGTGTAGTGGGTGCCGTAGTGTGTAGTGGGTGCGGTAGTGTGTAGTGGGTGTGGTAGTGTGTAGTGGGTGCGGTAGTGTGTAGTGGGTGTGGTAGTGTGTAGTGGGTGCGGTAGTGTGTAGTGGGTGTGGTAGTGTGTAGTGGGTGTGGTAGTGTGTAGTGGGTGCCGTAGTGTGTAATGGGTGCGGTAGTGTGTAGTGGGTGCGGTAGTGTGTAGTGGGTGCGGTAGTGTCTAGTGGGTGCTGTAGTGTCTAGTAGGTGCGGTAGTGTGTAGTGGGTGTGGTAGTGTGTAGTGGGTGCGGTAGTGTGTAGTGGGTGCGGTAGTGTGTAGTGGGTGCCGTAGTGTGTAGTGGGTGCGGTAGTGTGTAGTGGGTGTGGTAGTGTGTAGTGGGTGCGGTAGTGTGTAGTGGGTGTGGTAGTGTGTAGTGGGTGCGGTAGTGTGTAGTGGGTGCGGTAGTGTGTAGTGGGTGCGGTAGTGTGTAGTGGGTGCCGTAGTGTGTAGTGGGTGCGGTAGTGTGTAGTGGGTGTGGTAGTGTGTAGTGGGTGCGGTAGTGTGTAGTGGGTGTGGTAGTGTGTAGTGGGTGCGGTAGTGTGTAGTGGGTGTGGTAGTGTGTAGTGGGTGCCGTAGTGTGTAGTGGGTGCCGTAGTGTGTAATTCCCGCAACTTTCACATCTTATGTCGCTATCCATTAATCAAGAGCACAGCGGTCGTTGGGCTCAAAAAAACTGTCGCTGAACACACTGGCAAGCAGGAGGAAACACTGGACCCTCTGTCGGCTTATGCTGACAACGTCTCTGTTTTTATTAGTGGCCAGAGGGGATGTTCAGGTGTTGGAGCATGAGGATCTATGAAAATGGCTCCTTTGCCAAGATCACCTTAGAGAAGAGTGTGGCCTTACAGAATGGGAGATGGGGAGAGGGGGCAGCGTCCAAAGTAGGGGGAGAGTTCTAGTGGTCAATAACTTGGTTGCCTGAACTTTGTGGCATAAACTAATTGTTCTACCTCCACCACACGTCCTGATTGAGGATTTACAGAAGATCCTTGTGGATATTTTCTGGTTTGGTCACCACTGGTTTAGGGCTGCAGCTCTGTATCTTCCAGTGTGTGAGTGAGGCTAAGGCCTTATGGACATTGCTTCACGGGTGATGGCTTTTAGGTTCCCAGCAGCACAGAATCTGCTGTATCACCGTGGTCAGAATTGGCTGGAAGAAGAGCTGTCGTCTGGGATGTGACAGGCAGCTTTTCCTTCCTGGGGAAGTGGGCCGAACTGGAGTCCACCATTTTTTGAGTCAGTGTGTCAGGCTTAGCGGGTCTTTGAAGCCACTTGTGTACCTGGTGTCATGCCGGGGATATGGCTGTTTGAGGAACCCCTTTCCTTCAATAATTTCATCAGTTGCAAGGACTCCGTCAACCTCCGTTTGAGGTCTTGCCTGCTGGTGGAATTCTTGGAGGCTGGCTGGTGGAATTCTTGGAGGTGCTGGCAGGGTTGGCTGGGACCAAATCAACTAGAATGTTACACCGGGTGGTGGAGTAGGTTTGGGGGGCCCTGCCAAGGCCTTATAGAGTGTTGGTTGAGAACAGTACTCTTTGTGACCAGTGGGATGATGAATGTAAGTACAGTTTCCCCACCTTGGATGTTTCTCCTGCTGTGAGACATTAGAAAGAGAATGGGGCTTTCCTTTCTTTTGCAACCCTGGAGCTAGGGGAGTTTGAAGTGGTGGGGAAGAAGGCAGCATACTTCACTTGTGAAGGTTGTGCACAGACACTCTCTGGCAGGGATGAAGGTGTCAAGGTGGACCGACATTGCTTCAGACATTGTTTGGCCCAGACATTTCCCCCGAAAGGCAGCTGGCAGTCCCTGTACAAGCTGCCCGTTGAAAAACAGGCAGCTGACCTCCAGTGGAGGATTGTGCATGGGTCTACAGCTACAAACTGGCACACCTGGATCGACACAATGGATTGGGTTGTCCATTTTATCTAGAACCTGAGTCTATAGCTCACTTGTTTGTTGAGTGTTCTAGGTTGAGAGAGGTGTTTAGATTAGTTCAGTTTCTGTTTCTTGGCTTGAGGGAGGTTTTTTCTTTGGATCGTTTCATTTTTGGGCCTAAATATAAAAAAAGTGGCCTGTGCACACCCTGGTCAATTTTGTTTCTGGTGTGGGGAAGTTGTTGATTTGGAAGACTAGGCATAACAAGATCCAGGGTCTGGGGTCTGTGGATCCTGTTTGATGATGAAGGGGATTGTCCTTTGTGTTTGTGTATTTATTTATTTCTCAATGTGATTATACAGAGAAAGGAGTTTTTTGTTTAATAAAGTACTGTTACAATCTCTCTCTCTCTCTGTCTCTGTCTCTCTCTCTCTCTCTACAGGACGTCCTAGACCACCTGGAGTCATGTGACCTGGAAGATGATGACCTCATGTTAGATGTGGATTTGCTGGAGGACAGCTCCCTTCATAGTGGTGAGCTGTGGGGTTCATTCCAATCCCTTATTTTTACACCTTGCATCCTTTTCTCGTGTCCTTTCCTCGCTCCTTAGCTCCGCCCAACAGAGGACGCAAGGAAAGGATGCAAGGATCAGATATGTGGATGGAGTAAACGAGGCAACATGCATTAGGCAAATGGAACATCCTTGCTCAATCAAGCGTCAGCGTCATATTATGTTCACATGCTTAACTATAATGCTTTGTAGCTTATTTTTTCATGAATGAACGGTGCTTTTGTTCGTTATAAGGAATGCGTGTCAATATGAATTAGCGCTAGATAATAAATGGAAAGGAACAGTAAAATTTAATTTGTGTAGAGGTGTGCCTACGACATGGCAGACGTGAAGAGTGGTGGATAATTTAAAGTGTGTTAGCATGTTTGTGTGTTAACATGGTGTGCTAGTGTGCATGCACAGTGGGGAAACATGTTAGTGTATTTGTGTGTTAGCATGCGATGCTAGCGTGTTAGTGTGTTAGCATGCTGTGCTAGTGTGCATGTGCAGGGGGGAAATGTGTTAGCGTGTTTTTGTGTTAGCATGCTGTGCTAACGTGCATGCGCAGACCTCAAAGCCACAGGAATGCCAGGCGCTCCAGCTCTCCCTCTCTCCCATTTGGGAATGAATGCCATCAGTATTTATAGCAACAAAGTTCCGGGGCACCGAAGGGGCGAAGAGGGAAAGGAGGGAGGGGCTCAGGGGTAGAATCAGGCCCCTCTGTCAGTGACACTGCAGCCAGACAGGAAGGGGAAGACCCGCTGTTTACCCCCACTTCCCCTGACAGGCCAGGCCCAAAAACAAACCAAAAACACAGCGCCCAGCTCAGCTGACGTGTACTGATACGAGTGGCCCGAAGCTCCTCCGCTCCCGGTGAGTTACGGCAAGAGAAACTCACACAGATAGTCACAGTCTCAGGGCTTCCTCTGCTTTTTTTCCTGCTTTTACTGTTTTTTATAAAGCCGCTTGTTTCTCTGACTTTGGAAGATTTTTGGGACACGGGTTTCCAGAGATGACACTGACGGGAGGAAAGTGGGCGGCTGTTTTGAAGTTGCACTTGCTGTGCCAGAATGTAGGGGTGGGCGAGCGAGGGGGGTGGCTTTATTCAACTTTTGTGTTTCTCTCTCTCTCCCTCTCTCTGTTTGCGCTAACATGAGTGAATAGTCCATTGTGTCACAGATTAGTTTCACTCTCATTTCTTTTTGGTCACAGTTTAATTCTGTAGCAGTCTGGCGTGTGTGTGTGTGTGTGTGTGTGTGTGTGTGTGTGTGTGTGTGTGCGTGTGCGTGTGTGTGTGTGTGCGTGAGTGTGTGCGTGCATGCGTGCGAGAGAGAGAGTCTGTAGCAGTCTGGCGTGTGTGTGTGTGTCTGTCTGTGTGCGTGTGTGTGTGTGTCTGTCTGTGTGTGTGTAGTGAGGAATAGGACTCTGGCATTTGAGTATCGGTGTTAATGTGCACTCCGGAGACTTGGCGCCTTGGTCTGAGCACGCAGGGTGTTAGTGTCTCATTAGTGTTGATGGCTCATTCTGAGTGCTGGGGCTGCTTCAGGCCCTGCTTTGCGCAGAATGGAGCAAAGGCTAACATGCCATTATAAAGGCTTTGAGCTTCGGTAACGAGCACTGAGAGAGGTGCGCCAGAATAGATCTTTTCTTCCTCTGAAGCTTTTTAGTCAGAATTAGATGGAGTGAAATCCTTTATGTCCTGATTCTATGTAAGGTGTTTTTTGTGTATTGCCATCTCTGGCAGTATAGAGAGAGTTCTCCCCAGAGTGAAGCATCTTCATTTACTGGAGTTAAAGGCAGAGGAGACATGCTTGTGTGGTATAATAAGGCCTTATTACGCTGGATTGGATTGTCTAGATGTGGACAGGCCTTTGTTGCTATCCAAACCTGACTCATCCACTCCAAACCCCTCCCTCTGTGTTTTATGGTATGACGCACTTACACCGTGAATGGATGGTGATGATGTCACTAGTTGTTAACCCAGTGTGTGCTCCCCACAGACATTGACGGGATGTCCCACTTTGAGCATTCGGAGAGGGGTGGAAGGCAGGCCCACTGGAGGAGGCGACATAATCGCTGGACTGGACCGGACCACTTCCACAATGACAACAGGTAAGCAAAAGTGGGCCCAGCCCGGTGAGAGACCGACTACCACATCTCAAACCTTACTTGCTGCCGTTATTAAAGGTCTGTCTGTTTTTAACTTGGTGTTATTAAAGTTTCCACAGTTTTAAAAAAACAGAATGAACTTTTCTGATGTCTGTTCTGAAAATCCCTTGGTGATTGTGTAATCAGAAAAGCACGCGGCCTGATTTTCTGAAACTCCAAACTTTAAGAACACCCTTCTAAAGTCAGACTGCACCTCTGCAGTCTCTGAGCTGTTCAGCAGGTGAAGGTCACATGACTCTGTGAAGCAGGAAGCAGAAATGGGTCTGACCCCCTGCCCTCTCTCCTCTTTGTGCTGCAGAAGAGCTCTTCTCCAGCTGGGCTGCATGGCACCTGCAGTGAGTCTGGACGGCCACACGGGGGCGCTGGACCAGATGACCCTCAGACACATGGCTCAGGACTGCACCTCCGTTAAAGCCCAGCTACTCAAGCTGAAGAGCCTGCTGCAGGTTAGAGACATAGTGTACGCACGCACGCACGCACGCACGCACGCACGCACGCACACACACACACACGCACACTTTTGTACACCTGCCAGGTCTTACTGCTCCTTGCATTAATTCAGTCCTTGGATCTTAATCTGTTTCTTTCCTCCACGAAGAGCAACAGCACGATGTTCCGAGCTGCTGTAAAATGTGTTCTCATGCAATCGTGTCTGATGAGCTGGAATGAACTCCCACTGCGTTATTATTGTGCTATTTTTGGTGCTTTATTGTGCTTAATTACGTATGAAGAGCTCAGTAACATTCCCGGTGAATGCAGGTGGTGGAAATGGCTGCAGTCTAATGCGCACGCAGTTATTTCATGCGCTTCTGAAGCATTGGGGCCAGTTTGCACGGCTGCCTCTGGCCTACAGGGCGGTTTCCATGGTGAATGAGCGTAGCGCAGAGTCTGGTGATGATCGCTGATCTCCCCCGCTGGTCCCCGGAGAGCCCGCTGTGTGGTCGCTGTCTCTGCTACGGGGTGACTTTCTCTCGCTTGACCCGGACTTTAGGAGGAGCTGGGACAGACCCCCAACTGTGACAGACACCCAGGGTGGCCCCTGTCTCTGTCCCAACACCCCGCAATGTCCCACGGGCTTTGAGAGGCCCTGCCCCTATCGAATCCTAGTCACAGGTGTGCGGTCTCACAACAAGAAGGGCTGCAGCGGAGACAAGAGGAGAGAGAGAAAAGAGGGGATGAGAGAGGAGGGGGAAGAGGAGAAGAGGAGTGGGGAGAGGAGAGGAGGGGAGGGGAGGGGAGAGGGTGGGGGTTCACTGAGCACTGACACTTGCAGCTGAAACTCCGCCCACTGATGACACCTTTAGTCAGTCACACATCAGCCCACTTATGTCAGAGCTTCCCAAACTGCATCCTACAGCCTCAGTGTTTAAGCGGAGCTGTACTCTGCTTCCTGTAATGAGCTGTTATTGGGTCTGAAATAGGCACCTGCCTTTCCACTTGAATCAGAGCTGGATATGGGTTCAATGAAGAAGAAGCTTCCTTTTCATGGATCAATCAGATTGGTTTTTAATTTTCACACTACAGTTTCCTGTAATGTTCCCAGTGTCGGATAATGCGAGTTTTAGAGAGAGGTTAAATTTTGTGGCTTATTGAGTGATTTGAGTGGTGGAATCAGGCGAGCTCTATATGTGAAAATGTAAAAATGTATATTTAAATGATTTAAAATTACAGAAGTGCAGAGATTGGGGGGAGAGGCTTTGAATGTCCTGTGTTTCAAAGAGAACAGCAGTCGTTCAAGTTTAATGAGTCCTGATTGGACGGTCACCGCCTTCCAATCACAATGCGATGCAGAGGAGCAGGCAAGCATCAAAGAGGAGCCGGTGGAGGGTCATGTCACTGCACTCACCCCAAAATCTACGGTTTCGCCCCGTCCATCGTCCGTACCCGTCCGTTCTCCTCAACCCTGTGATCTCCCTCCGCTTCCTCTGAATAATTCACAGCGCTGAAACAAGGGAAACTCAGAAAGGATGTAGAACCACTTTCTTTGGCAGCAGTCCGGTAAAACTCCCCATCTGTAATGGCGCGTGATAGGGCGGTGATATGGCGGTGGAGCGTTAGCCTCAAGGTCTCAGTGCGGAGAGACCTCCGTGTCTCCAACCTCCTGAGTTTCTGCCTGTCTTTCCTGTTCTGTGGTAATCAGCAGCACAGTGAAAGTAGAACGCAGTCACCACTCTGCACATGTGCTCAGGGCTCTGTCCAATTCCAGTTAGGAGAACTGGAGGCCAGAGAAAAGATTTGCTGCACTTCTCGCAGAAGTATTCACTAAAAGTGCCAGTGCTCTGGTAAACGCTGTGAAACGGAGAGATTGTTGGAAATTGTGTGGACATGATTCATCTTTGATTTGTTTCTGCCTTTTGTTTTTCTACAAAGTAGGTGGGCAGATTACATTTTTGCCAGTGATGATCATTGCGCAGGGAATATGATCGGTGTGCAGGGAATATGATCGGTGTGCAGGGAATATGATCGGTGCGCAGGGAATATGATCATTGTGCAGGGAATATGATCGGTGTGCAGGGAATATGATCAGTGCGCAGGGAATATGATCAGTGTGCAGGGAATATGATCAGTGCGCAGGGAATATGATCAGTGCGCAGGGAATATGATCAGTGTGCAGGGAATATGATCAGTGCGCAGGGAATATGATCAGTGTGCAGGGAATATGATCAGTGCGCAGGGAATATGATCATTGCGCAGGGAATATGATCAGTGTGCAGGAAGTATGATCGGTGTGCAGGGAATATGATCGGTGCGCAGGGAATATGATCAGTGCGCAGGGAATATGATCGGTGCGCAGGGAATATGATCGGTGCGCAGGGAATATGATCAGTGCGCAGGGAATATGATCAGTGCGCAGGGAATATGATCAGTGCGCAGGGAATATGACCAGTGCAGGGAATATGATCAGTGCGCAGGGAATATGATCAGTGCGCAGGGAATATGATCAGTGCGCAGGGAATATGATCAGTGCGCAGGGAATATGATCAGTGTGCAGGGAATATGATCATTGCGCAGGGAATATGATCAGTGTGCAGGGAATATGATCGGTGCGCAGGGAATATGATCGGTGTGCAGGGAATATGATCGGTGCGCAGGGAATATGATCGGTGCGCAGGGAATATGATCAGTGTGCAGGGAATATGATCAGTGCGCAGGGAATATGATCATTGCGCAGGGAATATGATCAGTGCGCAGGGAATATGATCAGTGCGCAGGGAATATGATCAGTGTGCAGGGAATATGATCATTGCGCAGGGAATATGATCAGTGTGCAGGGAATATGATCAGTGTGCAGGGAATATGATCATTGCGCAGGGAATATGATCAGTGTGCAGGGAATATGATCATTGCGCAGGGAATATGATCAGTGTGCAGGGAATATGATCAGTGTGCAGGGAATATGATCGGTGTGCAGGGAATATGATCAGTGCGCAGGGAATATGATCAGTGTGCAGGGAATATGATCAGTGCGCAGGGAATATGATCAGTGCGCAGGGAATATGATCAGTGTGCAGGGAATATTATCAGTGTGCAGGGAATATGATCAGTGCGCAGGGAATATGATCAGTGCGCAGGGAATATGATCAGTGTGCAGGGAATATGATCATTGCGCAGGGAATATGATCAGTGTGCAGGGAATATGATCATTGCGCAGGGAATATGATCAGTGTGCAGGGAATATGATCAGTGCGCAGGGAATATGATCAGTGCGCAGGGAATATGATCAGTGTGCAGGGAATATGATCATTGCGCAGGGAATATGATCAGTGTGCAGGGAATATGATCATTGCGCAGGGAATATGATCAGTGTGCAGGGAATATGATCAGTGTGCAGGGAATATGATCATTGCGCAGGGAATATGATCAGTGCGCAGGGAATATGATCATTGCGCAGGGAATATGATCAGTGTGCAGGGAATATGATCAGTGTGCAGGGAATATGATCAGTGTGCAGGGAATATGATCAGTGCACAGGGAATATGATCGGTGCGCAGGGAATGTGATCGGTGCACAGGGAATATGATCAGTGTGCAGGGAATATGATCAGTGTGCAGGGAATATGATCAGTGTGCAGGGAATATGTTTACAAGGAATGTTGGTGTGATATAATTCCCAAACAGATTTACACTGATGCACTTTGCGCTGCTGCTTGTTTTTTATTTGAAAGGTGCTCACTGCTCAATAATAATAATAATAATAATAATAATAATAATAATAACAACAACTAGAATGGTACTCCTGCACCTGCACATTGCCCAATATCACCCCTGTGCGTTCAAAAGGTGTGACGTCTATTCCTCCAACTTCTATTCCTCCACATTCACACACACACACCACATGTAATAATAATAATAATAATAATAATAATAATAATAATAATAATGTCAATGTTTTAAATGCTGGATTCAAACTTATATTAAAATAGAATTTCATTAACTTTAATTATAGCACTTTTCATACAAGGAAATATAATAATAATAGTAGTAATAATAATAATAATAATCATCATCATCAGTTTGTTTTGACTGATGCTGATGCTGATGCGGTGGCTATGGAAACCGCAGGTCTCCTCTCCTGCTGCTGCTCAGTGGACAGTGAATAGTGCAGATGCTGCCCTTGCTTTTATCAGTAGTGATATTTGCCTCCTGCTCTGCTCTCCCAGGCTGAGCAGAGATGGGATGGGGCGGGGGGGCTGGCTCTGGCCAAAGGGGTAATTGTTGTTTCACTTTCCCCCATTGAAAAACGCAGCTGGCGATGTATCTCTTTCAAAGTGTCCTTTTATTCTCTTTCATTCTGTCAGGAAGATTCTGGAAATTGCCATCCCTCGTCTTCCTGAGTTCTGCTGCTGGTTGTTTGTGCCTGTGTGCACACACACATACATATACACACACGCACGTGTGCACACACAGAAACATGCACACATACGCACGCACGCTCGCACACATCTTTTCATGCAAGCAAGCATACTGCCATTAAAAAGCAGTGGTCTTTAAGAGAATAATAATAATAATAATGCATGGCATTTATATAGCGCCTTTCTAGATACTCAAAGCGCTTTACAATGATGAGGGGGAAACTCGCCTCTACCACCACCAATGTGAAGCTCCAAAGCAGGACAATGCTCTCCACTTCAGAATAATTCCCATAATGCAGTTGTTAGAGTTTAAGTGCTTGATGGCATTAGAGCTTTTCATTTAGCTGCAGTTGCTAGTGCTACACTGCTTAAATACCTACAATAATGGCATGGAATGGAAGAAACTTAACTATCATCACAAACAATGTCACTGTACTAGCTTATTAAGACTGGCTGGAGTTATGATCTTTAACCTCTGCTCTTGGTTAAGTTGCTTTAGCTATAATATTGTGTTAATAACGGTATGGGCAGAAAGGTGTGGTCCTTGAGAGATGAGGTGTGTCAGACAGGGCCTGAAAAAAGTATGTTTTTTCTCCTTCGGAAATTCGGAAAGACCAATCATGTGACATGACTGCTTATCCATATATTTATATATATGTTTTTATATATATATATATATATATATATATATATATATATATATATATATATATATGTTTATATATTTGCATTGCTGCAACCTCCACTATTGATTTGGGGCAGAAAAGTGTAGTGCAGGGGTTCCCAACCTTTTTTGGCTCAGGACCCCAATTTTAGGTCTGAAATTTTTCGCGACCCCAGCTATTTTAAATATTGACATTTCTTTGCTATTGGATACTTTTTTAATAACGGATTTTAATGAAGAGTTGATTGACTGGTTGATAAATTGGTTTTATTTTATAGTTATTTTGAAAGCATATGAATCGGAGGCGAGCTTCACATACACCACATAAAAAACTATGAAGGATAGGCTTATTTACATTGTGGTCTTTATTTACATATGTTAGGCTACATATGACAGAACATTAATTAATGTTACAATTAATGTCATTACAATCAACATCTCCGATCACTACCGCTACTTTGTCAGTCAAAGCACAGTTGGCACTGATCATTTCAACTCGCATGTCTAATGAGATGGTTGCGCTTGTGCGTCGCGCTGCAGCCTATCAAAGTCAGGGGGTATGGTTGAGAGTGCGCATCTCATCTCATCTGTCACATCTAGCCTGGACCTGTACTTAGATTTCATGCAAACAAGAGCACTAAATCCGGCTTCGCACAAATAAGTGCTTACGAAGGGAACCATAAGTTTTAAAGCACACAGTGCCACCTCTGGGTATTCTCCTCTTGCCCCAAACCAAAACTCCTCAACCGAAACACGAGAATGCAGTCCTTTTAGCGTCCGATCGCATGACAGCTCAATCAGCTGTTCGACGGCGCTGGCTGGCAGATCCACAGAGCCCGCATCACTGAGGAATGGGTCGATCACCCAGTCAAACTTTGACATATCCAAACCTGGAAAGTAGGTGGTAAAGTGCTCCTCCAGGCATTTCAGATGATCGATCATTGTTTGTGCAGGGCACTGATCAGCAATGCTGTTGTCTGTCAAAAACTTGCACAGCTGTGGAAACGGCGCATAATTTCCTTTTGAAAGGTTCTCTCGCCAGAATGCTAGTTTCCCCCTGAATCCATTAATACGGTCACTCATCTGCATTATATGTTTGTTTCGCCCCTGCATGCTCATGTTCAGATCATTAAGTTTTCCAAATATGTCCGTTATATAAGCAAGGAGGCACATTTTGTTCTGGTCACATAAAACATCAACAATTTCGGGGTTTTTTACGTCCATGAAAAAAGCCAACAGTTCATCTTTCAGTTCAAAAAATCTCTGCAGCACTCTGCCCCTTGACAACCATCGTGCCTCTGTGTGAAAGAGCAAATTATCATGCTCAGAGCCCATATCACTGCAAAGCTTTGCAAATAGGCGTGCACGCAGTGGATGTGGCTTGATGTAGTTGACCATGGTAATTACCTGCTGTAATACATCTGCGAGGGCCACGCTAAGTTCCTTTGCTGCCAGTTGCTCGCGGTGTATCATACAATGTGTCCATATAGCAGACGGGGACACATCCATGATTAGCGTGCGTAGGCCTGCCCGCCGTCCGGCCATTGACGGAGCTCCGTCTGTGCAAAATCCCACCATCCGATCCCATGGAAGTTGTCTCTCCTCCATAAACCTTTGCAGGACAGCAAACATGCTCTGTGCTGTCTCGTGCTCAGGAAGTTGAAGGCAGTACAAAATATCCTCATTAATTGCATTCTCGTGTAGGTAACGAACAAAAGTCAAAGCATGGGCATTTTTCCCTTCCGTGCTAACGTCCATCTGTAGAGCATAGGCGGGGGAGTTCTTAAGTCGCTCAGTAAGAGTGCTCTCTTGGTTTTTAGCTATGGTCTCAATTCTTCGCTTCACTGTATTATTAGATACCGGTATTTTCTTTAGTTTTTCTGCTTCTACTTCGCCACACATTGTTTTGACCATATCAATAGCCGCGGGTAGTATCAATGTCTCGACAATGCTGTGCGGCTTCATAGCCTTGGCTACGCGATAGCTAACTTCAAAAGATGCTCGCTGAGCTTTCTCGCTAATGGTCATGGTCTTTCTGAAGTGCACCCGCTGCCTGCTCAGCTCATCACATTTTCCATTTGGCCCAATTTTCGCCTAGTTTTTACTAGTGTCAATTAAGTGCCAATATCTCAAAAACTCTTCACTGCACATCCATGGTTGAAAGTTTCAATGAAAGAAGAGGCTTGTACCATTCAGAAATTTGCATCAGAATAAATTTATGTAAAAATGGTCACATACAGTTTATACATAATACACATAAAAAAACAAAAAAAAGTACAAAACGCCTTGTGTTTTTACAGTTTAGCACTGAATATTTCAACTTCAAAGTACTGGAGCAAGCCAGAATTCCTTACACTAGTGCACTGATATGTTGTCCACTTGTGTATAGAATTTGGTAAAGATATCTACAGGCTTTCCTTATCCATTGGTAATTTTTCCAAAACTGTGCCCAGTGTCCCAATATTTATCCGAAACTCTCCAAATATAAAACATGTGCATATCTTTCTGTCTAGGCATGTCAATCATCAGAAAACTTTATTTTTCTTTTAAAACATTTTTTGTAATACAGAATGTGAAGAAAATTAACCTACACATGTTTTGTGTTTATGTGTATGAGGGTATTCTCTTACAAAGCGTGCCCAAAAGTGCCCAAATACCTCTCCGAAAAGGATTACTTACCCTAATGTTATCCAACCAATCTGCTTTACATTTAAAATGGCACTGTACTTCAAAGTTAGATTTACCAGAGCCCCATAAGCCAGCAGAATAACAGGTTTATCTATAACAAGCCTTCAATTTGACATTTTACAGCAAAAGTAATGAATTATACATCACTATTTGGCAAACCTGTCTGTTACCACCTCCTACGACAGAGGTGTCAGGTGGGGGAGGGGTGTCTTCACTGTCCTCCCTGAAAAAGACAGATTCAAGTACATTACTAAGTAGAATCACTAAAAAATGAGAACACAAATTATCTCAAAAAGACATATGGCAAGTATTACAATTAAGTGGAAAAAAAATATTTATTTTATAAAAATAAAAAATAAAAATATATATATACACACACGCACACACATATATATAATATATATTATATATATATATATATATATATATACGTATATACATTAAAAAATCTTACATCCACAGTACGTCTGATATTAGCTCCAACATAATTAGCAATCGTAGCTAACTAGGATTTATGAATTAGTTTGTCAGCTTGCACGAACTAAATTACATTATTATAATGCTGTAATGTCTTGACTGAACCGTGAAATAAAGTACTGAGAATGGATGTCGTTTCATGCGTAAATTCAACAACTAGCCCTTGTGTTGGTTGCTGCACAAAGAAACTGCGAATGAACTAGAAAACAAACAAAGAGCAGGCGCTCCTTACCAGCCTGTGACGCCATAGAAGCTAACTAGCGAACTCCTGCGAGAATCCATTTATCACCAAACTAAAAATACTCTAGATAATAGCGCTCCATACTGTTGATGATTATGATGATAATAATAATAATAATAATAATTTGTATTATATATTTTTAAAAACACTTACATGTCCAGGCACGAGTCCATGCCAGAGTCATTGCTCTGCCAGAACACAGACTTCTTCGCCTCTGGGACACTTCTTCACCTCCAAAACCTGAGCAACCGTGAAATAAGCGCTCTTCTTTCCACCGTTGATTGCCACGTTCACGTATAAATGTATAAAATAATCGTAAACTTTGAAGCAGCAAAGACATCACCAGCGCAATTGCATCATACAGCTGCCCGTGTCTGTGTACAGAGAAAGACTGGTCTGTGACGTTTTTTCAGCTCACAAAAAAGCTACACATTGCTAAATACATCGGGATAGGCTGTAAACGTAATTGTAACAGCAATCCAGCCCATCCCTTCCAGGATATACTCAGTCAAAATGGCCACAGGCGTCATCTGATGCTGTAAACAAGTCAGGAGCGCACAGCCGATTGCCCTATGGGCTGTCTTTACGCGTGGA
This sequence comes from Synaphobranchus kaupii, assembly GCA_029718625.1. Taxonomy (NCBI): domain Eukaryota; kingdom Metazoa; phylum Chordata; class Actinopteri; order Anguilliformes; family Synaphobranchidae; genus Synaphobranchus; species Synaphobranchus kaupii. The sequence continues at coordinate 62,703,463 of CM056380.1, forward strand.
TACAGCGCCGTTCACAGTCACTTGAATATGACATATTTTACTTCGTTTGAAAGGGCAGGAACCCCCGTAGAAGATAATCTACGTGTTTTACGTTAGATCATTCCTGTAGCAGTCTAGTAATGCTTTTACGCAACGGTAGTAACGTAGTACAAACGCAAAAGCGAAGGGTACGCACTGTGGAAATTGAGACTTTCCTGGATAATGGATAAATGGGTTACGAAAAAACGTTGAGGATTCTTCAGAAAAGGGTTATAACTGCATAACCAGGTATCGTATTTGGTTGCTTAAACATGTTTATCAAGAGAATTTGTAGAAAATAAAATGTATTTATACAAAACCGGAAGTATATCGGTTGTATGCATACTGAAGTGAGCACGGGAAAAAAACACCTAATGTTTATTTATACAACTTTTCAATAATATACAATTGTTCCTGAATCGGATCTTGATTTTTTAGCGTGTTGAAATGGTACCAAGAGCTTTTGTGATACGCATTTTATTGCCTGTGACTGCGGCGAGGTGAAGGCTGTAAACAAATAAAAAAAGTGGGTTGGGCTATTAGCACCCTGCTGCTTTATGGCTCTGTAGTGTAACCTGAGAGCTGATAAGCATATAAACAAATGTGTTCGCAGGCTGTGACTGTTTTTAACAAATTTGCATCGAAAGTTCCGTGTTTTATTAACGTTTTAATTTAGAATTCAAGAGAAATATGAACACTATAAAAAATTTAGACGGATACGTCCCACCACTAGGGGGCCAAAGCCTATAGAGTTAAGTCGCTCAGTAAGAGTGCTCTCTTGGTTTTTAGCTATGGTCTCAATTCTTCGCTTCACTGTATTATTAGATACCGGTATTTTCTTTAGTTTTTCTGCTTCTATTTCGCCACACATTGTTTTGACCATATCAATAGCCGCGGGTAGTATCAATGTCTCGAAACAATGCTGTGCGGCTTCATAGCCTTGGCTACGCGATAGCTAACTTCAAAAGATGCTCGCTGAGCTTTCTCGCTAATGGTCATGGTCTTTCTGAAGTGCACCCGCTGCCTGCTCAGCTCATCACATTTTCTTTCGAAATATGATTTAGGTTTGCCCATGTATTCTTTGTGTGTTGTTTCAAAGTGTCTTTTAAGTTTGTTTGGTTTCATACTCTCCGTAGACAGCACATTACCACACAAGAGGCATTTGGGCTTTTCTTCGTTCTTTTCTATGACGCTCGTAAATCCATATTTAAGATAAGATTTGTCATATTTGCGAGACCGTTTTGAAGAGAAATGATCAGTTTCATTTGTTGATGCGGATGGGGGAGCTCGATTGAGAAATCGGTCCATTTTGTTGTTCACTTGCTAGCTACAGGAAGGCTCGCTAGTAGGCCTACGTGTTGGCTACCCAGAGAACAGCGTGTACCACTGCGCTGAATGGCAGGTTGCATCACGTGCAGTCTTGTGAAGTTCAAGGTTCATGCAACATAATTCAAGCAATTTATTTTTTAATACGTTTTTACGTATTTTTAAAAAGCTTAAAAAATAAAAATCTGTTTCAGGCTATTTTCAGGCGACCCCATTTGCATATCAGGCGACCCCAAGGTTGGGAAACGCTGGTGTAGTGACAGCCGTGCTACTTATCACGTTGCAGTTGACACGTCAGGCTCGCATAGGCATGAGTCTGAGGAGGCCCCTTCATCAGCAGCTTAATAGGGTTTGCAAGGACATGATGGACCAGGAGGGGGTCACTAGTGCGTGATGAGATGCACAGTCCAGATTTAGTACCAGAACAGTGCCTTAACACAGTGGTCCCCAACCCTGTTCCTGGAGATCTACTGTCCTATAGGTTTTTACTCCAATCCTAACAAAGCACACCTCATTCAACAGCTAGAGATCTCGTTGAGCTGCTAATTAGTAGAATCAGAGGTGGAAAATTAGGGTTGAAATGAAAACCCTCAGGATGGTAGATCTCCAGGAACAGGGTTGGGGAACACTTAAGCCTTAACAGATACCAGACCGTGGGGCCCATCCACACACTGGAGCAGTGCCTTAACAGATACCAGACCGTGGGGCCCATCCGCACACTGGAGCAGTGCCTTAACAGATACCAGACCGTGGGGCCCATCCACACACTGGAACAGAGCCTTAACAGATACCAGACCATGGGGCCCATCCACACACTAGAACAGTGCCTTAACAGATACCAGACCGTGAGGCCCATCCACACACTGGAACAGAGCCTTAACTGATACCAGACCATGGGGCCCATCCACACACTAGAACAGTGCCTTAACAGATACCAGACCATGAGGCCCATCCACACACTAGAACAGTGCCTTAACTGATACCAGACCGTGGGGCCCATCCACACACTGGAACAGTGCCTTAACAGATACCAGACCATGGGTCCCATCCACACACTGGAACAGAGCCTTAACAGATACCAGACCATGGGGCCCATCCACACACTGGAACAGAGCCTTAACAGATACCAGACCATGGGGCCCATCCACACACTGGAACAGTGCCTTAACAGATACCAGACCATGGGGCCCATCCACACACTGGAACAGTGCCTTAACAGATACCAGACCATGGGGCCCATCCACACACTGGAACAGAGCCTTAACAGATACCAGACCATGGGGCCCATCCACACACTGGAACAATGCCTTAATAGATACCCGACCATGGGTCCCATCCACACACTGGAACAGTGCCTTAACAGATACCAGACCATGGGGCCCATCCACACACTGGAACAGTGCCTTAACAGATACCAGACCATGGGGCCCATCCACACACTGGAACATAGCCTTAACAGATACCAGACCATGGGGCCCATCCACACACTGGAACAATGCCTTAATAGATACCCGACCATGGGTCCCATCCACACACTGGAACAGTGCCTTAACAGATACCAGACCATGGGGCCCATCCACACACTGGAACAGTGCCTTAACAGATACCAGACCATGGGGCCCATCCACACACTGGAACAGAGTCTTAACCCAGTAGCTCTGGGCCTGGTAACGATGAGGACCAGGTCTGATCTGACCCTGTTCTCCTGTCTGTCTCTCTGCTTACAGATGGGGGATGTGGGCATAGGTCAAGATGAGCTGCTTTCGGGGGTCCCAAGTCCGGAATCCAGCGAGGACACAAACACATCCTTACAGGTGAGCCCCCCCCCCCCAAGTTTTCCGTCCCTGACGCACTGGTAAAAGAGAGAGCCCTTGAGACAACGTTGGGACTGGCTGACCTTCTCAGAGTTCAGAGGGATAATTCCACATACATTTTAGTACTTAATGGAGGGCAAATTGGTCAAGCCGAGATGAGTGGCATCAGTGGGTAATAGCCTGTGTGCAGCTGGGGCCTGCAGTACAGGCAGATGTACTGTACTGATGAGAGATAAAGCGCATGATTATCTCAACAGGGACAGTGTGTCTCTGACAGCCCTGGAGTAAATCAACTTTTCTCCTCAACTGTGATCAACAAATAAACGCAAGTGTTAAAGCGTAACTTTGTTTTTTGTTTTCCACTTGGACCTATTTTTCCAAACTATTACCGCCATGCTGATTGGTATTGATAATAATTTTATCACAACTTTCATTGTGGAGCTTTGGTCGCCCCGAGAACTGCTCCACTCTGCTTTGCAATTCGTTCTAATGGGGCCACACAAACGAGCCTTGAAATGCCTTCTAAATGCAGTTTTCCACCAAATAAAAAGCTCGATTAGCATATACAAATGTCTTTCATAGATAACTGTGATCAGCTGTTGCTCTAAACTCTAATAATTGTTATTTTCAGTGCTTTTGTTGCACTGTAAAAACACTTCCTTATGCACTGTGGCAGGCTTTATTCATGCGCACAGGGGGTGTGCTGGTAGAATTGTTCAGTACATTGACAGTTCATTAACACGTCTTCACTAGCTAGACTAAAGCCAAAAATAAGTGAGCAACGTACAGCTCGGCAAGTCAAACTTACAGGCATACCTTACGCTAACAGAGTTGAAATGGCCCACTGGATTGGAGCTAGCTAGCTAGACTAGCCTAGGTTAAATAGAATCTCATAAAATGTTTTCAATGTACAAAAATGCCAAGTTACTCCAGCATAGCCTACAAAGCACTGTCTGTAAGTCATTAATTAAACTTGCAAAAACTAGGCCTGCCTTTAAAAATATTGACATCAGAATGAGACATAGTTACAACAAACAATATTGGCTATCGTAGCTCACACTAATTAAACAAGCTGTATTTCAAAGCAATGCTACCCAATCTTTTATAAATTATTTCTTGTAACTTGGCCCTGTGTTTTTAAATCTTACCATCTGAAGAGAAACGTGCACAGCCTGCCCATTTTGTCTATGTATTTGTCACCAGCACCATCCAGATTCCAGATCACAAAACGTCCTTGGTGGCGCGTCCCGTCCATAGACTGTGGAGGCTTCATTTCTTGCTGTAGCTCTCACTGAGAACAGTGTACACTTCTGCTTAAAAAAAAAGGAAAAAAAAGTAGTCTGTCAACTGAAACACCAAATGCCTGGTAATGGACTGATGGAAAATTACATAAATGAATTTCCCCTTCAGGCTATGCAGTTATTTTTTTGAGGGAGGTTATTCAAGGCTCATTAGAATGCATTGCAAAGCAGAGTGGAGCGGTTCTCAGGATGACCAAAGCTCTGCAAAGAAAGACGTGACGGCATTCTTTTTTATAAATACCTATCAGCATGGTGGAATCCATCCCTACCTATTCCACATATAACACTCTATCCTCAAACCCATTTACTAATTAAAGCACTATGTTCCTCTCAGTATCCCTTGTGTACCTACTATGGCACTTAACTTTACATTGTAGGTTTGTGTAATAACTCTTGCTGATCACTTAGCGTCAGGTCTGCTTGTAGCCTGAACCTTTCTGTATGCAATTAAGTCACTCTGGGCCGCTGCGGTGGTACAACGGTAAGAGCACCGACTTTCTTTCCCACAAAATTATTGGGCTTTATTATTATTCCCACAAAATTAGGCTTTATTATTATTATTATTACCACCACCACAGGAGAGGAGTGGAAAGTTCAAATGTTTCTGAGCTCGGTGGAAGCACAAGGAATGGTGGCATTCGTCTTTAACAATGACCTCATCGGAGAGCAGGTCGTCGTAGAGCGCCTGCCGTTCGGCCAGTCCTTCGCACTGGCGCGGCCGGATGGAATCAGCATTCGGCCAGCATCTCAGACCTGCGGGCCGCCAGCAGCGTTCGGCCCCGCCTTATTAAAGCTGCATGGAGCACCTCCACCGCGCACATCTATTATTTACTCGCTCAGTTCTGCCTGCTGTCTTTCCCTCACACACAGAAACACGCCAGGTCTGTTTCACACCCCTCTCTCGCTCTCTGAGCACTCACCTTTTTACACATCGTCAGATCTGTCCCTGACTCTTCAGTCAAGTACCCAAGATGCCTCAGGTCCTCGCCGGGTTAAGTCTCACGTTTCAGAGGGCGAGAACCAAATCATGACTTAAGTACCTATTTTCTGCTTTCAAGTTGAGTGACTCTAAAGGTGTTTCTTTTAAATATATATTTTTTATTTATTCCCTGAGTTTTCCATTCATTCGCCAAGGGTATGAATATGCCTATGTGATCTGATTCTTTATGGTATAAATTTTTTAAAATGTTCTTGTTGAAATATATGGTAAGGATACAGGTGAAATATATTATAACTTAGACACACAAAGGGGCTGGCTCGCTGGATCAGTTAGCATCTCTCCCCAGCCCCCCTGCACACTCATGTCTGTCTCTTAATTCTGTAACTGATACATATTTGTTGATGTTGATGAAGAAAGGGTTGTATGTCTTGCATTCTTAAAGGTGCAGTATGTAGGATTTTTAGCTTTGCTGTGTTCTTTTGTTTACAATCAAAGAAGTATCCTCCTCTGTACTAAACCCCTCTCACTCACCTCCGTCCCGGGCAAGAAAAACGATTGAGCGCAGCAAGCAAAATGTGAAGCGAAGATGAAACGAAAATAACATTTTTAGCAACAGCCATTTTTCTATATGTATGGTAACAGACTAACAGTAAGTAGGCAGTGTTATCACGATGAAATAAAGGCTATATCACACTCTTCAATCAAAGCGTATAAAAGTGAGAAGATGCTCTCAGTATGGGACAGCGCATATCAAGAAAAATGTACCCGGGCTCATTTACATTACATTACATTTACATTATAGTAATTTGGCAGACGCTCTTATCCAGAGCGACGTACATAGTGCATTTTCAAACTAGGAACAAGTGCGTTAAAACGACCCTAAAAGGTAAATACGAATTCAAGTACCAGGCGTAGTCAGTATGATTTTTATTTTTATTTTTTTGGGGGGGGTAACCACACATTATTGATGATTGGCGTGTACAACAGTAAGCCAAAAAGTAACCTTACAAGTATTAACTAGAAGCTTGAACCACTTAAACAAGGATTTATAAAACACAATCAAGGGAGGTCACAAGGAGGTAGAGAGGGGTGGAGAGAGGTGCAGCTTGAAGAGGTGAGTCTTCAATCTGCGCTTGAAGGCGGTCAGACTTTCTGTTGTTCTGACCTCCACAGGGTGCTCATTCCACCACCGTGGGGCCAGGACAGACAGACGTCGAGACCGGGTGCTAGTATGAAGTGTGTGGGGGGGGGGGGGGGGGGTACCAGTCGTCCTGAGGAGGCAGAACGCAGGGATCTGGCAGTCAAAGAGACTGCCCAGATATCAATACTACTAATGGCAGGCCTAGTTTTAATTACTTACAGACAGTGCGTTGTAGACTATGCAGAGTAACTTTCCATTTTTCTACGTTGAACACGTTTTTGTTGAGATATCATTAATTTTTTTCCTGTGTTTATTTTGAGTAACTGATGATGATAATGCATATACATTTATGAACAAGAAGATAATTAAATATAGAGAGAGACATGTATGCGTACACAAACACACATAGCCTACATTCTAGCTCAAATAAAGACATAGGCGTGTATTCTGTCCTTTATCATTAACCAGAAATAAATATAAGTGTTTGCAGTATTTTTAAATTGATGACGGTATGTGTTTTAAAATGTTGTATACACAGTAGACTAATGGTTTGTTTGTCGTTGGATGAGTAAACACTGGAGCTCATATTAGAATCATAGACTGTATAAAAATATGGACAAAATCACTGTGACGTCACCCATTGCCGTCCCACGGCCTCGTAAAAACCGAATCCGGATGCATTTTTCGCCGCCAGTTTTACAAACTGCGTCTGCTCCGTGGAGCCGAAGAGGACTCAACCTGTCCCTCTTGATTGGTCCTGAACAAATGTTAATACCCTGTCCAAACGACACAATATTTTAAAAAATCAGCACATGTAGAGGCATTAGATGAAGGAAAGGCACCTATTGCAATTACATTTTTTTGTGGGAAAATTTTTTTGACCACATTGCTGCCATTGACTTACATGGTGAAAGACCTGTACTGGAGCCAATCGCAGTGGACGCTAGTGAGCAACGGCACAATTGCTGCTCCCAGCCCAACCAGGAAGTGAGCTTCAAAACGAAAGCCCAGTCTTGGCCGCTTGATTAGAATGAAGCACGTTTATTAAATACGACTGATGTGTGAACTTAGCGTCTAGTTCAGTGTCAACAGATGATATAACAATCTTTACCCTATGAGTGCACCTTGTAGGAACATTGTTTCTGTAACGGTAGCTCAGACAGGTGGAGTCTGAGTTGACCGTGCACGTGCGCGTTTTCACTAATGAACGTGCTCCCGTCTCGGGCAGGTGGAGGAGCTGATGAGAGAGGTGCAGGAACTGCGAGAGGAGCTGAACAGGAAGGACAAAGCCATTGCACAGCTGACCCAACAGCCGGTGAGTGACCAGGAACCTTCCGCCCTTCATCTTCTGCTCAGAGAGCTGAGCTGTGTCTGAATCAGATCTACTGCGTCCTGTCTCCTGCGTATAGTTCACTGGCAGATGTGTGCCGTTTAATGTGCAGTGTTTAGCTGCGAGGTGCAACAAAAATTTCCGAACCGTACTGTGGAAGTGTCGTAATACGTCCCATCCTTGTGCGGCCATGCCACATGTTTTTTGTTGTTGTTATTGAAGGAAAATGTCAGCTAAGCTGCGCCTCATTTTTTAAAACAGAGCTGCACATCATATTTATGCCACCAAAATGTTTGTGTACTTCTGGAAAAGTGTGCTCCTGAGTGTACTCGGCGAAACCCCGGAAGTAACGCATCATACGGGGGTTTTAAGTATACTATATTTATAGAAAATTTTGTTTACTTAACAACTTTCTCATCCTGTCTACTCAACAAGCCTACCTAATAGTATGGAAGGGTGCTGATTCGGACACAGCCCTAGACTGCATGCTTGTACGCAGTTCCTTAAAGGGTGATTCCAACGAAAAACAACATTAACCTTATTTAACAGCCTCCAGTATCATTTCCTGACATCTCCTCTGGCTTATTAAACCCTGGTACATGTGCAGTAGTTTGGGGCTATATCTCTGCTCTCACTACAGGTAGAGTTGGCTGAGAGCTTTAATCAGGAGGAGAGCTACTTTTCTACAAATCAAACGTCATTTTCCGGGGGAATTCCCCTTTAAACATGCATAACCGTGCCTCAGATCATGCGTGTAGTCTCTTCTGCCACCACATAGATTTTTCTGCGGCAGGTGACAATTCCTGTCTTGTGTAGCATTTTACAATGTTAAAATAAGATATAAGATGTACACTCACTTTCAGTTATGCCACTGTATCTAAATCAGTGCAACATTTTTGTGATTTCTTTTCACTAAAGAACAGATTACAAAGACACATATACCACTTACAGCTTTTAACAATAGATACAAGAGTAAAATGTGGGTGTGAGTTCATTTAGAACAATTAATCTAAATGCATGGTGTTCTGCTGCCTTCTCTATCACAGAACTCGGCAACAGCGGGTGAACTACCTGCTCTGTGAATTCATCTCCCCGCACTTCAATTTTCCAATTCATTTGCGGTGTGATGATATAGGACTATGTCTTTTCTAATCTGGTAAATAAGTCTCAGAGCTTGTGTGCGATGCACATAATCGCTCAGAGCCCCTATAGAGGGGCCTGTTTATGGGCTAAGGGTGTGAAAAGTGTGTAATTATGTCTGTGCATTGGTCACAGCGGTAGCCTTCTCTGTCAGCGTTTAGAATTAACACCTTTATTACGCGTCCCTGCTCTCCTGCGAGAGCTGAAATTACCCACCTGGGTGCTGACGGCTGAGGTCTGATACAGCTCAGCTCTGATACGGCAGTCAGTGAACACCATTCACTGTGAATGCTCGTCGTCTTTGTTTATTCAGCCTACCTTACATACATCACATACAGTATGTATGTGCACACTTGCATGCATACAAGCATGCATTTATTTCCCTGAAAAGGCTTAATGAGGTGAGTGAGCTGGCCTTTCCCAACCACAAATCCAACACAAACCAGTTTTAAACTAAGAATTAAGCAGTAGGCCTAAATTAATATTTTATTTATTTGTGTTTTAAATTCAAAGGATTAAGCTCTACATCTAAATTACTCTTTTATTTATTTGTGTTCTAAAACTCTGCAGCCCTGAATTAATATTTTAATTATTTGTGTTTGAATATCAGCAAAACAAATACACAACGTCAGGGAGCCATGGAAACCACGTTGTGCGTTCAGGTGCTGCTTGCTGAAAAGTGTAATTGCTAGAATGTTTTGTTGGTGTGGGTAGGTCTGTCAGCTTTTCTCATTATTTACATTCTGGATTCAAAAGGTCAATCTCACAGTGATCCACTCTGACCTTCTGGGCCTAGTTTTCAGTCCATTTCCTGTCTCAGAAATGGAGATCCAATAAAGCCGAATAAGCAGAGATGGTGGTACGAGGTGCATACAGTATTACTCAGGGACCCACACAAAATTCACTTGTATAAAGAGATCCTGTTGTGGCACTGGTGAAAATTGTGACAGATGCACATGTGTATGTCACAGATGTAGATGTGGATGTGGATGTGACAGAGCTACAGTTGAAGCCGAAAGTTTACATAGACCTTAGCCAAATCCATTTAAACTCAGTTTTTCACAATTCATCCTAGTAAACATTCCCAAACATTCCTAACTTAGGTCAGTTAGGATCACAACTTTATTTTAAGAATGGGAAATGTCAGAATAATAGTTATTTATTTCAGCTTTTATTTCTTTCATAACATTCCCAGTGGGTCAGAAGTTTACATACACCCTGTTAGTATTTGGTAGCATTGCCTTTAAATTGTTTAACTTGGGTCAAACGTTTCAGGTAGCCTTCCACAAGCTTCTCACAATAAGTTGCTAGAATTTTGGCCCATTCATCCTGAAAGAACTGGTGTAACTGTGTCAGGTTTGTAGGCCTCCTTGCTCCTTGCTTGGATTGAGGTCAGGACCTTGTGATGGCCACTCCAGTACCGTGACTTTGTTGTGCTTAAGCCATTTTGCCACAACTTTGGAAGTATGCTTTGGGTCATTGTCCATTTGGAATAGCCATTTGCGACCAAGCTTTAACTTCCTGATGTCTTGAGATGTTGCTTCAATATATCCTCATAATTTTCCTTTCTCATGATGCCATCTATTTTATGAAGTGCACCAGTCCCTCCTGCAGCAAAGCATGATGCTGCCACCCCCGTGCTTCACGGTTGGGATGGTGTTTTTCGGCTTGCAAGCCTCACCCTTTTTCCTCCAAACACAACAATGGTCATTATGGCCAAACAGTTAAATATTTGTTTCAGACCAGAGGACATTTCTCCAAAAATTAAGATCTTTGTCCCCATGTGCAGTTGCAAACTGTAGTCTGGCTTTTTTATGGCGGTTTTGGAGTCGTGGCTTCTTCCTTGCTGAGCAGCCTTTCAGGTTATGTCGATATAGGACTTTACTGTGGATATAGATACTTTTGTACCTTTTCCCTCCAGCATCTTCACAAGGTCCTTTGCTGTTATTCTGGAATTGATTAGCACTTTTTGCACTTTTCGCACCAAAGCACGTTCATCTCTAGGAGACAGAACGCGTCTCCTTCCTGAGCGGTATGATGGCTGCGTGGTCCCATGGTGTTTATACTTGCGTACTATTGTTTGTACAGACGGACGTGGTACCTTCAGGCGTTTGGAAATTGCTCCCAAGGATGAACCAGACTTGTGGAGGTTCACAATTTTCTTTCTGAGGTGTTGGCTCATTTCTTTTGATTTTCCCATGATGTCAAGCAAAGAGGCACTGAGTTTGAAGGTAGGCCTTAAAATACATCCAGGTACACCTCCAATTGACTCAAATAATGTCAATTAGCCTATCAGAAGTTTCTAAAGCCATGACATAATTTTCTGGAATTTTCCAAGCTGTTTAAAGGCAGTCAACTTAGTGTATGTAAACTTCTGACCCACTGGAATTGTGATTATAGTGAATTAAAAGTGAAATAATCTGTCAATTGTTGGAAAAATTACTTGTGTCATGCACAAAGTAGATGTCCTAACTGACTTGCCAGTGACTTTTTTAATGACTTCAGCCTAAGTGTATGTAAACGTCCGACTTCAACTGTATATGTGACGGATATACAGTAGATGCCGATGTGACAGAGGTGGATGTGGAGGTGACCGAGGTAGATGTGGAGGTGACCGAGGTAGATGTGGAGGTGACCGAGGTAGATGTGGAGGTGACCGAGGTAGATGTGGAGGTGACCGAGGTAGATGTGGAGGTGACCGAGGTAGATGTGGCGGATATACAGTAGATGCTGATGTAACATATGTAGATGTGCATGTGACAGAGGTGGATGTGCATGTGACAGATGTAGATGTGGATGTGACAGATGTAGATGTGCATGTGACAGAGGTGGATGTGCATGTGACAGATGTAGACGTGGAGGTGACAGAGGTAGATGTGGAGGTGACAGAGGTCGACGTGGAGGTGACAGATGTCGACGTGGAGGTGACAGAGGTAGACATGGAGGTGACAGATTTAGATGTGGATGTGACAGAGGTGGATGTGCATGTGACAGAGGTGGATGTGCATGTGACAGATGTAGATGTAGATGTGCATGTGACAGAGGTGGATGTGCATGTGACAGATGTAGATGTGGAGGTGACAGATGTAGATGTGGAGGTGACAGAGGTAGATGTAGATGTGACAGAGGTAGATGTAGATGTGACAGATGTAGATGTGCATGTGACAGAGGTGGATGTGCATGTGACAGAGGTGGATGTGGAGGTGACGGAGGTGGATGTGCATGTGACAGAGGTGGATGTAGATGTGACAGAGGTAGATGCGGAGGTGACAGAGGTAGATGCGGAGGTGACAGAGGTAGATGCGGATGTGACAGAGGTAGATGCGGAGGTGACAGATGTAGATGTGGATGTGACAGATGTAGATGCGGAGGTGACAGATGTAGATGCGGAGGTGACAGAGGTAGATGCGGAGGTGACAGATGTAGATGCGGAGGTGACAGATGTAGATGCGGAGGTGACAGATGTAGATGCGGAGGTGACAGATGTAGATGTGGATGTGACAGATGTAGATGCGGAGGTGACAGATGTCAGATCCTCAGCAATAATCACACACCAGTGTGTCTCTCAAGCTCTAATTGGGGACCTAATAGATTAGTCATTGTATTTTGTACAGTAGTGTCTCTTCAGTGGGCACTTTCTGGTGCCCGCCTGCACGTCTCAGTGCCCGTTGGCATGTCCCACCGCAGCGGCCAAAAACGTCTGAAGCGTCTGAACAGTCACACCTACCAGTGGAATCACAACGCTCGTCTGCCTCTAGCCTTCAAAAATCACCAAACAGTACAGCCGTGCTCGTTCCTTTTGTTTAAAAAGCAGATAGAAAAATATTAAAAACCACAGTGTTTATTTTCTCTCGCCGCAGTCTGCGCCCGTCCATGCCGTGAGGTGCCAGTGCCAGCAGAGGGCGCCAGTGGCCCGGGGAGAGCGGCGATCACATCATGACAAGGCCTCACAGACTCCCTGGAGAGGTCATGCTGTGAGTTATGCTTCTAGTTCCTTCCGTTCCCATAGGAATTATGTCTTTTCCCAGCCTCCAACTGCCTACACAGCCATCACCTCCTCGGTTTAGTTTTTACAGGTTTAGGTTTGTATTCATTGCCATTTGGATATCAAAAGATTTTTTTTCCATGAATCATCTTGTAGTGTTTATTTGTTCTTATGAAATATTAATTTCTGCCCTCTTTAGAAATGTACAGATGATAAATGCTGAATACACATTTATGTAAAAATGGTACTGTGTTTTGCTTCTTGTTTGCTAATTAGTTATCGTAAACATTAACACTGTTACCCGCACATGTGGTTGAGGATCAGAGGTGCTTACAGCACAGGTGCAGTCCTGTCTGTCTGTCCTTCACTATGAGTTAGTTTGATTTACAGCAGGTGTGTACAGTCCTGTCTGTCTGTCCTTCTGTATGAGTTAGGTTGATTTACATGTGTGTACAGTCCTGTCTGTCTGTCTGTCCTTCTGTATGAGTTAGGTTGATTTATATGTGTGTTCAGTCTTTTCTGTTTGTCCTTCTGTATGAGTTAGGTTGATTTACATGTGTGTACAGTCCTGTCTGTCTGTCCTTCTGTATGAGTTAGGTTGATTTATATGTGTGTTCAGTCTTTTCTGTTTGTCCGTCTGTATGAGTTAGGTTGATTTACATGTGTGTACAGTCCTGTCTGTCTGTCCTTCTGTATTAGTTTGTTTTACAGCAGGTGTGTACAGTCCTGTCTGTCTGTCCTTCTGTATGAGTTAGGTTGATTTACATGTGTGTACAGTCCTGTCTGTCTGTCCTTCTGTATGAGTTAGTTTGTTTTACAGCAGGTGTGTACAGTCCTGTCTGTCTGTCCTTCTGTATGAGTTAGGTTGATTTATATGTGTCTTCAGTCTTTTCTGTTTGTCCTTCAGTATGAGTTAGTTTGTTTTACAGCAGTTGTGAGTTGCTTTTATTTCAGCTCTGGCTGTGCGGCGAGAAATTCAGTGATCTGTTTCTGCTCACTACAGCTTTTCTCTTGAAAGGAAAATAGATACAAAACTATTTATAATCGCAAGGAACTGTGACCTGGTCAAAGTGAGCATCTGGTCTAAGTGCTTCTTTGCGTTGTAGCATCTTGATTATCCGTGATTTAAAAATGCTGAAATTAACAGGTGTTTTTCCACAAATTGCGCTTGGCATAGGGCTAGATGAATATTCAGCACATACAGAGTTGTACATTTTCAGAGGAAGGTTTTAAGGTGGCTCGCTGGGCTAGTTAAATGTACAATTTATGCAGTATATACGCTGTGCAGTCCATAGACGCACACATACTGTGCAGTGTGCAGAGGTCAATATGGTGATGCACTTACATTATGCCACTGACTGAGTTTAATCGAACATGGACCACTACAACTGTCCTCAGTGTCTTAGTCATCAAATACTTATAATATTCTATCTCGGGTTATAACACACTGACACCAAGATCATTCATACTCCCTCTGAATTTTATCCGTTTTTCCTACAACACATAATTAAAGTATATTTCATGTATTTTATTTTCATAAATTGACACTACAGAGCACATTGAATTGTGGGCAGTGTAAGCGTTATGACAGCAGTGATGGATAGTGTGTTTGAGAAGGCCGCTCATATTTGGTGCTGTGGCAGTGCTGTATGCGGGCCGGCCCAGAGGGTCTCCTCTGTCAGTCGGCTCCGGGAGTGTGCTGCGCTAGCCGCAGAGCAGGGTGGAGCACACTGGCTTACAGGCACGCTCCATACGTCAACGACTTCCACAGAACTGACAACTGATAGACGGTGCGCCCTCTCCTGGCTGCCTGCTGCCAACACGACCTGTTCCCAGCTCAAACGGAACTGCTGCGATGCAATTACCATTTTCTAAAAAGAAAATATATATATATTTATTTATTTTTTTGAATTTAGCCTTTAGCAGGTGCTCTTATCCAGAGCGACTTACACAGCTTACGTTTTTACACACAATCTATTTATATGGCTGGTTATTTTTTACTGAAGCGATTCAGGCTAAGTGCCTTTGATGTCAGGGCCTCCTCTGGGAATTGAAGCCGTTGACTGTGTTACAAGCTCAGTTCTCTGATCGCAGCACTACACCCTGCCCTGAGGGCAGTGTAAATCAGACGCCACATTGCTAATGATGAGAGATTAGTCTGCGGGGGCGGAGCAGAGCAGTGAGGCCGCTTCATGATTGGTGAACACACCTGATGTGTTGTGTGACACCATTCTGGCAGCAGTGGAACTGAAATTGCCTCGGTGCACTGCAGTGAATTGCCAGCATGTTTCGCTGAGGAAAAGCATCCATCTCACTTGATTGTGAAGAAGGCTTTGCTTCACACACATACACATATTGATGTCTAAGAAGGATTTGCTTCGTACACATACTGATGTTTAAGAAGGCTGTTATGAATGGAGAAGAAAAGGACCTGCGTGCTAAATCGCAAATACAGGCCTGCTTTATAGAATTTCTTGTTCCTTTGATTGTGTTGATCTGTTTTTATTGATGCTTCAAAGATTTATTTATGTATTCATTAATTAATTTATTTATTTATTTATAAACTTTCTTTTTTTACCCCCAAAGGGCTCAGATTTTTTTGAGAATCCTCACATGCACCTGAAGGGGGCGGTAAAGTTCCCACACTATGGTGAGGCCCAGGGCCTGCTGTGTGTGCTAGAGGGGGATAGCAGCCCCACCCTGCAATAATACCCAGGAGCTAAAGTGCCACAGCCCCTTAACTGGGCTGGGATTCAGTGGGATCCCCTGGGTTTTATCCACGCACACTCACCTTCTGTATTCAGTCCAACCATTTTGTCCTCAGGCTGTGGAATAACCTCTCAGAAATGGCAGTTCACCAGGCTTAGAGAGGGAAGGTAACGTGTGAATGACTGTCTTAGATAAGGAAAAATAAGTACAAAAATGGGCAAGAAAACAGTATACAGTGTAATATAAACAGTAAACCGTGTAATATACTGAATTGGGATGACAACACCTCCAGAACTCTTTCTCTAAAGCGTCAGACTTGTGTTTATCACAGCGCGTCTCTGAGCGTTACCTGTAATTCTCTTTGATCTCTCCCTCACATGCTTATCTCTCTCTCACACTCTCTCTCTTTCTCTCCCCATGCCTGTCTTTCTCTCACACTCTGTTTCTGTCTGTCCCATCCAGGCTTACTCTCTCTGTCTTTCTCTCAGTCTCTTGCCTCTTCTCTGCGCTTTGCGGAGCTGGTGCTTAGAGAAGCCGGCGCTTAGAGAAGCCGGTGCTTAGAGGAGCCGGCGCTTAGCAGAGCTGCCGTTTATAGGAGCCGGCGCTTAGAGGAGCCGGCGCTTAGAGGAGCCGGCGCTTAGAGGAGCCGGAGCTTAGAGGAGCCGGCGCTTAGCGGAGCCGGCGCTTAGAGGAGCTGCCGTTTAGAGGAGCCGGCGCTTAGAGGAGCCGGCGCTTAGAGGAGCCGGCGCTTAGCGGAGCCGGCGCTTAGAGGAGCCGGCGCTTAGAGGAGCCGGCGCTTAGCGGAGCCGGCGCTTAGCGGAGCCGGCGCTTAGCGGAGCCGGCGCTTAGTGGAGCCGGCGCTTAGAGAAGCCGGTGCTTAGAGGAGCCGGCGCTTAGCAGAGCTGCCGTTTATAGGAGCCGGCGCTTAGCGGAGCCGGCGCTTAGCGGAGCCGGCGCTTAGAGGAGCCGGCGCTTAGAGGAGCCAGCGCTTAGAGGAGCCGGCGCTTAGTGGAGCCAGCGCTTAGAGGAGCCGGCGCTTAGAGGAGCCGGCGCTTAGTGGAGCCGGCTCTTAGAGGAGCCGGCGCTTAGAGGAGCCGGCGCTTAGAGGAGCCGGCGCTTAGAGGAGCCGGCGCTTAGAGAAGCCGGTGCTTAGAGGAGCCGGCGCTTAGCAGAGCTGCCGTTTATAGGAGCCGGCGCTTAGAGGAGCCGGCGCTTAGAGGAGCCGGCGCTTAGAGGAGCCGGAGCTTAGAGGAGCCGGCGCTTAGCGGAGCCGGCGCTTAGAGGAGCTGCCGTTTAGAGGAGCCGGCGCTTAGAGGAGCCGGCGCTTAGAGGAGCCGGCGCTTAGTGGAGCCAGCGCTTAGAGGAGCCGGCGCTTAGAGGAGCCGGCGCTTAGCGGAGCCGGCGCTTAGAGGAGCCGGCGCTTAGCGGAGCCGGCGCTTAGAGGAGCCGGCGCTTAGCGGAGCCGGCGCTTAGCGGAGCCGGCGCTTAGAGGAGCCGGCGCTTAGCGGAGCCGGCGCTTAGCGGAGCCGGCGCTTAGAGGAGCCGGCGCTTAGCGGAGCCGGCGCTTAGCGGAGCCGGCGCTTAGAGGAGCCGGCGCTTAGAGGAGCCGGCGCTTAGAGGAGCCGGCGCTTAGCGGAGCCGGCGCTTAGCGGAGCCGGCGCTTAGAGGAGCCGGCGCTTAGAGGAGCCGGCGCTTAGAGGAGCCGGCGCTTAGCGGAGCCGGCGCTTAGAGGAGCCGGCGCTTAGAGGAGCCGGCGCTTAGAGGAGCCGGCGCTTAGAGGAGCCGGCGCTTAGAGGAGCCGGCGCTTAGCGGAGCCGGCGCTTAGAGGAGCCGGCGCTTAGAGGAGCCGGCGCTTAGAGGAGCCGGCGCTTAGAGGAGCCGGCGCTTAGAGGAGCCGGCGCTTAGAGGAGCCGGCGCTTAGTGGAGCCGGCGCTTAGAGGAGCCGGCGCTTAGAGGAGCCGGCGCTTAGAGGAGCCGGCGCTTAGAGGAGCCGGCGCTTAGTGGAGCCAGCATTTAGCCGAGTTCGGATCAGACCATAAAGCCCGGTGTTGCCCATGTTCCCAACAAGTCTGGTGTGAGTATCTGGACATGGCCAGGTCAAAGCTTGGTTCTGGTGCGAGTCAGCGAGTGCGCTGTTACCTCATGGTTGACTGCACCCTCTTTCCTCATTCACAGGATTACATTCTGCTTATTTGCTGTGAATCTGCCCATCTGGGCAGAAAGATAAAGTGTTCCCGCCCCACACTTTACTGCTGCTGCTGCTGGATTAGAATGATTGACAGCCTGCAGACCTGGAGATGGAGCAGGAGTTTCATAGATAGGTGCACACGTAAATTGCAGAGCTACATCATATTCTGAATTAATTTACATGTAGCTGTAGAAATGTGGGGGAAACCCAGACAGGGTTGTAGAGTGTCGTACTGCAGTGTTTGGGGAAGCGGAGCTTGTAATCGAAAGGTTACGGGTTCAAATCCAAACTGGTGCACTGCGGTTTCACACTTGAATTGCTTCGGTCTAATGTTTTTTTTTTTTTTTTTTTTCTTTGTTTAATTTGGTAGTATGGTATGTGTGTTGTATTATGAGCCGGTAAAAATGGCCTACAGATTACGGTAGGGCCAGGCTGGAATGTGTCGTAATACTGTATTAAAGCTTTTACACAAACGGCGACTGTGGGGGAGGTGGTTTTGAAGGTGACATTCAGTGCTCAATCACTGCCTGTCACTGAAATGAGTGGAGGCTTTCTGTTCATTGCACATGACCCCCAGCCACCCGCCCACCATTGAAAGCCCACTCCCCACACATGAAAGCGTGGCAACCAGCTATTGAAGATGATGGGGCAGTGTTGAATGTAATTGTGTTGTACAGGGAGGCATCGGAACCCGTTCCCCGTCCGAGATGATGGGTGGAAGAGGTTTGAAATAGCCTGGGCTCTCCGGGGAGCTCTTCCACCTCCGTTCCAGCCGCTGCTGCACCTCCCGTGCTCGCCTCCTCCACTCTCAAACAGCAGATTTGCTCAATTTAAGAAGGTGACAAAACATCTAGAGGAGAGATTACTTGTTGATTGTCATCTCTGTCACAGTGGCAAACAAGCCCATTTTCCAATAAAGCCCACACTGAGGGGGGCGTACTGCGCCAGGGCCCGGGTCTGACAGTACTGGTGGGGAAGCGCACTCTGGCCGACGGATGTTATTGACGCTCCAAACTCGGAGCAGGAGGGAGTGCTGATAGCGTAGCTCTCTGCTTCTGCCTGCACAGTGGATATTAAGTACCTCACACTGCTGTTCCTCCATCCGTCCCTGTGGAAAAAAAGAAAAATGGAAAGAATGGAATCCTTTCTGTGGTTCTCGTCTGGCTCCCACCGACTGAGGAGTGGAAGATATAATCCCTTTCACTGTGTGTATAA
Organism: Synaphobranchus kaupii; assembly: GCA_029718625.1. Classification (NCBI taxonomy): domain Eukaryota; kingdom Metazoa; phylum Chordata; class Actinopteri; order Anguilliformes; family Synaphobranchidae; genus Synaphobranchus; species Synaphobranchus kaupii. The sequence continues at coordinate 62,722,570 of CM056380.1, forward strand.
GTTCTGTTTTTATGTGCTTCACTGATTTGTGTGTGTGTGTGCGTGCATGTGTGTCTGTGTGTTTGCATGCGAGCGTGAACGTGTGTGTTTATGTGTGTTTGTGTGTGTGTGCGTGTGTACATGTGTGTCTGCGTTTGTCTGTGTGTGTTTGTGTGTGTGTGTGCTTGTGTGCACATGCGTGTGTGTATTTGTGTGTGTGTGTGTGTGTGTGTGCGCATGTGTATGTGTGTGTGTCCATCTATGCTTTGTGTGTGTGTGTGTGTGTGTGTGTCTGCAAGCACCGTGTGTGTGTGTGTGTGTGTGTGTGTGTGCGTGTTTGTGTGTGTGTGTGTGTGTGTGTGTGTGCACATATGTGCATGTGTGTCTGTATGTGTGTGCGTGTGTGTGTGTTCTGTGTGTGACGCATGCATGCTTGTGGGTGCGTGTGTGTGTTCTGTGTGTACATGCTTGCATGTGCCTGTAGTGGCGTACGTCATGCTCTGCGTTCTCTCTGCACAGGGCGTGCTGCCTGCCCCCCTCTCCTACCCCTTCCAGGGCTCCCATCCCGGGACACCACGGGCCAGCCTGGCTCACCGCAGACAGAGTGAGTCACTAACCCAGCGCCCCCGTCCCCAAACACACTCTGCCTCCCTCCCTCCCTCCCTCCCTGGCTCCCTCTCTCCCTGGCTCCCTCTCTCCATCCTCTTCTCCCATGCACATGGCAACCGGATGCTACACTTCAGCCTGGAGATATGTCAGATGTGCAGTCGGCTTTAAAATTAACTGTTTCAGTGGACATATAGAAGATTTATTCATCATCTTTTTGACAGTTGTTGACTGGTCGAGTATTGAAGCCCCCCCCCCCCCCCCCAAAATGTAAGTGTTTGTGGGGAATAAATAATAATATTAATATGAATATTAATAATAATAATAATAATAATAATAATAATAATAATAATAATAATAATAATAATAATAATAATGTGCATACATGTGTCAATGATAATCATACATAGTGCACATTTGTTTATGACATTCGCGTTGTCCAACGCCGGGGGGATGCGTTGTGCATGAGATTTAGTCCAGTTTGTTCTGCATTTTAAGTAACCCAGTATCTGAGTTAGTGCAGCTACCCTAACTCTGAGACAGGTGGTGGGGTGTAGGGCAGAGGTTAGGGAGCTGGATTAAAAATCGAATGATGCGGCTTCAAAAGCCAGCCTCTGGCTGTTATTGGGAAACAGAATGCGAACAGCGTCCCTCCCCTGACTAAAATGGAACACCTCCTTATTTCTCAGCACGTAGAAGCGAGCAGGTCAATCCGTCTCTACCGGAGCAGAGTGTCAGTCCATCAGTCATTCAGAGAGTGCATAATTTATGGGCTCTGCAGATGGCCTTATCCAGGGTGGCTCTGAACAGCTTGTAACGTCACAGATTATTTATTATGCATTTATTCTGATGTCGTTCAGATTCAGAACATAACTCAACCAAACTCAGATCAACAGGGCCTGGCCTGATTTTAGCCTTTAGCCTAACACCACTGAACGCTGAGTGCTGAACGCTCCTGCAGTCCCTGAGTCACAATTATAGTGGCTGTATCTTAAAGGGTTAGGTAAGCACATAGGCGGCCTTTGCCATTTGGAGGCCCGTTTCAAAAACCAATTGGAGGCCTCCCTCCTAATTAGAAATTATCCTACTCACTTTAATATCACGGTTTCTCATTTAGATTTACAGCTTTCAAAACTAATAATCATTGGGCTATAGCTACAACAAATGTGTTCTTTCGCCACGAACCTGCAGCCTATAAGCCCTATCTACGGTGACCACCTAGTGGTAGCCTAGTCGTCAATGTCTCAATTATAGTAGCCTATTCATATTTCTCTGAAATTATAAATAACAACATATATGCGCCCAAACTGGCAACGTTCTAGACCGCCAGGGGCGAATATATGCGCCCAACACGCATCAAATGTTGAAGCTTCATTTTCTAGCCAATTACAATATTGTTGCTGGGTAAATATATCATGAAACAATGAATAAACATGATGTGGTATGTCAACATGTGTTGTGATTGGTTGAAATTTTATATAATGATATTACGGAGCTACAAGTAAGCTAGCTAACTTGCTAGCAAATTTGAAGAGACCCACCTTAGCGGTCGTGTCTAGATAGGATAAAGGAGATTTCAAGAAGTGGTGTCTTATCCTATGACCACATTTGTTAGCCAAACTAAGGGTAAATTGTTTGGAATCTATAACCCTAGGTAACATTGAAGCTTAAAATTCCCTTTTATTTAACGTTACGTTATATGCTTAACTTCAACAAGCTGTAAAGTTAACGTTAACTTCTACGGTAGGCGCCAAACATTAGACAGCTAACTAGCAAACTAGCTAACGTTACCTAGGGTTTCCAACTTTTATTTGGACTTAACTTTCTTGACGCGAGTCAGAACGATCCGCTACACCGTGCCATGACTTGTACGTTTTGCTCAGAGTATGCTAACTTACCGGCAATGTTTCTCGCATTCCGCTACTTCTCATAAACTGTACATTCGTCCGTGAGATTCTCTTTCTTTCAGTTTCATTCCAACAACAGTCACTGTACGTAAGTCCATAACGATTAATTCAAGTGAGCCAATCCATTGACATGCCATTCAAACGGTACATGCTTCCTATATTTCAACAAAATGTATCTTTCCTGTTTTCTCACTGCTTTTCGACAACATAACTTGTCTTTCCCACTTCAAACACTGGCTATAGCAAGCAAGATGGAAAGAGATGGGAGCAAGCGTTCAGTTTCAATTTGGATATTGTTAGGAGTAGTTTTTGGGATTTAAAGATGAAGAAATAAATGAAGTGCTGAGAAGTGATCTGAAGAGGAGGGAGTGGACGATTATTTGATTGGGCCATTGAGAGATGGGGATCTTTTCTTATGCAATTCGTTCATGATCACTGCTGACCTGTTCATTTTCAATATGCTAACGTTATTTAGTGTTCATTATTACTATTATTGTATAACTTTATCAATCTACACATGTCTATAATTTATATTTATTGTTCATCATTACCTATCTAAAAATGATCAGATAGGCTACAATATGCATTTGAACTCTCTATGACTTCACTAATATTCAATTTAGTCTTTCTGCTAATATGTTAATCTTTTTTAATCAATTTATGTCATGTTTAATTGAATGGCATACACTTGACATTAAATAATGAATTTAACTGTTTACATTGTTATTGGTCTTGATGTTGTCAATAGTTGTCCTTCACAAAAAAAAAAAAAAAATATTACTGGCATCTCTGTGATGATGTTGACTGCTATGTGTAGCTATGAGGGCCAAGGATAAGCCACGATAATCTATTGTCTTCGTTGTAGTCAGTGTGCGTGTGCGATAAGATCCAAAGAGTTCTATAATAAGTTCAGAGATTCTATCCTACGATTTGGCTAAAGTAGCCTCCGTCATCTGACGTGATCAAATACGCACTCCAACAGACAGTCTATAAAGTTTACAAACTGTAAATCAATGGTTTACAATGTTGACCCCATACAGAATAATCAAACACCGTCTGTCTTTTCTGTACAACAAACACAATCTATAGCAGGCTAGTCTATAAACCAGTACATAGGCCTATAGGCTATGCGATCTGGCTCCTAATATGACCAGACAAAGTTGCGAGACGCTCAACGAAAAAGTCATTTAGAAAATTAGAAAAGCAAAATGCCAAACGGATCGGAATCCAATTGACCTCCAGTGGAGAGGCAAGGAAAATTTACGTTAAAACTCAGCACGCACACAGATTATACGATACGAGATTATAGGCTATATGGCCTAACTTTCAACAGCCACTTGAAGTTGAACGCACAACTACACACAAAAGGTGGGCACAGAAATAATTTAAAAAAATATAAACACAACTTAGGCCTACCTTTGATGGATTTGAATTGGCTTGTGAAAGTTTTCTATATGACAATAGGGCAGGGCTTGGTGTTGAAAAGGCTATGGTTATAATGTCATCATTGTCCAAAGATAATATTTCTATAAAGTTCCCTTTGTTAATAGCCTCATCCATTTCCCTGTGCCCCTGGAGTGGAATATCCTGCTTTGCACATGTTATTAACGTTACGATGTAATACTTTCATGCGGTTTCTCTATGAATGAAAATGTTGAATGCAAGACGGCGTTTCACCGACATTTCAGCACAAAAATGTTCACAGGGAAAACTGCGCTGACTTAGCAAGTGCTACACGATGCTGTTTGCTGTTCTCGTGTTTTGAACAAGCCTGCCTAAAATACTTCCACAAACTCTCTATGCACCGACGGAAAGTGTCTGCAGACTTTACAGTAGCGTTACGCTGCATCCCTACTAGCTTTACTGTAGGCTAAGCTACTTCACCTCCCCTGGTATTATCTTGCGCGCAAGCTCTGCGGTTTCGCAAAGCTCGGCGGCCCGAGTCTGATCCAAGCTGCTTGTGAATCTCCCACAAGCGTCGTTTAAAAAAACAATGTTTTTTTTTTTTTAACTAGGTGATTGATAGGCTGTTTGTTTAGCCATGTTAGCTACGCCAATGAAAACTATCTAGTAGCTAACTTACTTGCAGTAGGGACTACGTGTATTGACGGCGTATAAACCTCTGGCACAAATTAATTGTAAGAGTCACCGATAGCTAAATGATAATCAGTTGCATCACATTCTCAAAACTTTATTTTTTCAGGAGTTTTTTGGGGGAATTAATATAGGCTAAGAATATGGCAACATTGCACGCAGCTAGCCGAGCATTCATTCACTTGTTTGTTCATCCAAGATGGGCTGGGGCGAAATTTACTGTGAGAGATGTGCTTCAAAGGAAACATTCTTCCTTTCTTTGCTTTCGTTAAGGATATTACATTGGTAGTGACGAGTTTCTCAACTTGGTTTAAGGCTGTTTATTTGGGACGCAAAATGGTTTGAGAGTGGTTGCAAACCGGTAACGTTATAGAGAAAACAAAGGAGTTTGTCTCTTACGTCATGCGTTGCTGTTCTCCTATTGGTTTTCCATGAAACTTCTACAGTCTGTGGTCGTAGCAGCGGTCACACTGCAAGATTTTGGGGCGAAATTTCTGACACTGTCAGTCTTCCGTCGTAGGCTAAGATTCACAAAATCGGCTGTCGGAGAGTATGTCACACTGAGCGATCTAAGACGGGCGATTTTGGCCACGAAGAAAAATCGTGGCAGAAATCGCACAGTGTATACCGGCCTTTAAGGAACCAAATATCCTACTTCGTAACGATTCTACAACTGGTTTCTGTTGAATGTTGAAGAGATTATCTTATTCCATTTTGCCACTGCCCAGCAATGTTGACGTTTCCACAGCACTACCTATAGTATTATTCACTGTGGGGATTTATTTATTTATTTTTTTAAATACCTTTTTTCAGTTTATTGATTGAGGCGTGGCGCCTGTTTCAGGTGGAGAGAGAGAGAGAGAGAGAGAGAGAGAGAGAGAGAGAGAGAGAGAGAGAGAGAGAGAGAGAGAGAGGGAGAG